>CM046438.1:5288719-5737141 GCA_025506505.1 Flaveria sonorensis
ACTATGACTTTTCTTTTGATCAAGAACCGCACAAAGTCACTTTAGTGTAATTACGCCTTATATTTTGATAGTGCTTGAGTGTTGGTATTTTGAACTATTTGTTGTGATCTAACTTCTTGCTACTCCATTATAATAAAAGTTCGTTGTTTAAAAAAAATTATCTGTAACACCATACCAAGATTTAATATATAGTATTTTTAATAAGAAAATTGGGTGTTATTATAATACTTCATATCTTTCAAGTTTTGGTTGAGGATTTGGAGTTTGTTTTAGCAATTGAGTTTGTGTTTGATGCGGTTTGAGGTCTAGTAGTAAAAAGTATATCTAACAATCAAGAGTTTATGGGTTCTAGCATTTTCAAAGTAAAAATTAACATAGAAAAATTCTTGTTTGAAAAAGAGTTGGGTTTGTGTTTGTTTGGACACATGTGTTTGAAAACCAATATATAATATAAAAGCACCATAAAATTTTAAGAATTTTAAAACAAAAAAGCATGTAGAACTCTGGATACTACAATTCCAGAATAAGTCTAATAACTTGAAAGCCGACTTGATACTGATGATTCCAGCCCAAGTGGTGAGATAAGACACCCTAACACGTCATTGAAATTTAAGAAGGTCTTGCGATTAAGTCTCGTCTGCGACAAAAAAAAAGGGTTACACGTTGGGCTAGGGGTTTTTTTTATCCTAAGGTGTGTTTTCTCTTGAGAGTGATCTAAGGTTCGGCACTGATGGAACAGATTAATTTACGAGCTTTCCGCAACGTGCTAGCCTAGTGTCCTAACGTTCCGTACTTGAGTAATAGAGATGATAGGATGAACCAATGACCCGTTAGTTGTATAATTAGCCGTGTAAAAAACGAAATGGATTTGATGTATGTGTTTGTAAGCAGTAGCCAAGGAAAAGGTTTGAACCGGTCAAAATTCAAGCACAATTTTAGTAGTATTGGTCGACTTGTCCTTCGTTTTTGGTTTCCAAATTTTATCTCAAATCAATTTTATTCTTACATCAAATATTTATAATTTAAAAAAGTAGTGTATGGAGGTAATAATAGAGTATTGGTGGATGGTGATGGATATATGTGAAAAGAAGTACTATATATTCTGAAAATAGTGTTATAGAAATATATTCTTCCTTTTACAGGCTTTTTCAGTTTTTTTCTTTTCTTTTCTGGTTTGATTTATTGAAAATTGTAGCAACATTAAGATATATTGTATTTGGGTTTCTATTGAAAGTTGTATCCTTTAATCTGATTGGTTGTGATTTTGTTTATGGGCCCACAAACAAAGGGCTTTCTTGGTATTTGAATCACCTGCAGGCTGCAGCCATATGCCCATATCTCTATCCTCTTTTTTTTCTTCTTATCTTTTTCTTTAATGATTTGTTGGTCTAACGAATCAAGAGAAAGATAAAAGAAAAGTTTTGAGTTCTAGCACGGGTGTTGATAAGTAATTACTAATTTGATTTTAGTTACTACTAACCATTAACTTGGCATTAAATAAAATTCATTGTCGTCTTTTTACTTTTCTATATACAATATATATTGCCGTTGAGAAAAAAATATATACAACTAACATATTTTATACCAAAATAGGTTTTGTCCTAATATGTATCAAGGTGTTTTACGTGGTGTTTTTTAAAAGGTCGAGAGTTAAGTCATATCCTGGACGTACAATATAGATTAATAGTATGTTTGCTGTGTGTGAGAGTTATTTGATAAAAAATAATAAATTAAATTACAACTTATATTTGTTTATTTATATAATCACACTATTTATTTAACTAAAGATAGTCATGTTAGGGTATTGTTAGAGCATCCCAATGTTATGTTAAGAACATGGTCGTCTCACACTATCAGGGTTGCTCTCAAAATGTGGACGTACAACCCTTCTTTCCCCGCAATTCATTCTCTAACAATCCATCAAAAGGCGGTCATGGAGACGAACACCTCTCCTTACTCTTTCCTTCACAACGGCTACTTCTTCTTTCTCTCTCCCTCACTCCTCCATGTATTCTACGGACTGTTCCAAACCATCACGTTGGAGTTGCTCTTAAATGGTTTACTTTTTAATTAGAAAAATCAATGCTTTTGATGTAAATGGGATTGAGTAAGATGATTGATCAATCAACCTTTAAATCCACTCTATCAGTAGCTAATTTAATATTTTTGATTAAATTTCAAAATGATTATCCAAGGTTTTATAAATAAAGTGACGTATAAGATTATAAACGTTTAATTGTGTCACTGAGACTTTTAATTCGTTTAATCAATTTAATGTGTTGCCATGATAATACGTTTTTTTAAGCTTTTAACTTCTTGTTAATGAAAAACACTCTTTCATATTGATAGGTTAAAGTTTAATTTCTGTTAGAAAAATTCCCCTAGCACTTTTTATCATGCTTTAACCTGAACAGATAATGTACTAATGTATGTGTCCATTACCAATGTCTTGGTTATTGTAAGTTCCTTTTATAGGAACATCAAAAGAAGTTAAATTTTTTTTAAGAAGATAAGTTGATGGTAAATGATATATTTTTAATCAAGCTATTGTGGGTTTAAATCTTAAAAGTGTGTAGCTTAATTTGAAGATTATAGATTGTTATAAAAAACAAAAGTTATATTTATGTTTTAGCTGCAAAAATTTTATTTGAATAAAACCACTAACAAGATGTTAGTACTATAGAAAAAGCACACCAACACGATACAAACTCCAAACAAGAGACAAGCCGCTCAAAAGAGAATTTTCACCACATATAACACTCTAAGAGGTTGTTTGCCAGTATCTGAATCCGCCTCTTAATGGTTCAGATGTCTGAATGGATCAGATGTCTGAATGGATCAGATGGTTCAGACTGTTTGTTTCCCGAGCAAATCCTCTGAATGGTTAAGCATTATATTAATGTTGAATGGTTAAGAGGTCTAATGCTAAATGGTTAAGACTTCTTATCTAAATTGAACATACATTTGTCTTTTAATAATTAAGCGATATACTAGCTCTTAATGGTTCAGCACTTAATGGTTCAGAGCTCTTATTGGTTCAACACTTAATCATTCAAAAATTACCAAACAGCCGCTAAAACCATTTCATTTGATTTCTTATAGCTATTTTCATCTTCATTTTCAAAATGTGATTGATGGATATCTGATGTGGTGTGCGGGGTGTCATTTACCATCCTTATACTTACTCTCATCCACGGTCCACAACATTTCTCTACCCAAGAGAAAAGTTATATATATGTATGTAAGGAGAGAGGTGAAAATATACATGTGTACCTATATTTACCAACAAAGTAACACTAGTATTATTTTAGATATGATTTTATTTTGTCTATATTTACCAACAAAGTATGGGTCTTATTTCCCATCATAAGGTGGTTTACATCAATGATGTTACATTTTCTATTTTTTTGTTTTACATTTCAAGAAAATATATATCAAAGTTAGTGATTTAAAAGATTGAAATAATTTTATATTAGATATTCCACACAAAATTTTATAAATCATCTGATTCATATACATAATCCGTGACACCACGTTTTACAAATATACTGTATTAAGGGATTTAAAACTCTTAACTTTTTTGAAAGTTGAAATTATTTAGAATAAATAAAATGATAATAAGAAAAAACTACAAATATGAAATTAAATAGGATAAATAAAATGGATAATAAGAGAAAACTACAAATATAATCTCTGAGACTGTAAAATTTGGCAAAAATGGGATGGGATTGACATTATGTTAGAAATATTCACTTCTAGCAGTAGGAACATTACTTTTTTTTTTAACGGCAAACGTACGCCACTGCTTCGGAGGATATGTGTTATTTTAATCGGGCCCATCTATCCGTTTTCCAGCCGGGATCGCTCCCCTAACCCCCTCAAGAGGAAACCCAATACTAAGAAAACCCCCCGGCTCATCTCTGAGCACTTTGCTCAGAGTAAGACTTAAACCTATGACATCCTCTTATTTACATGTCATGGGTACCTCACCTTAACCAATTGGGCTAAGGATCATTGGTCAGTAGGAACATTACTAAGGGGCTGTTTGATATGAGCTAACTCGGTCCAATCAGAGCTGACTGCTAACCGGGTATGTGGTCAGGCTGTTTGATTTTCCTTTCTCACCATCTGACCGAGTCTTTTGCTTCTGACTCACCCTTTCCCTTGCTTCTGACCCGGACTGGATTTTTGATACTTCTGATCCGGTCCAGTCCATACAAAACATTCAAACAGCCCCTAATACTAATAATAAGTTTCCTAGGCTTCTCTCAGTTCTTCAAAGAACAAATGGTCAACAATTTGACTTGGAATTCTTCTTCTCCATCACAGGTAAGGTCAACTCTTTACAATATGTATCCAAAAGCCTGCATTTTTACTTTCAAGCTAAAATCTTGAATCTTTCCCACTGAAATCATGAATGATAGAAAGACTACGGTTAGCAAATTAAATCGGTTTCACAGCCACATTTACGGTTGTTCATGTGTCTCTCTTGGTGTCACTAGTGTTACAATATGTTTTGTTCTCTGCTGCTGAATTTATTAGCATTATGACCGACCTCTAATAACATTGAGTACAACAAATGGGAATGACAACCGTATGTAATCGCAGTCCAGAATGAACAATTAATATCACAAGAGCGAAAAGGGAGGATCTTTATGCAAGAACAACTCAAGAATTATATGATGATTAAATGATTGGATATACAATAAACACACGAAGAATGACAATAATACTTTCTAGACAAGAACATGTTCCACAAGCGATAAAGATTTTTAATTCTTTAGTACCTAACTGAGGTGACATGTTTCAGAAGCATCTAAACGACATATGTGCAATTCTATCGCCTTCTGTCTTGAGGCGTCGAATCTTTCCCTTTGTTTCCTTCTCAAGACGCTTCACATTGGCACGCGAGTCACCACTTGACTGTTGGCACGCGTATAATAGTTTAGGCACAAAGCCAATCATGCAAAATATAAAACCATGCAATAGTATAAATTATAGCACTTTTCAAGATTTACCTTCAAATTTCATGATAATTTCAGGACATCATGATATACATTAGACGTGTCACATTTTTCAATATATGATCTACCAAAATAACAGTTATTCACCAATTACTTTGAATCATACACTAAAAACTGCATTGATTGTTAATTTGTTATGCCCTTATGAATCATATTATTTCAGTTTTTAAGCGATTTATATAAAAAGTTGTTACCTCAGCGAGCTTTCTCTGAACAGCGGATTCCATTTGAACGCGTAATTCAGTTACTTCCCCCTCAGCCTCTTCTTCCGCCTGTTTTAGTCTAGCCAACTAGGACTTATGGAATACATATAAAAGTGTCTGTTTAAAATCAACCAGAAAGGTACAAACCATTTCGGGCAGTATTAATTGACGATTCGCAGAGCTTCTTGCTCTGCTGTTAACAGTAGTTGGATTTTATTGTTGCTCTTGTTGCCAACATCCATATTTGCCAAACATCACACGGTATATCGTTATTCGCCTAGGACGAATAATAACAATCTTTCATCAAAATAATAAAATAGTCAAGTAGGATGTTTTGTTACATGGATAACTAGATTTCCTGTTTTTGAAACAAAAAATTTAAAATAAACAAGAGAAAAAGATTGAACTTATGGACAAATCTACAGACTACAATCTTTAATATCCATTGTAGAGATTAGAGATACCTCTTAGGCTCTTAATAAGGCAAAGCCCAAAGAGTTAGGCCCAATTCATGTGGATCCAATCTTGATGGGCCTATGCCAAAGTTGTTAAGCCCTCTTCAGTCTTCCCTTCTATAAATAGATAATCTTCTCCTCACTCACTCCCTCTACTAAGTACGCATTACATATGTCATATGTCATATTGCATATGATGATCATATCATGACAAACCGACTGACTTGAGTGTCAGAGTATCCTTACGGCTCTAGGGCCCTCTAATGAGCTTTGTTTCTGGTCGCAGAGATCAAAGGAGAGGAAGGAATCGATTTCATGATGGATTTGAGATGGGGTTGTCTTCTCTTTTTTAACTGAATGATATTAAGTATCAGATGGCTATGGTGGTTTATCGTGCTAAGAACTTTGCAGAAGAATTGGGAGAAAAGTGTTTGGCCTGAACAACTCAAGCAAGATTGAGTTTGACAAATCAAGCTTGATATGTTATAACTGTGACAAACCTGGTCACTTTGCAAGAGAATGTACTGAAGGAAGGTCTAATCAGGCAGATAATGGAAAGAAGATGGTGACTGTGGAAGTAGAAACAAAAGGAGACAAAGCTAGTTCATCAAACAACAAAGCTCTAGTTTCTCAGACGGATGGGGAGTACGATTGGTCTGATCAGATAAAGATTCTAGATATCAAGTTTTCCACTGCTCTGTTGGCAGAAATTCAAACTATTGAAGAAAATGTTGATGACAATTCACTAACTGAGTTCGTATCTGATGATCTAATAGATGGAAATCAAAACAAATTGGAAACAAGGACATCATCAATCAACATCGATGAATTCAAAAATCAAAAACCAAAATTCTAAGATCAAGAACAGAAGCACGCAAAGATTCTAATTGGATCAAAAAACTGAAATCGAGTATCAAACAATCGGATTAGGAGTACCCGTAATCATCGAACAATAAAGAGGATGTTTGTATATTGGTAACTTGAGCGTCAATTGCTCTAAGTCATCTAGGCACACCACAAGATGAATGATTATAAATATTGATTGCTAATATCAAATTCTATATAATTAATCAGTTATTCTTATTTGATCAAACCCTAACTGTAATAACTCCTAATCCACCATCGGTTAATAAGCTCACATGGAATAGAATTAACTAACTAAATCATATTCAATTGTCGGAATCATCATACAGAGATCCAAATTAGCACGACACAGATGATAATTACACCGATTAACCACCATAATTAAACTAATAACAATCTTTTTAGAGGAATATTGCTAAAAAATCATTAAATTTGACATGATCAACAATCTTTAAGTTCAAAAATTGAATCTTTATTGCACCAAGTTGAAAGAAACTAGCAATGTTGATCCACAAAGCAGATAACAAGAATGAAGGAGACGGAAGATACCTGAGAAGATTCGTCAAATGTCGAATTATTCGAGGATGCTAAAAGCCAAATTACGATGTTTGTACGTTTTTGCTCCATATTTTTATCGTTAAATTCTCTTTGATTGAAACTATCTTTTTTTAACGGTAAATGTATCTTTCGAATGATATGTGTTATTTAATCAGGATCATCAATCCATACCTCCTGACCCAACACAAAGCATTTTTGTTTCTAGTGAAACTCGGACCCAATACATTCTCAATTTTAATTTGTTTTGGGACCTCACTTCATTTGATTAAAACTATCTAAATGAAAATTTTATATTTTACGTTTTGCTATTTAAGATTTTTTTTAAATTTATGTCTTAAGTGATTTTATCTAGACGATAATTTTATATATTTGTATTTTACTTTTGACTTAATTTCAATTTTGTTTCCTAAGGTTTGATAAAAGTAACAATTTTCCTCCGAAAGTTTAAAAGCATCAATTCAATCCAAAAGTTTTATCATTTGTTTTAATTTCAGTCTAAAAGTTTTATTTTTTTATTCAAATTAAAACAACTTATAAAATCTTTGGATTGAATTGGAACAACTTATGAAACCTATAAAGTTAAACTGATATATACAATTTTTGGGGTGAAAATAATTATTTTCATCAAACCTCAGAGATTAAAATCGAATTTAACTCTTAACTTTTAAATATATATATATATATATATATATATATATATATATATATATATATATATATATTTACAAAAAAATTTGATGTCTTAAGTGATTTTATTAGAAGTTTATATTTCTTTTTTCACATATATATGATCAAAAGATTTCAGTAATAAATATATTAAAAAGATTTAATGATAACTAAAATTTAAAAAGAAACAGAATTCTAGATTATCGTTGTATGTAGGAATACTTAAGGAGCGTGTCAAGCGAAGAGATTTTCAGGTTTGAGCTTCAAGTAATATAACCCAACTCGGCTTGTTTACTATTAACAATCTGAAATTTAAGCATGGGTTTGACTCCTAAAAAGCTCAAGCCAACTCATTAATTGTTTCCAAATTTTTATAAAAAATAATGCTTTTTGCAGATATACGGAATTGATATAAAACTTGGGCTTAGAAAGATTAAGATTGGACTACTATTAGGTTGACTCATAAACATTATAATTTGAGCTTATAAACATTTTTTTACAAGCAATCTTTTTGAATAGCCATATATGACTTGTTATAATATTATTGCTTTAACTTATCTCAATACTTGCATCTTATTTATAACACATTCGGAAGAATATGAACCAAAATTATATTTCTTATATCACATAGACAAACTCCCACAATCCCATGATATTTTTCTTCATTTTGTGTATACATGACAAAACAAAACTAATCTCATAGTTGAGATCTTCTAGCTAATACACCAAAACGTCCTCTTTGGATATTGCTCCTACGTTTCATGTACACCAAAGTCGAAAACCCGATCAAACCCGCACCAGCCAAAACTCCAATAAGTATCCCCGCCTTCTGGCCCCCACTCAGTCCAGAACCACCACCACCACCACCCTCCACTGGCACCGCACCACTGCCACCACCACTAGGTGGCGGTTGTGGTGTTGTTGTCAGAGGTGGTGATGTTGGTGTTGGTGTTGGTGCTGGAGTGGGACCAAAACCGGGGAACCTGAATGGGAATGGTGAAGGTGCTGGTGCAGGGGATATAGCCTTGAGTGTTCTTCGGGTACCTTGTAAGGCGGGGAGTGACCCCACAATCAAAACAAGGACGATGAAAAATGTTTGGAAGTGTTTTCTCATTATTGTAGCTTTACAAAACCAATCAAAAGCAGGGTGTTTATATGAAAATATGGTGATGAAAACAATGATCTCAATGACAAAAACTACAAAATTGGTGTGCTAGCATATGTAAATCCGAAATGTAGCAACCTTTGTGCTTAAGAATTGAAGAATAAGTCAAAAACATAGAAAGAACAAAACAGATTTCGATGTTCCTGAATAAACATAGTTAAATTAGAACGATATCCTATACATTTCTCAAGTAAAGCTTTTAATTTTGATTTTTTAAGAAGTCAAATGTAAAATTTGAAATTTTGACTTTCTAGTTTTGACCTTCCACAAACACCTTCACAATTCATCCTTCATATCCTGATTGTTTCTTTTAAGATCAACTCGGATTTCTGAGTTGACTCGGGTTTTTGGACCGAACAACAAACATGATGAAATTACAACGAAGGATTACAATACTGAGATGCATGTAAAGTTAAGTATGTGCTTTGAAACTGATCATGTGACATTGAATAGTAAGAAGCTAGTAATTAGTTGTAGTAAAATGTGATACAAAAAAATAGTGTCTGTATGTGCTTTTGCTGCTTGAACTTGTAGCAATAATTAGTTGTTTGAGTGTTTGGCAATTTCTAATCATTTTAGGAGTTAATATACATTAGAATTATTATAATGAGCCATTCTACACTACAAGTTATTATAACAAACAGCCTTTGAAAGAACAAGAGGTTGTTTTTATAGACAAATTATGTTATTGCTAATTTTGTGAATTGACCACTATAGGTAAATGTAGGTAACTAAGGTAAATTTAGGTAAGAATCGTGTAGAGGATTCAATTTTGTTGATCATTATAGGCTTCACTTGTGATTTCTTTTGTTTTGCATTGATAGATGAATAAACATAAGTTGGGTTTGTATGTTTTTTGCTTTAGTATTTTGGAAGTTGGTCTTTTGTATGTTTTTTGCTTCTTGTGGTGGTGATTGGATTTTATATTCATTCTTTTCCCATGAAACAAGATTAACATTTAAAAAGTTGTAACTTTCAGAGATCGAGTGTAGAAATATTTTAGCATGTAGATTTAAGAGTAACGTTAATAATACGGTGTGTGAGTTAGATATTCTAAGAAAGAAACAAACTTGTAACTTTGAGTGTAGAGGTAATTAATAATATTATTAATATTAGCAACAATAGTGTACAATAATAGATATATAACCGTTATTGTATTCATAATAATCTACAACAAATGACCAAACACAAAGAGTGTGCATGAAAGCATCAAAATTTTGCACTTTGCAAACAAAACATACATAGTTCCGAGATTTGAAATCAGCCCATACTCAAGTTCTCAATAACAAGATCAAGATTATAGCGCGATACTAAAACAAGTCACCTGACATTAAAAAATGGTTCCGATCTTTAGGCTATAAACTCGATAGAGAGATTTTTGAAGGGTCTACAACAAGAGGATGAATGCAGCTATTTTCAAGTAACATGTAAGGGTTGTTCGCTTGCAAAATGAAAGATTGAAGAAACCGCGTTGACGAGGATGAACAAGAAGGTGGTGATTGGTGCCATTGTTGAGAGCTTGATCAAGTATGTGGTGTGTGTGATAATTGGAGTCGATTATTAAGGTTTTAAGTTTGAATATATTGAATTGAATTGTTTACTATAACTTGAAAAAAAAGGGGAATTAAAAAGAATAAGTGGGACTGAGTTTGCTTTCACTTTAGTATTGCAAAACTTGGTAATTGAATTCTGAAGACTTTGACGTGACAAATGTAAGGTAACATCTACTAAAGTAATATGGCACTTTTAATTAGAGCATTTACGCTAATTTTCTCAACCTCATCTCTTATAATTGACAAAAAATCATCAGCTCTTAAAAAGTTTGTTCATTTTAAAAAAACCATTTTACAGCTGCTTCCTCATATATATCTATATTTCAATTAAATAGTACCTAAATATTCATATATGTTAGTTTCTTTTTCTTTCACTCATAACCATTTATGAAAAACATTTAAAAAAATAGATTTGGGGGATAAATGGTAACCTCTAACTATGATAGACCATTGTAGTTTCTCTTAAAATTATAAAGGATGAAGATATGGATCGAGAACCTGATGTAAGAGCAAAAATACATATTTTAAAAAATTTATTAAGTTTGAGTGATGATTATTCTTATATATATAATCTAATAAATGGAATTGCCCAATTTTTCCTAGTCATCTTCTTCGTGCATATCATGTCTACAACCATCCCTCTTCTGATGGTTACCCAAGCCTCCCGTCTCTAGTTACATTTAAAAACATGTCCAAATCAAAACAACCACCTGCACAACTATCACACCCCATCGCTTCCGGCGAAGGCCAGAGGAAGAACAAAATGATTCAACATTTGCTAGGCAGAAAACATTTTTTTTTAAATGTTGTTCTAATTCTATGATTTGATTATGCTTTAGTCATGCAGTTTTGTTAGAATGACAACTAAAACGAGTGAGGTTTGTCACATGGAACAACAACGGTTGTTTAAAATACAGCATCTCGTAGCTCACTTGAAATTTGCTCGGCTCGATTTTGTAAATGAGTCGAGCCCAAGTGAATGTAAAATCAGCTCGTTGGCTCGCTCCTTAGTTGGCTTCTATTTATTATTTATTATTATAAAACTAAAACGTAGAATATTACTACCATTAAAACCACAAACAAAAATAAACTTCACTTTATTTCAAATCACATGTCACATTTAATTTCACGTATAATATAAAAAGAAAAGGTTGTACCCATGACAAAACATAAAACTAAGACGAAATTGTGACAATTGTAGAGGAACATCCCACATGCACTATGACCATATTTAAATTTGTGGTGTTGGAGTCAGAGGTGGTAGTATTGGTGTTGCTGCTTATGCTGATGTTGGTGCTGGTGCTGGTGCTGGTGCTGGAGTTGAACCAAGACCGGGAAACCAAAATGGGAATGGCGAAGGTGCCGGTACTGGAGTTGAACCAAGACCGGGGAACCAGAATGAAAATGGTGAAGGTGTTGGTGCTGGAGTTGAACCAAGCCCGGGGAACCTAAATGGAAATGGTGAAGGTGCTGGTGCTGAAGTTGAACCAAGACCGGGGAACCTGAATGGGAATGGTGAAGGTGCTGGTGCAGGGGATATAGACTTGAGTGTTCTTCGGGTACCTTGTAAGGCGGGGAGTGACCCCACAACCAAAACTAGGACGACGAAAAATGTTGAAAAGTGTTTTCTCATTATTGCAGTGTTACAAATCCGATCAAAAGCAAGGTTTTTATATGAAAATGCGGTGATGATAACAATGATTTTAATGACAAAACAACAAAATTGGTGTTGTAGCATATGTAAATCCGAAATGTTAAAACCTTTGTGCTAAAGAGTTGGAGAATCAGTCAAAAACATAGTAAGAACAAAACAGAATTCGATGTTCGTATGACAGCAGGCACAAATGTATATAAATGTAGTTCTTTTTTTAACGACCAAGCTTTTATTAAAAGGGGCTAACAAGACACTGGAAATCCCGAAAAATACAACACGGAAACATAAAAGAGAAACACAAAGAAACACTCATAAATAAAAACTTAATCCGCGACAATAGATGAGGAACCTCCTTTGGCCTTCTATTAATTATCCAAAATTTTAATGCTATCAATTATATTATGAATGTAAACCGCCTTCTGCTTGAATGTAAACTCACTTGTGTCCATACGGAAGCCACAACGGAACGTGAAGAAAAAATGTGATAAGCCGACTCATCCACCTCACCACACAAGGCACAAAGAGAATATTGATTGGCTTTGACTTTTAACTGTATATTAATATAGTTTAAACTTAAAACTATACAAATTGAGGGAGGCTATTCTACAAAGTGTATTTTTGTTATAAAGTGTGAGAAGACACAATGAGGCTAAAAAAGTCACAAAAAAAAATATATCTCATAATCTAAATCGAAATTCAAAAAAGTACTTTGGAGTCTCTGTTCCTCTCGTCGTCATCTTTCAGAAAAAAATAAAAATGAATAAATAAAATTTGCATTGTCTTTTATGACACAATGACGTCATTGTGTCATTCATAATGACATAATGACGTCATTGTGTCTTTCATAAATGACACAATAAAAAAACGTTAATTTTTTTAATTTTTTTATTTTTCGTTTATTTTTTTTTCTTAGTGAGGACGGCTAGGGGAACAAAAACTCGAAATTACTTTTTTGAAATTCGATTTAGATTGTGAGATATAATTTTTTTGTGACTTTTTTTGACTCATTGTGTCTTCTTACACTTTGTAGTAAAAATACACTTTGTATTTAAACCTTTTTCATACAAATATCCTGTATTTTTCAGATAAAGCTTTGACTTTTACACACTAGTCTTTAAATCTATTCAGTTGGAAGTGAAAATAGTTAAAGATGACTTTCTCCTTTCACGGCATGAAGAATTCACTAGTCATTAGTTCATTTCCTAAGTAAAGCATTGACTTTTAAAGAATGCAATGTATAAATTTTGAAATTTTGACTTTCTAAATTGACCTTCCACAAGCACCTTCATATCTTGATTGTTGCTTTCTTGAATCAACATCAAGCACTTAACCTTAATACGAGCCACCCAGCCCCACAAGAAACAACTATCCAAATGCTTCTCTATGCGGCAATAATTCGAAAACGATGTACAAGACCAATGTGAAGATGTGCATTACCGTGAGATCACAATTGATACGAAATGCGTGTTGGCGAGCAAAGTGATAGATTGCAAAAAACTAATATATGATGAAGAACAAGAAGTTGGTGATAGGTCATTGTATTTGTTGATTCTTTTAGGCTTTAATTGTGATTTCATCTGTTTTGCATTGATAAATGAATAGAGATAAGTGGGGTTTGTGTGTTTTTTCTTTAATATTTTGGAAGTTGGTCTTTTGTGGATTATGTAGAACATATAGATGCACCATTATCGTCCCCATTTACAAGCTTCTTGTGGTGGTGATTGGATTTTATTATCTTTTTTTCCCAGAAAACAAGATAAACATTTAAAAAGTTGTAACTTTGAGAGTTTGAGTGTAAAATATTTTACCATGTAGATTTAAGAGTAACGTTAACGGTACGAACGTGTGAGATAGATGTTCTAAGAAAGCAACAAACTTGTAACTTTGAGAGTAGAAGTAAATAATAATATAATTAATAATAACAACAATAACAATTATAGACATATAACTGTTATTGTATTCCTAATAATCAACAACAAACGACTTCAAATCTGTTTTAAACACCCTTTTCTACAAATTAACACTGTTGGCGTGGTTTAACACGAGATTAACCAACGATAAAACACAAAGAGTGTGTGTGCATGAAAACATCAAAATTTTGCACTTCGCAAACAAAACATACATAGTTCCGAGATTCGAAATTAGCACATACTTAGGTTCTCAATAACAAGATCAAGATCATAGCGCGATACCAAAACAAGTCACCTGACAATAAAAGAAGGTCCACGATCTTTAGGCTATAAACTCAACAAAGAGATTTCTAAAGGGTGTACAACAACATGATGAATGTAGCTATTTTCAAGAGGACTATATGTAACATGTAAAGGGTGTTCGCTTGCGATATGAAAGATTGAAGAAACCGTGTTGACGAGGATGAACAAGAAGGTGGTGATTGGTGCCATTGTTGAGAGCTTGATCAAGTGTGGTGTGTGTGTGTGTGTGATAATTGGAGTCGGTTATTAAGGTTTTAAATTTGCATATATTGAATTGAATTGAATTGAATTGTTCACTTTAACTTAAAAAGGGGGAAAAGAATAAGTGGGACTGAGTTTGCTTTCACTTTAGTATTGCAAAACTTGGCAATTGAATTATGATGATTTTGACCTAAAAAATGTAAGGTCACATCTACTAAAGTAATAAGATATTTTTTTAATTAGAGTGTTCACGCTAGTTTTACCACTATCATCTTATAATTGAAAAAAAAAATTTATCATCCTTTAAAAAGTTTGTTCATTTTTAAAAATCATCCCACATCAGCTTGCCCATATCTAATCTATTTTAATTAAATAGTACCTAAATATTTATATTTTATTAAATTTTTCTTTAATTTTTTTTTCTTTTTTTCACTCACAACCGTTTATGAAAAATATAAAATAATAGATTTAGAGAATAAATGTTGATCTCCAAATATGATTATTATTATGGTTTTTTTTAACATTATAGGGAATGAAGAACCTGACATAGAAATACAAAAACATGTTTTTTCATGTTTCTCTCGTATGTTAAAGATTGAATTAAGGATGAAGATGCTGATGGAATGCTCTTAGCATACATGATACATCCTTAAAGACAATAGTCAATAGAAGATAATTTAATTGGGCCTGCTTTTACAATCTATTTGGGCTCCACATCAGTCTTTACTAAGTTTATAATCCATTTTCTATTAGTCCTAGATTTAGAAATATATACACTTTTGGTACTTTTGATAAAAACATATTGTGGTTTAGTCATCACTTTTCGAAAATTATATATCGGTCTCAAATTTTTGTTAGTAATAAGAGGTCCCTAACACTAATTTCTTTTCAAAAAATATGTTAAGTTTGCGCGAAATGATTGTTATACTCCTTATATATAATTTAGTTACATAAAATTACATTGTTTTTCCTGATCATCTTATACGTGCATATTATGTCTGCAGCCACTCCTCTTTGGATGGTAACTTGCCCCTCTCGTCTCTCGATACATTTAAAAAACATGCCCAGATCAAAACAACCACCTACACAACTATCACACCCCCGTCACTTCCAGCGAAGGCCATCGACCAGTAGTGGACCCTCACATTTGAAATGGTTTGAATATGAAAGGAACAACAAAATGATTCAACACATGAGAGGCGACAACCATTTCTTAAACAATATTTGTTCTAATTTCATGATTTACTTATGTTTTAAACGTGTAGTTTTGTCAAAATGACAAGTAAAACAAGTGAGCATTGCCACTGGGACCAACTATGGTTGTTTAAAAAGATTACGGCTCATGGCTCGTTTAAAATCGGCCCCGGCTCGATTTGTAAACGAGTTGAGCCCAAGTGAATGTAATATCATCTCGTTGACTTGCTCATTAGTTGACTTGCCATTTATTATCTATTATTATGAAACTAAAACGTAGAATGTTACAACCACTAAAACCACAAGCAAAAATAAACTTCACTTTATTTCAAATCATAGATCGCATTTAATTTCACGTATAATATAATAAAAAGGTTGGCATACATGACTAAACATAAAAGTAACCCTAAAATTGTGACAATGGTATAGAACATTCCACATGCACTATGACCTAGAGGTGCACATTTCGAGTTTTGGGCCGTACCCGGTCCCGGGTACAAACCGAGTTGGGCCCAATCGGGTTTTTTTGTACCCGGGTATTGGTGAACCCGGATACGAACCCGGGTCGGGTTCACCATCATAAAAACCCTACCCGGTATACCCGGGTAGGGTCTGGTCGGGTCCGGTCCGGGTCGGGTCTAAAACCGGGTACAATTCGGGTTTTGTGTTAAAAATTACAAGTGTTTAGACGCATGGGCACCCATGTGCCTGAACAGTGTCCATGCGCCTAAACAGTGCCCATGCGCCTGAACAGTGCCCATGCGCCTTAACAGTGCTCATGCGCCTGAAATTTCAGGCGCATGAAAACTGTTCAGGAGCATGGGCACTGTTTAGGCGCCTGAACACTTGTGATTTTTTAAAATTCTTTTAATCAATAAAAAATGAATAAATAAAATAACATAAATTAATTGTCATGTATTTCTATAATAATATTAAAACAACCTAAAAATACATAAAATGAATCAATAAAAAATACCATAAAAATACCGAACAACATTCAACATAGTCAAAACAGGGTCTTTAACCAAGGTACTAGCACTTGAGGTTGATCGGCTTGGCATGGTTATGTTTACGTTACACCCATATCTATCTAAATAAAAATTATAAATTGTTTTCAAATTTTCATTAAAATTTTCTTTTGCCTCGTTTGAAAAATTAGGGTTTTCGTCATGCATATCCAAATTGTCATTTATCTCATCTATCAAACATTCAACCCCCGCAACATTTAGAAACGGATTTAAAGCGGCGGCACACGTAAAAACGGGTGGTAACTCCTTAAAATATTTTTTAAACTTTTCTTTCATTGGTTCTATCATTTGATTAAAAATATTATTTTTATTTTAAAAATTTTTAAAATTCAAAGACATAAAATATAATTCTTGAAGCACCGAATAACTAGTGGAATAATAAACTCGCGATAATTTTGTTGTTGAGTTTTTAAAAACCTCAAGAAACTCGGATAGACGTTGAAGATTCTCCCAACCCGCATCCGGAAATGGGTCGGCTTCACCATTATCCGAAAGACTATTATGAAAAGCTTCGAAGTGCCCTTTTGTTTTAAAGCACATTCAAACATGTGACAAGTCGAATTCCACCGAGTAGGTACATCCCAATTAGGACCTAAAAATCTAGAGTGCGTATCCTTACAAAGTTGTTTATAATCTTGATATCTTCTTCTACTTTTTTTAAAAACGTCATGTAACATAAATCGAAAAGCTTTAGTAAAGTTATCAACATATTGTCCGGATAGTCCATGTTACGATTGGAGAGTTTACAGACCCGTCACTCAACTCAACCATATCCCAATTGCACTAAACATCCATGTTAGGATTGTGTGCAAGAACACGAACGACGGTTGGAGAGTTTGACGAACCTTGAACAACGGAAGATTGTGATTGAGCCATATCAAGATTGAAGAGAGTGAAAGTGTAAAACAAGAGAGTGAAAGTGTAAAACGAGATTAAACGAGAGTATTTTTTGCGTTTTTTGCGTATGTTTTTCCGTTTGAGACTTGGGTACTAAACCATATCAACCCACACCTATTTATACTAACTTATAAGGCTAAAAGAGACAAAAAACGGTAACAAATCGGGGCTAACGGCTATATAGCCGTTATTAACGGCTAGATTTAAAAAAAAAAAAAAAACGGTCAAAACCGGGTCCAACCCGGGTTCAATGGGGTCGGATCCGAGTCGGGTCCGGGTCGGGTTCTACCAAAATCTAGAAAAATATACCCGGTTCAAACCCTACGGTTTTTTTCGGGTCCAAACCTGGTACACCCTATACCGGGTCGGGTCCGTACCCCGGTATTTTGCCCACCTCTACAGTATGACCTACATTTGAAATAGTGTTTCGTTGAAGGGTAAAAGAGTCTTTTTGAACACAATGTATCGAAGAGGTTGAAGGAGTAATTTGTGGCTCATATTAAAGGTGGAACATTTTTGAAAGTGATGGATGGAAATAATTATCAGGTTATACAAGTTTAATAGGTTAAAACCTATGTATCATATACGTGAAATAAATTTTAATATATTAAATTATTTGTTTTTTTATAAAAGTTATATATATTAGACGAATCAATCAATAGTAAAATAAAAAAATAATAAATATTTAAGTATTACAAATGACAAATAATGAATATTAAGAAATTATAATATGATATAATTAAAATCTTATAAGTTGTAAATATTAATAAAATATTAAGATAAGAAGATTTACATTAATCTAAAATTGAAGAGCAAAATGCAGGAAAAGAAATAAAAAATTCATATAAGAAAATATGAATGTAATTTTAGTAAGCATTTAAAAATTATTTTAATTAAAATATGTAAATGAGTTTAGACGAAAAACTAACCTAAGAATAAACAGAATCGTGACAAGTGTCCTTAAAAACCTTAGTATATTAGCATAGATAGGTTAGAATAGATAGATAATATTCTTTTAGCATGAAAATATAAATATAAAACTATAAGCGTTATTTTTCTTTTTATTTTCGTAGTACTTTAGTATCATATTTAACTTTTTTAAAATAGAATTTGTTATTTACTTTTATCTTTCCATTTCATTATAATACTTTCCTAATTTTAACTTGTATTTATGTATCTTTTAATCAAACCATTTATTTTAATTCTCCTATATAAATGAAAAGGACGAAATTGCACTCACAACCTTCCACCCACACGACACTAATTTCAATTTGAGGGGACAGAAAGGTAATTTCAAACATAAATATTATTTAATTTCTCAGATTTTGTGTTTGAAATAAAATACAACAATTGAGAAGTCTAAACATGAGTGCTGCTTCTGAATGATCCAAGGGCTTTGACTGCACCTGCTCTCAAGATAAACTGGTGGTAGAAGGCTGCAATCGCTGCTCCAACCATCGGTCCCACCCAGAATATCCACTGTCAAAAACAATATAACATTTTCAGAATATTAAAGTACAACTCCTAATGCACAGTGTACAAACCATTCTTCAACTTTTTATTTCTTCGTTTTTTTTTTTATCTTTTGAACGGCATTGTTCAACTAATGCCAAGTTGCTCGTAGTTTATCCGTATGGATGATAATGTTTTCACGACCGGAAAGGACAGCTTGATCGGTTGGATTGGAACTACATGTCTAGACGGTTTCAATTAATCTGCTTGTCGGACAGGTTGAACAGGATTTTAACAATGTGTTCTTTTTATTTTTTTGGTTCTTTTAACCTCATTTAATGATCATTCAATATCTTATTACTTTAATAAAAAAATAAATAAAAGTGTCACGTGTCAGCCTTATATTTATTTTTATCAAATTTTTCCCGCTTTTCTTTTCTATTAAATAACTACATTAATTACTAATAATATTATTTATTTTTACATTATAATTAGCTTTTTAATAAATTAAGAAAAAGATCTTTTTATTAATGTTATTTCTATAGAAATAGTTTTTTATAAAAAGAATTTTTTTCTAAAAAATCAAACTACTTTTACGTAATATTTTAAAATTGGTTTTTCTAAAGTAATTTTTTTATAAAACAAAAATAATTAAAATAGAGAGTTATAGTAAGGATATTTTTAAAAATGAAAAATTTTTAAACGTTATTTTGAAACAAAATGTTTAATTTATCTTTGAAAAAAAATTATAGTTCATATTATTGTTTTATTACCTATAGTTATTACTCATACGTAATTTCAATTATATCATGTCTTATTATATCGTTTTATAATTAATTTTTATTCTATTTTATATTTTATTTGTTTAACTCGTGTAATACGAGGGTTTACTAAATCTATTATATAATAAATGATTTAAAATTTTATAATATTTATAAGTTTATTAGGTTATCAAAAACAGTTTTACCAGTTTTATCTGGTTATCATAAACAGTTTAACCAGTTTAATCAGTGGACAATCAGTGCACTGGTAAAACGATGGGAGAAATCCAGTCCACATTATTGAATGATGAGAATATTGTGTTCTATTGCTTTAACTGGTTGTACCATGTGTCTCTCTTTGTGCAACTCAACAATACATCATGATAAATATGCTCTCAAAAGTATATTATTCTTTTAATTTTAAAACACTAAAAATTGAAAAGATAAGTAAATATGAAGAAAACAAAACTGTTTAAAAATAGAATGCAACAAAAATAGTGTCGTGTTCAACTTACCATGCTTAATCAGGAAAAGAAAAAGTACTAATTATTTAAGAAACATATGCATCACATTGTATTTTGTATAAGTTTTTATGTCTTAAACCGAAAATTATTATACAAATGATTGATTAACGTACCTGATCATCCCACGCTTTCTCATTGTTGTAGATCACCGCAGCTCCAAGACTCCTAGCGGGATTGATACCGGTTCCAGTGATCGGAATCGTGGCGAGGTGCACCATGAAAACCGCGAACCCGATCGGAAGAGGGGCCAAGACCTATAACCGAAACCCGAATACAAGCTAATTATCAATTTGCACTCGCAATCAATCTAAGAAACAGAAACCCAAATTCAAAATAATTATTAATAGAATTCTGATTCATACATCATGTAAATATGGTAAACTACAGGTTTACAGAGTAAACTGTAGCTTATTAATATATATCGAGCTCGCATAGGCGAAGGATAATAAGGGGCAGGGGGTCATCGTTCTCCTTTTTTTTTTTTTTCAGTGGTGTTAATTTTTTGTTCAGTTGTGTAAATTTTTTGCTAGGTAGAAATTTATTTATATATATCTAGTTTGCATAGGCGAAAGATAATAAGGGGCAGGGGGTCATAGCCCTCCTTTTTTTTCGTTAGTAGTGATAATTTTTTGTCCAGTCGTGTAAATTTTTTGCTCGATAGTGTAAATTTATTTATATATATCGAGTTCGCCCTCTAAAAAAATTTAGAGGGTCCGCATCCTTATATAGAAGTGTTCAAGCTTCACCACTAAATAATATAGAACCCATTATTAATTTGCACTTGCAATCAATCTAAGAGATATTAAGTGGGTACGGGGTAATGATCATACGGGAACATGGGAGTCTCGGGCGCTTCTTTTGGGGTCGGTGGCCGAGAAGACGGTGTAGACGAGTACGAAGGTGCCGATGATTTCAGCGCCGAGTCCGGTGCCTTTGTTGTAGCCATCGGCAAGCTCGTTAGCTCCACCGCCGTATCGGTTGTAGAGGCTTTTGTTGAAGGCCTTGACCAAGCCCACACCGCAGATGGCTCCTAGGCACTGAGCCACCATGTACATGATGGCTCGGATCAAGGATACTTTACGAGCTAGGAATAGACCAAACGTCACCGCTGGGTTAATGTGACCTCCTGCACATACATTTTGTTAAAGGTAAAAGGCAGAAACAGTTTATCTAATAGAAAAAATAAAAGTAACGCAACAATCTTATAAAAAGGTTGCATTTTTTTAAAAAAAATGTGGTTTTAAATCCAAGGTAATTTCTCTTTTTTTTCTTTTAACAAAAATGTTGTTTTAAATTCAAGGCAAATTCACATGGCGAAACTCTTAGTTAACGTTTGTTTTAAACATAATACATCATTTTCAATGTTTAATGTAACATTTTATCGTGTTGCACTACTAATGTCATTAAAAGATGTTTTGTATTCAAGGCAATTTCACCTCAAGTCCCTTTTGGTTAAAGGTTGTTTTTAACCTAATACATCACTTTCAATGTTTAACAACATTTTACCGTGGTACATATATTATTAATATCTTGTTGTAGTAATGATAATACATCCGAAGCGGTATATCGTTCAAGTCTCAATGGATAAAAGAAATTAACAATGAAATTAAAGCTTGCTTGATATTAAATTAGAGTTTTTGTAGTTGGTTCTTAAAAAGTACTGTCTTATAGTTACCTATTTACCCCTGTGCATTTATCTACAAAAGGGTATCTTATGAACCATTTTGTTTTATTTTTATGTAATTAAAATATATCTTTTTAATGATTTATAGTTTTTTAATAATTATGAGAGAATTTTAAGTTTAAATAATTAAAAAAACACCAGTAAAATGATATAAATCTATAAAATATAGTTT
This sequence comes from Flaveria sonorensis, assembly GCA_025506505.1. NCBI lineage: Eukaryota > Viridiplantae > Streptophyta > Magnoliopsida > Asterales > Asteraceae > Flaveria > Flaveria sonorensis. The sequence goes on from CM046438.1 coordinate 5,310,988, forward strand.
TTTAATGACCACTATAAGACTATAGTGATGACTGATGCTTCAGATGTCTAAACCGAATGGTTTAGAATTTAACGTTCGGATCGTTTGTTTCGCGAGCAAATGTCTGAATGGTTCAAACATTTGTCTCTGAACAGTTAAACATTATACTAATGTTAAATGGTTAAAACTTCCTATCTAAATTGATAAGACATTTGTTTTTGAATAGTTAAACGATATACTAGCTGTTAACGATTCAAACCGCACTTAATAATTTATATCTCTTATTGTTTCAGCGTTTAATTATACAGAAATTATCAAACAGCCTATGTCTAGCTATCTTGAAACTTTGAGACATTAAATGAACAGGGCTAATTTCGTAATTTCCTCACAGCAATATAGAACGAAAGAAAATAAACAAAAACTCACCGGAGATACCAGCGGTGCAGTAAACAAGCACAAAGATCATCCCCCCGAAGGCCCACGCGATCCCGAGGATCCCAACGCCACCGCACTGATCGGCGTTGAAGGCGGGGTCGGTGGTGCTCTTGTATCCGATAACGGTCAACACCGTGATATAAAGAAACAGAAGAGTGGCAATGAACTCAGCGATGAGGGCTCTGTAGAACGACCATTTGGTCAGCTCCGCCGGGTCAACCAACGGCTCCGGCGGTGGGTCCTGGTAGTCCTTGGCGGAGAACGACCCTTGCTCCACTACGTCTTTCGTCATGTTTGCCAATTGCCACTGGTGGTCGTGATAAGAGGATGTTGGTGGTGGTGATGAGGGGGGTGAAGATTGTATATAAAGGGGATGAGGAGATAACAAGGGTGTAGGATGTGTAACGTCTATTTTTAGAGTAGGTAGAGTGCAATTATTGACGGCGAAGAAAGTGTTTTTTAATTTTTTTAGAGGTCATATTTATTCAAATTACGTTTAAAAGGCGTTGTATTTATATATTAAAAATTTGTGTTTAAGAAACTATCTAATTTTAGAGGTGGAGAGAGATTTATGTAATTCTCTTTATATTATTAACTTATTTAAAGTGTATATGTTTTGTTTTTTGGTTATAACTTCTAATACATCAAGTTTTGTTGTAGAGTTAGGTGTTTGTTTTCATGTATGTTTTAATAGAGGTGAATGAAAATCAAATTGTTAACTGGTGACTAGTAATAACTGACGAACTGAAAACTGATACTGAGTGGTTTATGGTTAAGTGCATGAGCATAACCAATGTATCGGTTATGGTTATGGTTTTGTACTTTAACCGCATATTTCTAGATTTCCAGCTTGGTTTTTAATGATTTTTAGCTTGCGCTTAGTGATTCCGGATTGTGTTTCATGATTTCAAGTTGTATTTCATGATTTCTGGCTTGGAAGTTGGAACACCCCCAAAACTGAACTTGTACATGCAAGGCCGTGAAACCATTCATGTAGACCTACAAGCCAACTTAAACACCTACAAAAGACCGTTAACTGATTATTACAAAACTGACGGTTTAACCGATCCAACCATAACCAAGCTCGATTACTGGTTCAGTGGAGCACGTGGCCATAACCAATGGTCGGTTATCGATTTTGATACATCTCATAAACAACATAAACCGTTCTTTTTCACCCCTGGATGTTAACAAAATTGTAGCTTATGTGATACGGTAATGTTTTATATTTGATCAACGACTTTGTGATAAAGCATATATATTTTAAATATAATAAAAATAAATGTGTTATCTAAAACATTATATAATTGAAGCTATAAACATGAATTAAAAATAAAAATCAACTTTAAGAAAACCAAGAAAAATAATGTATAGTAAAGAATAAATATTTAGTTGATCATGTAATTTGAAAATATTTAAGGTGTAAATAAAGCTTCTTGAAAGATTGCCCCTAATGTCAATTTGCCCCGCCTTCTTTTATTCTTCAGTTCACGAATCTGAAGCACGCATAATCGAATCTTTAATCATGTGTTTGTTACGTTGTATCGTGGTTTAGATATACGCAGTGATCCAGAAATATTTTTTATGGGGCGGAAAATTTTAAGAGTCATTTGTTTATCATAATATAATATATTTTTGCGGTCCAGGTCGGATCAAATCGGGTTGGATCCGGTTCATTACCGAAAAATATCATTATAATGGTCCTTAAGATCTTGAATTTGCACATATATATATATATATATATATATATACGTATATATATATGTATATATACGTATATATATATGTATATATACGTATATATATATACACACATATATATACGTATATACGTGTATATACCTGTATACACGTGTATACACGTCTATACACGTATATGTATGTATGTATATATATACGTACGTGTATGTATGTACATGTATACGTATATACGTATATGTATATATATACGTATATGTATATATACGTATACGTATATGTATATATATATATATGTATGTATATATATATATCATAAAAAATACTAAAGCAATTATACTCATATAATTGATAACACTCATCGTTAAAATGGTTTCCAAACTTTTTAATGCCTATGATGTTTAACATGTTTGAAAACAAAATTAGCCGGTAAATATAACATTTAATCTCTCATGTCTTGTTACCAATATAGATTTAGCTTGTTTGATAGTAAAAAATATTTATCTCGATATAATCTTTTTTCTTTTACTACCTACTTTATTATTTGAGTGTAAAAGTACTAAAATTTACTAGGTTACAGACCCCGGTTAGTGAGGAAAAATAGTTCGCTGGACTGTAGCCTTATTATAGTTTTACCACTGATAATGTGTTTACGACATTATTGCTTTCTCTTCAGTTTCAAAAATTTAAGGGGGGCAATTACATAATTTTATGGGGGGGGAGGGGGAGGGCGGTCGGGATTTTCACATACACATAAAACTGGAAAAAAAATTTAGGGTGGATGGCTACCCCCTTCATCAAAGTGTAGATACGCCACTGGATATACGATAAACAAATACATAGACACGTGTCGATACGATGCAAACATGTTTGAAGTAAATATAAATAAATTATTATTAATATTAATTAACAAGTTAACATTTACCCTCTCAAAATAAACTTAAGTGTTACATGGACATGATAAGATAAGTGTGTTGGCATAGACCATAGTGTTAGGATGGGATGAAGAAGGCTGATGTGAAAGCTGATGTGACGTTGAATTCGGGATGGAGAGGAAAACCACGGATTGTCATTTCGATTTGAAGAAGCAGCAAAGGAAAAACGAGATGGAGGGAAAGCATCAATAGGATGTAAGGATGATGTAGTCCTTTGGCACCGTCCAAAACATTCGGGACAAACGGTTACCCGAATACATACATATATATATATTTTTTATGATGAATATTCTTAAAAGAAGAACTTTATTGAATATGAATTGTTAAATATTAATTCAGATTTGGCCCTTTCTATTATACTTTAAATAGTAGTGGTTATGTGTTAACATAATCGTGAGTTTATTAAAATTTTACTTGTTTGAAATGATTTGATAGAGACCAAAGTTTTGGGTTTTCTCGATTCAGTTTTGGCCCTTTTTAAGTGTTGGTCCTAACTTGGAATATTTTATCTCTTCAATGTGGAACCAAAGTTTCTATTTTGAAGCCATGTTCATTCATCTTTAATTGATTACTATACAATTCATAATTACAATCACTAATTTTTTATACAATTTTTTTAAGGCTTAAATGAAATAGATAAATCATTTGCTCATATGGGTATGTGATAACCTTTGGTAATCAAACTTTCATACGTTATTATAAAACCATATATCATGTCATTCCATATCTATCATGTACACATTACAAATTAATTACTCATCAGGTTTGTAGGTATACATGTGGGTATCATACATGTATACCTGCTTATATTCTTATATCGTTGTAGCTTGAGGGTTTTTTTTACCATCCTATATGGAAAAAAATCATTCAAAAACAATCCTTTTGGTCATATTATCTTGAATCAATTTTTTTTTTTAAATCTAAGAGTTTTATTACTCAATATACTATTCATCTTGGAAAAAAAAAAGAACATAACAATCATCATAATTTGTATTTGATGTTTAATATTTTTTTTAATAGTACGACAAACTCACATCCATTAATTTACTTTTAAATCTAAATTTATTCATGATGAGAGTTAATCTCTTAGAGTTTAAGGGAGACGATGCTAAATACACTTCTATGTTTATTTGGAAATTCTAGTGAATCTCATGGATTTGTGAAAATAAAAAAGTAGTACTACACGGGTTGCGAGTTCTTATATTTCTTGACTCTAATTAGAGTTAAATGTATTTTATATTACTGAGGTTTCATATAAATTGTCATTTGAATCCAAAAGTTTAAATTTTGACATTGGCATCTAAAAGTTTCACAAAAATTGACATTTGAATCCACTTAACTACTCGTAATTAACGCCGTTAAGTTTTTCCGTTAAGTTTCCTAAATTAGAGGTATTTTAATCAAAACAATTACAAAATAAAAAATCAACTCTATATGATATGTTTTAAACGTTCAGTCTACTTTGATAATCATCATTGTGATTTTAACGGTGAGTGTTGAAATTATAATTGATTTTTGGAAGTTGTTTAAACAACATTAAGTACAATAATTGAAGCATGGATAGGAAGAGTCTCACCACCACACCGCACATCTATCCATGGCCAGATCACATTACAACACTTCTCTTCTGTCAGTGAAGGTCCGCGTGTGCTCTTCTTATTGGTTGACAATAATTTGTATGTGATATATAAAATATAATGTCTAAGAAATAATAAATATGAAAAGACATAACACCTCGACACTTCTCCTGCATTTAAGATTTGATTCACATGCTCAATATTTTTTGAGATTGTGAAGTTCGTATCTAATTGATTGATCTCTATGTTTTGATTATTCTAACAAATAATTATATGATTTATGAGTTCAAATTTTTATTGTCATTAAAATAATAAGTCCAACCTTTACTTTATAAAAGTAAAGTTCGTATATTTTGAATATTATCAAACTTAAATAAACAAGTGGTTAAAATCCTTTGTTCAAACGAAATAATAGAGGAATAATATAACAATTACATATAAATTTATAATAATTAATATATAAAATAAAGGTGATAAATAGTTTAATCCAAACATATATATGTGTCATGAATAGTTTTATAAATCGGGTAAAACTAACATTTGGTGTAAAGTACGTCGTGGGTGCTAAACTAATAATTGAATAAGGAGCGTAATACAAGAAAGAGGATATAATTCTCTATGAAAACGAAGTTCTAATATCCAAATGTTTCAACATGCGAGAGACTTTACTTTTATATAAACAATGATAAATCTTAATGTTTTAGTTGAAATGACGTAACAATAACTTCTTCAATTATATTAGCAGCAACTTTATCGGCAAGAAAACCCCTTATAATGATTTTTCAATAGTAACTGATCAGTCGCCACTAATGATTGGTTTGTCAACAATAACTAGTTATTGTTAATCCACCAAGGTTGTTGCTGATGCATAACTGCTGGTGATAATAGTTTTTGTTGATGCCTACTTGCCACTAATGTCAATCACTACTGATTAAATCTCTACTCATCAATAGCAACTTCTTAGTGGTTATAAGTTGCTACTAATCAATTTCATAAAAAAATACCAACAATGAGCATAGTGAAATACCAAATGTACGTCATTATAGTTGATTTTCTGAGTTTTATTTTTATATAGCATTGCGTATATACATATATCATGGTTATAGTGATTATTTATTTTTTATGTTTTTTAATTTGAAGTTAAGAGATCGAGCTAGAACATGTGGACGATAATAAGCTGAATAAGATAACAATAAATAACTTAGTTGTTCTTGATTATGTATTAAATTTCCTTCAGTATTATAATGGTATCTCAAATATCAATGCTTAATTGTTAAGAATACTCTAATCCATGTACTTATCTATCATGGTTGTCCTTCACATTTTAGGACCAGTATAAACATTGTTTAATTACCGAAAAGAAGAATCTAAAATAAAATAAAAGTGAAATTAAAAAAAACATTATCATCTTTAGAGATAAGATTGTTATAATGTTAATATATTACGGTGTTAGCTATTCAAATCCTACTTTAAAAATCGAATTTTGAATAGAATAAACTATAGGTTCCAATTTTGGATCCAAATTTGATTTTAACTTTTCGAATCATATTGTGTACCAACTCGAGATCTAAGGTTTAATTTTCAAATCAAGCTACGTATTTATGAGTTTTAAACCACCCGGAATATCAGATTTCTATTATATATATGGGTACATATATTTTCAACTTTTTATACAAATTAGTGGAAATGCTAGACGTTACGGCTGTTACGCGATTTTTAAAAATTCGATTTTAGTCAGTATCGGCTTGGTTCGTTATGACATAAATTAAAAAATCAAAATATAATTATTGAAAAAATTAAATAAAAGAAAACAATTGCGTAAATTACAAAAGTCTTTAAGACAACTATATTATCCCAACAAGATTAGTGAAAGCACGGGTGGTATTTGTGGTCGAAAATAATTTATTACCTAGATTTTAAGGGGGTGGGGAGGGGGGTTTCGTTTTATAAATATATGTTAGAGTTTTATGATAATCGCAGGCAGCTTTCGGTGATAATTTGTATAGACTGGAGAAAGAAATTGTTATTAAGCTGTTAACAAATGGCAAATTACCATTTTCATTGTTATTAAGCTGTTAACAACCGGCAAGGAAAAGAGGGATTAGTACTTAATCACAATGAATGGACGGCATTGAAAGTAAATGACTGTTTTGTTTGGCCACGTGTATATGTTTTAGCATTTGTATTATAAGCATCATATGTTATACTTTATTGTAAGGGCACAAATGTAATAAAATGGTTAGTTTTTTGAAATTTAAGCATGACTTTTTATATGGGTGTCTTAATCCATATGTAAAATTATTATTTATCCTCATTTCACTTTTATTATAAAAGATATAGATAAATATTAAAATATTAAACTCATAATATGCCCCTACAAAATACTAGTATTATAGTTATTATAAATATTAAGATATATATATATAAGTTATATACATAAATATTTAAATAAAATAATACTTCGTTTAAATAGTATTTAGTTATAAAAATATAATTAGTAAATATAAAAATGTCAAGGCATATAAATTTTAATTGATAAATTTACCATGTTGTCCCTAAAGTGTATTAAAATTTTAATCAATTCTTTATTCTATCACTCTTAAATGTCTTGCACTCCTTTGTACATGTTGTTTCAAAACTTATATGCTTGGCAAAATTACATCTTTATCCAAAGAGATGTATTATATATTAATATAGATATAAGTATTTAAATAAAATAATACTTAATTTAAATAGTATTTAGTTATAAAAATATGATTAGTAACAATAACTTTAGAAGTTAATTTATATTATTATAAATAAAATAAAATTTAATGAAGTGAATTAAATAATATCATATTATTGAATAATATATTAATAATGTGTATTAAATAATACAATAATTAGAATAAATTAATTAAATGGGAGCAAAAGTGAAACTATTCCATAAAACACTTGTACTCTATGCTTAAAATGTTATATATATGTCTTACATTTTGAATGAAATTATCATATTATCCTTTTAATATGTATCATATAGTAGTATAGATATATATTTTGTTGAATCATCTGGTATCAACTTAGAACATTCACAGTAAGTTCTCTATATTTACGTGAGTGTTCCTTATATTTTAAAGAATTATTGTAAGTGGTTGTGAGTTGAGTATAGAGAAAAGTTATTGTTTATCTATATAATTGAGTAATCAATGTTCAATTCACATATATTTTTTAATATTTTTGAAAGTAATTGTAAGTGGAAGAGTGAGAAAATATAATGATAAAAGTATTACTATTTAATTAAAAAAAAGAAAGAAAAAATAATATTTTTTAGTATAATTACATGAATAAAGATAGAAAACCTGATATAAATGCTCTTACGAATCTACGTGTTTCTCATAATTCAATTTGCCTATATCGGTCCAAATTGGAATCATATTTGAACCAATATCTCTTCTTTTCTTTACCGCTTAAAAAGCACTCTCTACTATACACTTAATTTACGGTTAAAATTATCATACTTGAATTTGATAAGAACTAAACCACACAACTATTTGATTGAATTACACATCATTTTACTATTAACATGTCCCTTTAAAAATAAACTAATTCTTTTATCTAATCATTGTTGATTCCATATTTATTAAAAAGAACTCTTAATCTGAGTGAATACAACTGAACTCAAATAACCCAAAGACTGATTCAACAGACCACTAAAATGCCAATTTAACTTTTAAACTAATTAGCAGAGATATTAAATACTAGGTATGAGGAGGTAGCCGTAGAAAATATTTATAATTTATAAACTTCACGTATAAATATTAAACCAAATGTAACGTACTGTTGAGTGTTGATATATTATTTTACTTTCAAACAAACAACCTCATTGTTCCACGTGTTACATGTGGTTGGAAACCGTGAATTTCCAAAGAAGTCTACGTGGACGGCCCACATAAAAACGGTCAGAAATTGTGTGGTCTGAGATCATTTGACGGTCCACCGGCCACATAGACCTAGTATACCGTCTTATCCACGTGGACTCGTGGGTCCCACCAGCTGGGAAAAAAGTCAAATCGTCGGTACCATCGTCGGTAGTTATGTTGAGTGAAGTTGCCATACGAATGTACTGTTGTTAGAGCGCCTGGTACAAGTACATATGAGCGGACCATACATCGTCTTTGTTACGACTAATATCAGTGTCGAACTTGAACAAATATATAAAAGCGTCGAAAGTTACAAGACCTATAATTTTTTTTCTATCATTATATCATGAGAGTCAGACTTAATACGTATAAAACTTTCGATGATATACACAGGCGGGCTTCCCAGGCCTTTAAAAATTAATAATTATTATACATTATACAGAGACCCAGTAAATTAATACATATTTTAAAGGGACTTGATTAATCAACTTAAATATTAAATATTAAAAATCTAAATTTATTTAGGTTAGTACCCAACATTTTGATATTGTTGTCATTGTTTCGAAAACCAGGCCGGACCTGGAACCAGACTCCAATCCGGTTCCGTTCGGTGCTTAAAGTCGTTTTGGCGTTGAACCGGTGGTCAGACCGGTTGAATCGGTTTTTATACATTTTTAATTTTTTTAGTACTTTTTACATATATTCACTAAAATCAATTATAATTTTATCTAGTTCTCATGTCTAGCCAAACCGGTCCGACCAGTAAAGCATCCGGTTTACTATCCAGTCCGGTTCTAAAAATAATGATTGTCATTTGCCAATTACACTGAATCACTTACAACGCAACAGATGGAAACTTCATTTGTTTGCCAATTAATCAACGCTGGTCTTTGTGGAGTGCCCTTTAGATGACCGTTGTGGACTTGAGGATAAATGAAAACGTCATTTGATTTCACAATGGACTAATCAATGGAATGCTAACTTGTTGTTATTATTTTATTTTTTGTATTCTTCAATAGAAACCACTTTTTTTAAAATGATGAGGGTCCAAATGTAGCAAGCGGACCGGTTAATAGACATTATCTTGTTAGATTGGTCTGTTTAGTCTGACTCTTAGAACACTGGTTGTGGGTTTGACGGTTTGGGGTTCAGTTAGAGTTTATATGAGTTGGAGATTGGGTTTGCCATTACTTTCGAGGGAAATGAACAACGAGACTTGTGGGTGGGGCGCCAATGCAATTATAAGGGACAAGAATAGAGGGAAACCGTAATTTTCATTTTCACTTTCTTGTTGGCGGTAGCGTAAGGTGGTGTCAGTAATTGGAGAACACGAGAACCCGGGGGGGGGGGGGGGGGTATTTGGTTAAGGACTGGGGGACAACAACCCAAAGTATACTAAAATACATAGTGACCGCCAAAAGGATACTATGGTGGTAATATGAATATATGATGTACTCTCATATGAGGATTCAAATGTTATGATGATTTTAAGAGTTGAAGTGTATGTTCGAGGGTAAAAGAAACTAACTATCAACTTATAATGGGCCTGAAAAGTTACGCATACACAAACAGGTCCATAAGTTATCAAGTTTGATGGCTTTTAATAATGTGAACGTGTAAACATATGAAACTCTTAATGGGCCTTTATAGCCAATTGTGAACCATATGATTTCATAGTGGGCCCATACAGTGAACTGAGTGTGAACTATATGAAAATATAATGAGCCTTTTATAGTGAACCGTAAAATGTGAATCATATGAAATTTTTAATGGGCCTTTATAAGTGTTCTGAAGCCTTTGGATTTGGATTTGGGTTTTGGATCTTGTTCGTAAGCTTTTAATATAATATATTTTTAAAAATGGGATATTCATTTCAATGACTTATATATAACAGGTTAAGGTGAGCTACTCATGACGTGTAAATATTAAGAGGTAGAAGTGTACAAACTGGTTTTTTTTTACCCAAACTGGTTCGGGTTCAAAACCAAACCAGTTTTTTTTTTGTGATGGAGTCAAACCAGTTTTTTTCAAACCGGTTCGGGTTACAAACCGGTATGGCTCACCGAATACTCGAACCTGTCAAACATACTTGGACCGGTTTGAAACCGGTTTTTAACTTTTAAATTGGTTTTGAGTGTGGGGCTACCAAACCTGTATACAAACCGGCGGTTCAGGTCGGTTCGGGACCGGTTTGGGCCAAACCGGTTTTTCTTTGAAACCGGTTCCGGTTTTTTTGGCCGAACAGGTTCCCGAACCGGTTTTTTTGCCCATGTCTATTGGGAGGTCATGGGTTCAAGTCTCACTCTGAGTAAAATGCTTAGAGTTGAGCCAGTGGGTTTTCTCAGCAATGGGTTTCCTCCTGAGGGGTTGGGGGTGCAGTCCCAGCTGGTAAACGAATAGGTGAACCCGATTAAAATAACACATATTCTCTGAAACAGGGTCGGATATTTTCCGTTCAAAAAAATGTTTAATAATTGCAGTATACTATATATTGACATAGTTAGCGAGTATTAGTTTATATTTATAAGTAACGAGAGTTGTTGTTTTGGGTATATCTATACGTAGCAATGTAGCATTAATATTAGGCAAACGTCACTTGGGTTGTAACTCAGTGATAAGAGGCAATGTCTTTTTAAATAAACTCAAGTTTAAACCTGTGAGTTGATATAGTTTAAGAGAAGTATAGGTTAGCTAAAAAGAAAAAAAGAATCCATGTTAGACAAACTTACAAATTTTATATCTATGAGTTATGTGAAATTATGTTGTGTATCTTTTTTTATTCAGGTATCATCATAAACAATTTGGAGTGGACAAATCTAACTCAACTTTTACTTGTACGCTAAATTTTGTCGACTATCAACTTTTTTCTTATATTTACTTTCTGTAAATCTGTTAAAAATGAGCCAGTTTTGTATATTTAAATATATTTCTAATGATACGTGAGTATAAAATGAATGCATAAAATTTTTTCCCGATTATAAATATAAAGGTGTGATTTTATCTATAACATAAACAGTGGTATCTATCTATATTAATAATAAAGTAAGGTTTTTGTAGTCCACATGTTACAATTCTAAAGCTCTTAAATTTTATTTTCTCGCGTCTCTCTTTCAATATATATCAATTAACTACAAATGATATTATTTAATTCTTTTCATATTAAAAATATTTTTTAATAAATTAAAAAAGAGATCTTTCTACAAATGCAATTTGTAAAGAAATAATTTTTTTATAAAATAAGATTTTTTTTCAAAAAAATATCAAACTTTTAAAAAACACAATATATTTTAAAACCTATGGCTTTTAAAAAATAAAATTCTCATGTAACAAAAATAATTAAATTTCAAAGTTATAATGAAGAAATTATTAAAAGTGATACTTTTTTAAAAACGGCTTGTTTTGAAACAATTTGTTTAAAAACCAACTTTTTAAAAAAAAAAACAAAAAAAAATTAAACAAAAGTTTAAAAAAATGATATCGTCCATTTATCACTCGTACGTAATATCAATCACATATTATATCAAAAGATTATTTTATAATTAATTAATTTTATTTATTCAACACGTGTAATATACGGGTACTAACCTAATATAAATATACGTCAAAGATATGAGTTGTGAGCAGTGAGACTGTGAGAGTATAAAAAATCCATGGGCCTTTGAACATAGTTATATGGGCTTAAGCTTTCCGAACTTAATTATAGTTTCTACTTTCTATTGTCTAAATTGATTATCTATATGTCTTATTACAAACAAAAACAATATATTAATTATTTTTTAAAATAAGCAAGGGATTGAAACTTCAAATCTTTGGTAGCAAGTTTGCATCCATTGAATATTAGTTAAAAAAAACTCATTTTATTATGTAGACATATTTAATTCTTCTACATATTCTTGTATTTATTAGGATTTCAGTTTGTTCGTTACGTTCTAGACATTATATTAACAATTTCAGTGTTTAGGGTATAAATTATAATATGCAAAAAGAACCTAAAAAACAAGATATATATCTAGCAATAACGCCGTTGTTGAGTTTAGCGATGACATAATACGGATGAATTCTAACGAGTTTAGCACATGGCAACCGTCTCATGTCCAGTACAAGGTCACCAAGTTGCTCGTTATGATAGAAGTTCATTCAGACTGATTCAACGCGACATCTAAGGAATTTTCCTATGAACTTTCTTCGACTACACACTTGAGATAAACTTGATAATATTCATATTTACAACTACTAAAAGCCATTAAAACAAATCCATAAACTGACCTTGAATACCTGTTTCAATCTTGCTTTTAATTTTGGTAAATAAATTAGTAACGTTTTTATTTAATTAAAGAAAATGACATTTCATGAAATAGAGTTTGATTTTGCATTTTAGTCTTTTAGACAGGACTTTAATAATTAATACAAAATTAATTAGAAGACACAATAGTAGTTGGCTTTGATTAAAGAGTAACTTTCACCATTAAAGCGTTTAGTGTTGTCATTATTATTATTGTTATCGTTATATTATCATTATTATTAAAAATACGTAATAATGTGATCTAATTAATGGAGTTTTATATATTTTCAGAGAAAAAGGATATAGTTATTTCCAAAACTTTAATTCAGTTATGTGTAATTAAAGTTAGCGGTTTTAAGACAATGGGTGTTAGCTGGACTTTGATTATCTTATTTCATAAGAGAACATGCATCGATGAGTTGCATAATTAATATTTACTAGGTGTTAACACCTCGCGCGTTGCGTGGGGAATCCAAAACACGTTATAACCGATGTCTAAGATACCATAACAAAAACTTAACATCCATTTCATTATGATTCACACCCTCCTAATAACCATTTGATATAATTTTAACAATCAATTTACATATGTTAAACTCAAATTGTGTTTTGATAAAAAGTTAGATCGAGTACATAATATGTAACTTTATAGCACGACGTTAAACACATCTAATATGTTTTTTTAACATTATCTTTCTCTTTGTAACGTGTCATTGCAACCTAAATCCAACTTAACATGATCCTCAAAAAAGACAGGTTATTATGGCTGCAAACAAAACGTTTGCCACGCCATAACAACAACCATTTGAAGCCTTTATCATCATTGCCTTAGAGTGAAACACTGCAATTCAGCAACATACTGTTATACCCCAAACAACAATTCGTGTATGTAAGGGCAAATACAAAATGTGCACCTCACATGTAGTTGAAATGACAAAATTACCCTCTATACTGTCCACCTTTGTTTTTTCATACATAGGTAAATTTATAATAAAGCTCAGACTCATAATCAGAGAGATGTGGTTGCCTATGCAAAGCCATCCCAGACACCAATCCAAACAATAGAACCACCAAAAAACCTTGGCTACGTTTTACAACCAAACTTTTCGAACATAAATGGCACACTTTAATCGTATCAAAGTTACATAAAGATTAGACAGTCAAGGAGGCTTGACTGCTTGTGTCAAAGTCACCTTTTGATATAGAACCACCAAAAACCTTGGCTACGTTTTACAAACAAACTTTTCGAACATAAATGGCACACTTTAATCGCATCAAAGTTACATAAAGATTAGACAGTCAAGAAGGCATGATTGCTTGCGTCAAAGTCACTTTTTGATGTGCAGGTTTCTAAGGCAACACATATTTCCAACAAAGAACTCATGCGGCAATCACTGCCTTTGAGGCTCACCAACGATCATAGCCTCCACATTTTCAAAAAATACAATTCATACCAAAAAATGGGATTAGATGTAAACATACAAGTAAAGCCAACAATAAAACCCTTAAAAAATGAGGTTTACAAACATAACAACCATGCCTCCAAAGGTATCCTTCAAACATTTCTATCGAATATCTCATTTGCATGGCTCAGCTACGCATCATAGCCACGGAATTTTCAAATCTAACTAAAGAAATCAAATAAGATATAGATCAGAAGCAAGAACTCAAAAAAACCCCAAATATCAACAATATAGTTTTACACCGACAAAATCGATCCATGAATCGAAAACCTAGACACCGTCATCACCCCCACCACCGACTCCCTCACCATCATAACCCCCACCACCGTCATCATGATAGTTATTAAATAATGTTGTTTTATATTTATACTGGGTTACAATCCCGTGTAATACACAAATTAAATAAAGTTACTGTTACATGGTTAATAATATAAAAAAGTTACGTATTAAATATTGTGTATACGGATTGAATAAAAGCATGTATTACACATATTTAAAATTTTGAAGTTAACATATTTAAAATTTTAATTATAGATAGTTATTAATTAATAAATAGCTATTATAATATTTATAATTAAGAGGAGAGAGGGGCAAGAAAACAAATGATTGGATTGTCTAAAATGATAACAAATGTCTAAATTTATTTTTATTTATTTTATTTATTAATATAGAGATTCATAGTTATTAAAGTTCCAGCATATCCAAATGTATTTGGCTCGTGATTCAGTTTGAAATCACTACACTAGAAAATACCAATAATACGTGGGTGTCTTTAATGGAAAACTTGTGATTTTACTAACCGATGACACTTTTGAAATTGTTGGATGACTCCGTGTTATTAAATTGTCAAATACACAAATAATACATAAAAACAAATTATAGATACTAAATAACACACATGATATTATTTTTTTTTACCAGTTTCATAGGTCCCCTTGTTGATGTTATTGTGTAATGTTATTAGCTAGTCTGTATGCCTTACATAGTTAAAAGAAGAAAGAAGAATGAAATAACTAAATTCAGTAATGATCATGGTAAACAAAATAAGACATAAAACTTTCGATGTGTCTCAAAATTATCTTGTTAGGGGAGACGGAGCGGCGTCCGGGAAATGCCTAGGGAAAATGGCCCTAGACGCGGGCGGGGTCTTTCTTGAGCCAATGATCGGTGAATTTTCACCGGGATCCACCGGTACCATCACCAATCTTTTTAAACTTTTTTTTAAGAAAAAGAGAGGATGGATAAATTGGGACGATACCATGTAATAAGAGAAAAAAAACTAGGAAATATGAAAAATCTGATGTGATGCTGATGTATCACACGAGAAAATTGGGACGGGAGGCAGTGGCCTTAGGCCATTGAATTGGGATGGCCTGACACACCTTATGCGCCTCATCCGTTCATTGTGTTAAAATAATATTTGAAAAAAAGCGCAAAGATAAATGCTTCAACAACAACTTTTGATGCTTTGAATTGGTATTTGAAGACACTGTGGTGACCTTCCTTTGAGTTAAATAGAGAGGGAAGCTTCAATTCTTCTTATGTTAGTTCCTTAATGTTGTAATTGTTTTTATTGTTTTTCTTTCTAGCTTTTTGCTAGTTTTTTTAAAATAAAATTTCAGTTGTTCTAAATAAAATGGTCAATTATTTAAATACATGTTAATAAATGTGGAATAATAAAATTACAACTACTTCAAAATTAAATAATTAGTTTAAAAAACCTTATTTAAAGTAATTGCATTGAATAATCTCTGTACTAAATAGTGATGCATGATTTATCAAACTTTTTCTTTGACTTTTTACGAGTTACCTATCCGAGTTTTTAAATTAGTAGATTAACATTGACCTTTTCATACATGTGAAAATTGTCACATTACACAATGATGTGAGAGATTTCACGAACTTCAACTATCTAAACTACCAATGTTGACTTTTCAAACCCCTTTGACATAAGAATAGTCAACTACCATCTTTTTTATCTTATCCTACAACTTGTTCACCCATCATTACATAATTCCATTATAGGTTCCATTGGGTGGAACAGCATGTAAGTAGCCAGATCCAACACATTGACTTTTCAATTGGTAAGTCATCATATCCTTTTCTCACATACTTGACTTTAGGCTTAGTCAATACACAAAAGCATACCATCTTTTTGATGACCCTTTGGAGATTGTGGTTAAGCAGGAAAGATAGGATGTTTAAAGGAATTCAAATGTCAACTTTCAAGATCATGGAGGACATTAAAGGATCTACTTTTCTATGCATTAAACATAGGGCCAAGGTGTGTGTACTTACTTTGGATAAGTGGTGTAGATTTGAGATTGAAAAATTGTTGTTGTAATTTGGTTTCTTGGCTCCATCTAGTGACTTACTGGATGATGTCTCTTTGTACTCATTTTGGTCGATAATATTTCCTTTGTCATTTAGATCAGGGGTTCTAGTCTGTAGTGAAAAATAGAGTAGAATTAAAAGTAGACTAGATAAACGTATGTGTTGTCATTATAAGAAAAGAAAATAAAAACTCAAATTTAATTATTAACCACCTCTTCTTCAAAGTACCGTTTACATTGTTTAGTCACTAATCATCATGTTGGTTTCAACTTTGAAACATCCTACCCAACTTTGGTTTGATGATTATTTTAATTGTAACAATTATAACACGCTCAATTTTGATAATGTATCCGCATGATCAAAACATACCCAAACAGGTCAAGCTAGTCATAAAAGGGTTAACCGAGTAAACCGATGTTATTCCATTGATCTTAATGAGAATAAACTTTACTAAAGTTTTAGAACTTATAATATTGAATTTACTAATGCTAAGAACTACTACACAACACGGGTAAGTCTAAATTGAACTCAAGGACTACATTGTAAACTCTCAATGATGGAGATTGATTATGGAGAACATAATGATCAAAGTAAATACATGTAGGTGATAGAGTAAAACAATAGGTGATAGAGTAAAATAACACAAACAAGTATATTCCAAGAAATAATTATGATGATTTAGGTAGTATTACATGCTGTGTAGAGATCCCAAACATTCATGGTCGAACATGGGGCTTTCTATAATTTTTTACCTTTATTTTCACCCTCCTATAAACCCAACAACTTACTACACTTAGTATTAACCTATTACAAGTTAAAAGTAAAAACACACAAGGTCTCTAAAGTGATATTTACTTTATTCTCTTTCACATTCCATTATCAACATCAATATCAAGTAAATAACAATAAGAACAAGAAAAAAGTGAGGCTATGAAAATTATTGTATACGATATTAAACATCCATATATATATATATATATATATATATATATATATATATATATATATATATATATATATATTTATTTATTGTGACCAGTGCTGTTTTAGCGAGACTAGAGACGGTGATACTACCATACTACTACTGGTGTTGTAGTGATAATATCTATCCGTTTAGAGATACAATGATAGTAAGGAAAAGCCTCAATTGAATATCAAGGAGTACACTAAAGAGGCTAATATATCAAATCACTATGCAAATGATATCGTCATCTTTGTTACTTTGAACTTTTACTGCTTGATAAATTAATTGTAACAATAGGTCGTCATCACTATCTACCGTAGATGAAAACTTTCATTCTATGGTATTAATTAAATGAAATACATATAGATAATAATAAATAACAACATAAAAAGATTTAGGAAAAAGAAAAGAAAAAGGAAGATACCTGTAATGCATTTCCCCCTAGTTAGGATGACTAATGCTTAACGAGAGTTTCAAAAAGTTGAATGAGACACATATTCCCCCTAGTTAGGATGACTAACGCATAACGAGAGTTTCAAAAAGTTGAATGAGGCACATATTAGTTAGTTTACTAATTTCATGTTGAATATCCTATGCTTAGACGGTTGAAGTAGAGTTCTCGTGTCTCCAATTTATCCTAAACTTGACATTATTTTTAAAATGACAACTTACACACTCATTTAATATACTTTAAATTCTACACAATATGTAATTTACACCAACCTGTTACAAACAGGACTTGAACTCCAAATTTTAAGCGAAGTTTCACCACTCTATCTGTAAATAACTTTTTCATTAAACTTAACCTTCACCCCTACTAGCTTCAATTTTAAATTGCCCGTTGGATGCGTAAAATAGATGATCGAGAGTTTCCTCCAGTTCAACACACCATGCGAAACTCGTAGCTCCAATGATGACTCCTTTTATTGATAATGTCTCTTTTGTTAGAAGACTGTTTGGAGCCGTTTTTCAATTGGAAAATAAAAATATGAGAGTCATTTTAACCAATTGTTATTATAATTATATAGTAAAAACGTCTTTTCTTGATAACACGTCCTAATGAGCTAGCCATGGAGGATCCTGAGGCATCACCATTCCATGACCAACCATATTGCATATAATAAATTTGACCTCTTCTCTTACATGCAACATCTTTTAAATATAACTAACATCGTCATTTTTTATGTTTTAGAATAAAAGTTTATGATAATCTATATTTAAAAAAGACAAATTCACACATCTTAATCTACTCTTCAATCTACATAATTTTATCTATCAGATAATTTAAATCCTCAACCAAACCAAGTACAATTAACATTTATCATTCTAATCATAAATAAACATAGTAATGGTGAGTCATGGGTTTTTGCCCCCAATTATGCTTTGGTTAAATTTGATGTTGACATGATACTACTATGCCACCCACTTTTTTCATATTTAAATAACAAAATACATGTGAAATTTATACTTTATTCTAATAAATTAAATACGGGTCAAACTAGTATAAATGTACACTTTTTTTCAAACATTTAAACCTAATTATATAAAATAACCTTTTCATTACACTTCAACAAAATAAACAACTTAACCATACAAACATCATTTTATCATATATATTCAAAATATTTAACTGAAAAATATAAAAATCTTGTAATGTTTTCAAATATCTTTCCTAAATCATAAACAAAAATAAGAAAAAAACACCTTTTGGTTTTTTCTCAGAACCACCACAAAATAGATCAAAAGACAAAACATCTCATTCACACAGTCACACACCCTCACCACAACTAAAATACACCTTAGCATCGCATACGTCCATCCACAAACATCATAAATCCAACGTCCAGAATCACTCAGGCACACATCTTACCATGAGGTCGACCACATCCTAACAAAACTCACCTACATATTGTACTCTCACACACACTCTCTCATTAGTTCGTTGTTATCTAAGTTCACAAAATCTCTCTTTCTCTCTCTAAAACTTTCTCTCTCTATATCTATACCTATATCTATATAGATACATACAGATATATGTATGTATACATTCGCGAAATCGAAACCCTAGAAGACATTCGAGTGCGATCGGTGAAGAACACAATGGAAATTGGTGATCGGCATTACCGATCGGATGTTTGATCCTTTGATCGAATGATCGGAGATAACTGGAGTGGAGTTACAGAGGTTTGTTGGTGGTTGATTTGAGGTTTTGAGAGAGATGTATAAGAATCAGCTGCAGGAGCTCGCGCAGAGGAGCTGCTTCAATCTGCCGTCGTATGTGAGTATCAGAGAAGGTCCAGATCACGCGCCGCGGTTCAAGGCGACGGTGAACTTCAACGGTGAGACGTATGAGAGCCCTAATTACTGCACAACGTTGAGGCAGGCGGAGCATTCGGCGGCGGAGGTGGCGTTGAATGCGCTTGCGAGCCGTGGTCCGTCGAACTCGTTGGCTGCTCGGATTTTGGTGAGTGGTTTGTGGTTTCTAGGGTTTGTGAGGGTTGATGTGTAGGAAGTGGTGGTTTGGCTTTGTTTTTTGCTGATTAGTGCTTTTTTGATGAAGGTGTGATTTAGGCAGTAGGTCCTGATAAATTGATAAATTCAATTGCTGTTTCAGTTTAACAGATGTAAGGAGTTAACACGAACGAAGAGGATGAATCATGAATGTGTGTTCTGTTATCATTGTTGTAGGATAATTATAGTTTCGTAAAGTTTAGATACAGATTGAGATGAAGAATAGTATGTTTTTGTTTTATCAGGTTTATGAAACTTGCTAGATATGGAATTATGATGAGGCGATTGTGAGAGAAGGCAGAAAACTGCCATAGATTATGCTTTTGTTTTTCAAGGTCTTGATTTGGGGATGAGAGAGTCAGGAAGGTGAATGAGTGATGCAAAAGAATCTTGCTTTGTTATTAGGTATTAATGAGGGCTTAAAAGTTAATCAAGAAAAACATAAGGCGATCTTGATTAACTGGAGTATGACTGTATGAGGGAAGAATGCATATTTCTCTTAATCTGTTTTTGACAAAATCATCGCCTTATCCTTGTGTTTTCGTTCCTGAATGATAATGTATGCAGTTGCCAACAGGGCCTAACTAGGGAGCTGGTGAGTTAGGATGGTCTTTTTGTATAGTCGTAGAGTGAGCAAGTTTGAATTTTCTTTTTATCCATGCTTGTTCGTTTGGATTTTTATTTCTGATTTTATTGCAACGACCTAAAACATTATAAATTTGATATGGTCAGGATGAGACAGGGGTGTACAAGAACCTACTGCAGGAGGTTTCTCAAAGAGTAGGGGCATCTTTACCAACATACACAACTTTTAGGTCCGGTCTTGGGCATTTGCCCATCTTCACATGCACCGTTGAGTTGGCTGGTTGTACATTTACGGGTGAACCAGCCAAGAATAAGAAGCAAGCTGAAAAGAATGCCGCGATGTCAGCTTGGTCATCTTTGAAACTCTGTAAGCCATTTCATTTTGTACTGATATCAATGGAGTGTTATAATACCTGCAAAATCTTGCATATGAACTTAAAGACATGAATGAACTCCTATTCTTCTGTTCAGTGACCCAGCAAACAGAGAGTTCATCATTACAAAAAGGAATTCTTGAGGAGCAGGAGCATGTGATTGTAGCTCGCGCTTTACAGAAATTCAGATTAAAGACAAGAATGTCCAACATACCCTTTCCAATCCACTTTCCACCACCAAATCCAAAGCCACATACTGCACAGTCAACACCATCCACAACATCAAAGATACTTCCATTAATATGCCCCAAAACAACCCCTCGGAATAGATCTCATGTCACCACGTCATTAGATAATGAAGGAACATCCAACAAAACACCTCAAAACAACATACCCTCAAACCCAGCTCCACAAAAACAATACAAAATCACCCCCAGAAATGAAACCCCTACAACCACCCGACCCCACAAGTTCCCTGCAGTTGGAGCTGCACCCTATATCCCTGTCGGCCACTTCATGCCTCATCACGGGATTGCACCGCCAGTCACCATACGCAATGCGATTCCCGTTTTTGCTGCTCCACCGCTTCCCATTCCGCATATGGGTATAGCACCACCACAGTTTAGGGTCATGCCGCCAACCATGTGCGGTGTAGCACCGCCAGTCACTATAAGACAAGCTGCTCCAGTTTATTCATCTCCCAACATCGCTAAACCCCCTATCAAATTGTCAGTGCCCACTTCGATACCACCAATAGAAGAAAAAGGAAACACTGCCTCCACCGCCCACGATTCAGTGCCTCCTATGAAGCCTCCAGTAATTTCTACCAGCACAACCTCGGGTTTGTCAACACCAAAGGAAGAGGAGGCCAAATTTCAAGAATCCAAGTTGGAAGAGAAGTTGGAGGAGTTGCAAATTTGATATCTATCAGGTTAGTATGATTAAATTGCAAACTATAGGAATGTGGTCGTCTACGCTTGCTTTATATATAAATATATATGTTTTCATGATGGGAAGAGACCAGACACGAGGTCGCGGCTTGTTGTATTTTTGGGCGGAGGATGAGTTGGGTTGATTAAGATAAAACAAGCGCTTTTGATTGCTGTAAACGTGGTGGTGGTAGTGATGAAGGGTGTAGGTAGAATCTCAGAAACGAAGTTGTTGTATAATTCTATGATTGCTTATGGCACAAAGCCAAGTTGTTTTTGTTATTATTATCATTTTGTTATTATCTACATCAATGATACCATGCTCTCTTGATTTTTCTTGACTGCCCTCAACAAAGACATGCAGGTGAAGACGAGAGACGTTCGTTAAAGATGTTCAAACATCTCTAATGAAACTTCTTCAGGTATTTTGATTATTTGTGTGGAATTTGAGTATCCAGCAAATATAGGATATTGTTAGGCTTCACTATGTTTAGCTTGTAAAAATAGGTCTTATAAATATTGTTTTGGTGAAGTTGTTAATGTCATACGTGGAGCCTTGCTAAACGAATAGCGTTGATGATAACACTATTATACCCTATTTTGAACTGATGGTGCTTCCCCCTGCAAGAATTTGGGAACAATCAGCAAATCATCAAAAGGGTAAAAGGCATGCATGCTATGGCTGCCAATGGGTTAAATCTTCAGGTAAATTTTGAACAGTTTTCACCAACATTTCTGCATAAATGATTTGGTGTTTTACCTGATTTTACATCAACATGGTTTCAAATGAAAGGTGTATTTGTGTATATTTTTCACGAATCACATTGTTATCAAGTTGAATCTTTAAGGTGTCACGATGTCTAATTTGGGTCACGACCCGTGAGATGAGAGTTTCATGTATGTGAGGCATTGCTTTATGTACAATCAAATAAGCTTTATGCATAACCAGAAGCTGCATTTTTCTCATCTCTTTTACACACCAACTTTTTTATCAAGTAAATCATTAATAATCCCTTCTTCCCTTTGATCGTTAATACATACAAGGTTTCCGACTCTGTAAACCTTTGATTGAACAACTTTAATCCAGGCATGCATGCGCCCTGAAGCTTTTTCTATGTTGTCTCATGCCTCATGCGCGCTTTCTAAACTAAGCCCTTTACAAAAAAAAAGTGTGAAACAAACTTACAGATTGGTCTAAAAAGATTTGTCTAGAGATGATCTTTGAGGAACCACAATTGAAAAGACTAAAGATCAAGAATTTCAAAGAGATTTTAGCAAAAAATGAAGAACATGATCAGCTAGAGAATAACAGAAATGAAGTATAATTTGAGAAAAGAACTAGAGACCAAGTGCAACAATTGCTCGCATGACACTAATAAAATGGTCCTACTCAAACACAGTCTTGAAGATAATGAAGACATTCTCTTGCTATCCTCCTTTCTTAAATGTATAAAAAAATCATCTTCATCCATAAAACAAACAAGTAGTTATCCAACTTTGCCTTTTCTATCCTCGATTAACTTACACGTAAAGGGATAGTTCCGTGGAATATTATGTACTTTCCAACCAGATGGTTATGAGTTTAAATCTTACGGTATACAAGTTTGATGATTATTTTTCTTGTAATAGAAATTACTGTTAACAAAAGAACTTACACGTGAAGTCGTTAGTTTATATGGTTGATCTCTTAAGAGTTCACTTTATCAAGATAAGTTGAACAACAAGAAATGAAAACCTTGAAGTATGATGGAGGAAAAAACGATTTTTATAGAACGTTAACTCACACATCCATTTACTTTAGTTTTATACTACACAAACGAACAAAAACCCAAAATAAATAGTCACCTTCAAGAGTCGGGACTCTAACCCACAACCTTTGGTTGAGCTAACAACGCCATTTACTACAACACCCATGGCCCAACTACTCAATTTCAGAAAAATAATTAAAGTAGTTGATGACAAACAAAGAAATTCACGAGACTATATTACATTCTTTTAAGTTGAGGGGGTGAATGTGCATATCCTTAAAACCAAAAGCCACCCACCCTCTTGGCTTTATTTGAGATATATCACATACAAATGTCGTGAAATCAGAAAATTAGGGTTTCAAACACATCGATATCCCCAATTGAATTGCAGGTGAAACTCAAAACGCTCGAAGAAGATGATCGAGGTGGTGTTGAACGATCGTTTGGGGAAGAAGGTGCGAGTGAAGTGCAACGACGACGACACCATCGGCGATTTGAAGAAGCTCGTGGCAGCTCAAACCGGAACCCGTGCTGACAAGATCAGGATCCAGAAGTGGTACAACATCTACAAGGATCATATCACCCTCAAGGACTACGAGATTCACGATGGCATGGGCCTTGAACTTTACTACAATTGAGATTGCAGATATGCATATGATGATGTTTATGTAAGTCGATGAATGGGAAGAAGATTATAAGGATCGATTTTGGTTGTGTATGAATAAATTATGTGTTTAAACTGTTGAATACTTGAATTGTGTAATTGTAAGCATGAAAATGTGTATGTGATTGGGATTTAGCGGTTTACAGATTGGTTGCTGAATTTTAACGCTTTTTGTTTTGTGTGAAAGTATGCATATTTGTTGATCTTTGGGTTTAGGATAATTTTGACTCTTAATTGCTCAATTAGGATTAATTGTGTATGATGATTCGTCGTGGTTGTTACACAAGTTCAAATTTTGATATGATTCTTGATCACTTGATCTTGAATGTTCAATACCTGTTCCATATGTTTCTTTCAAATGTTTTAGGTGGAAAACAGCCAAATCCTATGCTAACCAATGATATTAGGTAAGACACAGCTTGTGTTGAGCGGATAGCTTTCAAGGGTATATGAATTACACCGGGTTTGAAGTACTTATCAAATCCGCGACCTCTGCTTGAACTACTTACCACTGAGCCACCCTTTTGAAGGTTTGGTTGTTGATCTTAGGATATATGAGTTACACCGGGTTTGTGTGATATGCTACTTGCTGAATTAGCAGTTAAAATGATACAAATTTGTTGAAAATGTTCTTACACATTACAGATTTTTCTTACTGGGTTCATCTGCTAATTACATGATTCTTTATTTTGTTGAAAATGTTCTTTATTTTGATGTTACTTTTTTCACATATCTATTCCTGAAATCTGTTGCGTTTTGTTTGGTGATTGGTGATCCTATCTAAAGCAAAATAAGTTAATCATAATAGGAGTGGTAGATCGGCTAGATTAAGTTTTTGAAAGCAAATACTCAGAGCTTTGACTTGATGGGTCATTGGGTCTTATTTTGCTTAAATGATACAAACTTGTTGATTCCTGGTATTAGGATTGTCGAGTTGAGAATTACGCTTGGTTGTTTGGAGTTTGGACCCGCTAATTTTAAGCCATAGATTGTGTAGTTTTTGAAAAGTATATGATGCAGCATTGGTTTGATCTCGTTTTTGAGCACAAGTAGCAAGATTGATGAGTGTTAATTTGAGGATGTACCCATAACAAGGTACCTTGCTTTGGTTTGACCTGTTAAGTTTTCGTTTCAATTGAATTGTAT
Source organism: Flaveria sonorensis (assembly GCA_025506505.1). Classification (NCBI taxonomy): domain Eukaryota; kingdom Viridiplantae; phylum Streptophyta; class Magnoliopsida; order Asterales; family Asteraceae; genus Flaveria; species Flaveria sonorensis. The sequence continues at coordinate 5,336,511 of CM046438.1, forward strand.
GTGATCATGTCCTGTTTGGAGCAAAAGTTGCTTCATCTGATGATCACTTGATTATCAAATGTTCTCTGGAATTAAAAAAAACTTAAAATTGGGAAAACTGTCAGAGTAATAATTTTTCTTGGTACATCTAGGAGTAAACTAGACCGGGGATGAGTACAATGAGTAAAGATTAGTGTCGTGTAAAATTGGTAAAAAGAAATTTTCTCATGTTATATTGTTTTTATACTTCTACCTCATGTGTTAGTCATGTATCTGATAGTTGAGTGACATTCTGAAAAAAATGAAACCAGTTTATTCAATTACATTGTAATAAGTATAGAAAAAGAAAAAAAAAATACGGCTACACATTTTAACACCACATCAATGATATCATGCTCCTATGACCAAATAACATGTATATGCAGTTGGTGGTGACCTACTAGTTTATTTAGACTACCTGTGATGTGTCAATAAAAACCAACAGATGCAGACACACAGATAGTCAATTGCACGCCCTCGTCAACGGGTCGTTTATGATGGTGGTGTCCTTGGCGACGGGCCCTCACTAATGAGATGTGCAGGTCTCCTTGAGAAGTTTTTATGTTCTTTGTAAAGTTTAATCAATAAACCAGACCTTGCAAATTACAAGGACTGAAATTGTGAATTGTGAGATTGTGTCCTTAAAAAATTATTTATAAACCCCTTCTTTTTAACAGAAAGTTTTGTTTGGTCCCCCACATGCCTGACAAACTATGCCCCATAAAAGAGGGTCACCTATAAAGAATGGCGTATTATTTGTTCCAAGTAAAAAATGCAAAATGTTCGAAAAAGCTTACACTTTTTAGAGGTTTGTCAAGTAATTGCTTCCTTTTTCTTTCTAAATTCTCAATAATTTTGTATAATTATATTTATTTATCAGTAAACTCAAATGATAGTCAATTAGGTAAAATATGCTTCAAAGACGTTGGATATTAAATCTAATCCATTCAAAATGTTTGATCTAAGAGTCTGGCAAATTAACATTGCTGCAAATAAACCAAATCCTGTATAAGATCCCTTAAATATAAGAAGATGCTGCTCCTAGTGAAAACTAGTGTTATAGTGTAGATTATGTCTTCCCTTGATTCAATCTAGTGCGGTGCTAAAAGATCACGTAACAATCGTTGTAGCCATAACTGAAAACTACCATTTTAGTAGTTTGAATATTTTGAAAATAGCTCAAGGTGCTTGATTTATCATTTTCTGAACTTATCATGTGAACTCCACCCACGATATTAAAAAAAAAAAAAAAAAAAACTAGAATTGGAAACCGTAAAATAAAAACACACACGAAACACATGGCACATACACCTTCATCTTGCTCTTCGTAGCACCTTCACAGCCACCGTATACTATAGTAGGTTCATTTGGCGTATTTCTTTTGTTACTTTTGTTTTAAAATTACTAAAACGACTTTAAACTCCTATCATGAACTTTATTTTACCAGCAAACAGCTACAATCTCCATTTTACACTAACTCTACTCCTAAAATCATCACACGTATATTCTCGAGAATTTTAACCTACAAACTTACAAAGTAATCAGTTTACCATTAGAATGTTTACTTGCAAATAAAGATCTTAAAGCACTAAATTTACCAATCGATTAAAAATTGAAGGTCCTTTTCTCAAAGAAATATCAAAGCTTAATTATTCATGCAAGTATGCAACAGCAACAACAGATTCTACTATCCCCTGGATTTTTCTCCCTGTAGACCAGGGGCCATCTTCTTATATTCTTTACGCATTTTCACTCATCACATTTTGCCTCCATTGATCATCATCATCATCATTATCTTCTGTATTTTACACTGATTCTCTGTTTTCCCATTCATTCAAATCTTTATGCTTATATACACTTCCAAACGCATTACAATTAGAAAGTGAACTCAACATTGCAATGGCATCCCTGAAGTTAGGATCGAAATCAGGGGTTTTTCATCTCGATCGAAATTCAAAAACTTGGTTAGTTGTTTAATAGATGTTGATTCACGGGTGTCTATCGTTTTTCGTTTTGATCGGTACCCACATTGGGATTTTTGTGTTTTAGAGTCGTTTTTTTATCCCCAATTGTGAAATTTCGATGCAGTTGTAATGGGATTTTGTTGTTTTATTAAATTGTTCATGGGTTCGTTTTGATACCTACATTTGCATATAAAATTGATTTGTTTGGAGGGTTTTGGTCTGATTCGTGATAACTGATAAGTGTATTAGCACTGTTCATATTTTGGGTGTAAATTCCATTAGGCAATACGTTTCATTGAAAATTTTTTGTGCAGTAAAGTTGAACAACTGGGAAAAGAAAATCTTGTGACTGAAAACAAATGTTTTTAGCATTAAAATTGATAATTTGATATGGAATCTTCTTGTATTCAAGAATAATTCGACAATTATGTTAAAGCTTGTAAGAATTGTTACATTTGAGGGTAAAATTTTTATCAGATTAATGACAATGTCATATGAAGCTTCATAAAAAAAATACTACATCTGACTTCAGAAAGTCAAACCTTTCAGGTTATTATAATTTCATCAACAGAGAGGAAGCTAGCAAAACATTAGAAGTTGTAGTTCTCATGTTCCCATTTAAATGTAACATAATAAGAATTTCAGAACATATATGGAGAGGATTAATGCCATTTTTGTGTGTTGAGAAGTTTTAAGATATCAAATTTCTTTGTTTTTGTATGATGTAAAACAGTAAAGGTACTTTTAGACATTGACTTACTCCCAAGTGTTGGACCAATCTAATTTTACAAATAAATCTTGCAGGATATGCTCAACTGGCCTTCCAAGTGATGTTACCATTGAAGTTGGAGATGTTTCTTTCCAACTTCACAAGGTATGTTTATACTCGTTTTTGCTGGGATTGAAGATCACAATCCATAATAGTTGTTAGAAGATTAATGATATAAATAAAATCAAATACATATTAGATATTCTGTTCTATGTTGCTTACATCCATGCTTGCTGCTAGGATTTGTATACAGTTTGTGCATCCAGTAATATATACATAGTAGGAAGACAACCCTTATTAAAAGAAAAAAAAAGATAGTGAATGGATAAAACATAAAAAAACTATCATTGAACGCTCTTACAGTGTTATCTTGTAACTATGTTGAACGGATCCACTGCTTTGCGTAACTTCCAGTTCCCGCTATTATCTAGAAGCAAAACATTGGAATGTCTGATTGAGGATTCTTTGGATGATGCGAGAAAGATGAAATTTGAGGATGAAAAACAATCTTGTGTTCTTAAACTTCATGATCTACCAGGAGGACCGGAAATCTTTTTGCTTGTTGCTAAGTTTTGCTATGGGGTCAAACTAGAAGTCAACTCAAACAATGTAGCTCCTCTTCGATGTGCGTCTGAATATCTTCAAATGACTGAAGAATATGGAGAAGGGAATCTCATTAATCTTACCGAAACCTTCCTCGGTGATGTTTTTGAAACCTGGATTGATACCATGAAAGCACTGGAATCGTGTGAAGAAGTGGTTGAATTTGCAGAAAAGCTTCATATAGTTTCAAGATGCATCAATGCTCTTGCAACAAAAGTTTGTACATTTGATAAAGATTTGGTTGTTTGGAATGGAACAGAATCAAAAGATAACCAAGACAACCCTTTTGCTACTGTCATCTGGAATGGAATCCAAACCACTTCCTTAAATCAAGATTGGTGGTATGATGATGTTTCTAAGCTGAGATTACCTCTTTACAGACGGTTCATCTTGGCCGTTGAATCAAGAAATCTTGATCAAGAACGGATAGCGGGATCCCTCATGTTCTATGCAAAAAAGCATCTTCCTTTAATTGGTAGAGAATCAACCTTTTCAAATGGGAATCTTTGTTCTTCTTCTTTAGATTCAAATTCAGATCAAAAGATTCTTCTTGAAGATATAGTCGACTTACTCCCATGTCAAAAGCGAGTTGTTCCCACGAAACTCCTTCTCAGAATGCTAAGAACATCGATGATTCTACATTGCAGTCCTTTGTGTATTGGAAATTTGGAAAGACTAATTGGGATGCAGTTGGATCAAGCTTCCATTGAAGATATTCTTATTCCTAACATGGGCTATTCAAGTGAGACCCTTTATGAGGTTGATTGTATACAAAGGATTCTTGGTCATTTCATGGTTGTTGATCATGATCAGGACGAATGTGAAATTACTGAATCAGGTTTCAGTGAAGACGATGATGATGATGAGTTGATCGGGAACTCTCACTTGCTCTCACCAATGACAATGGTGGCTAATCTTATTGACAACTATCTTGCTGAGGTGGCGTCTGATGTGAACTTAAAACTTGAAAAGTTTCATTCTTTGGCTGCTACCATCCCTGATCATGCAAGGACAATGAACGATGGAATCTATCGCGCCATTGATATATACCTCAAGGTAACAGTTAGCTCAGTACTATAGGTGGAAAATGGGCAGGTTAGGTAACGGTTCAAAATGAGTACGGGTCAAATTGGGGTAACCTTTTATACATGTCACGTCAGGTTGACTCGCAACACTTCTTTTCCCGGAGCTTATGAATCTTTTGCTGTAAACAAATAGGATGTCAAATATGGTCAGAAATTATATTATTATCAAGAAAAACTAAGTATTTGAATAAATATTTAGGAGGTTTGTCACCCTAAAAGGAGATTTTAGACTGCACATTTGACCTTAACCATTCTTCTGGTTACCTGTTAGATATAATATATAACGCGAATAGACCAATTCATAAGTACATGGATCGAAACCTCCTCCAAAATCAAAATTGTATGCTCTGGTATGTACTTGTTACTTTGTTATTTCCTCTGTTTTCAATATTGGTACTGTTGCCTTTTGATAGTCATATGCAGTTAATTTTCCAAGTCATAAGGATACTGATTCTTTGAGAAATATAAATCGAAATGTTCATAAATGTAGTGTTTGCAACAACTTTAAGAAACCTTTCATCTATTTTCTCCATAAATTAAGAAACTTACATGATTTCAACGAGGAAGTCTCGTTTATTTGACCTCAAAACTCAACCGGCGCCTTGCAGTTTATCCTTTACTCAATAAGCAACATCATATATAGTCAATCAACTCAACAATGCATGATAGTATGATACCCTGAATATGCCAGTATAGTTTTATGGTCCAACTTAATGATGCATTCTGCTGGTACTTTGCAGGCACATCCATGGCTGACAGATTCAGACCGCGAACAACTCTGCAGGCTCATGGACTGTCAGAAACTCTCACTAGAAGCCAGCACCCATGCCGCCCAAAACGAGAGGCTACCACTTCGGTTCATACTCCAAGTTCTCTTTTGTGAGCAGATGCGGCTTCGCACGTCTGTATCCAGCTGCTCATACATTTCAGACAACTACAACTCACAGAACCTGAGCAGCAGCATTTTGCTCCCAGAAAGTGGGAATCTACACCTTTTGACCACCAGAGAAGATGACAGGCGGATTGTGGCGGTTGAGGACATGCGGGGACGGGTGTCTGAGCTGGAGAAAGAGTGTTTGACTATGAAGAAAGAGATCAATAAGCTGGTGAAGACTAAAGGAGTCAGCTGGAATAGCGTTTGTAATATGTTTGGGCTAGGATTAAGGTCAAAGTCAGAGTCTCCAATTAATGATCGAGGTGGCAAGAGGGTGCTACCGCTTTCGAGTATAAGAGAAAATCAAGATCAAGAAAATGGTGAATTAGGTGATTGAGTTTTAGAGGCAAGGGGGGTAGATTTACAATTGAATAAATTTGTGGTTTATTTTTTGTTGTTCCACTCTAATGCAAACTGGGATCATTCTTAGTCAATGCTGCTGTAACTAAGTTTGTAGATTTTGGACCATCTTTAAATATCAGTTTTATCAGCTGTTCTTGTTACTATCATGAGAAGTTGATGGATGCACTTTTTGATCAATATGATTGAATATTTTATTAGAAGTTAAACTGATTTATAGGTACTTTATTGTTAAGTACAAGACTTTAGAGTCATTAGTGTGAACTATGTTTATGGCTCAAAGATTACATAGTAGATATTCCAGGGTTTAAGTTGAAATTAGGCGTCGGTGATTATATTGTAAATAAAACTTTGTACAATATTTATGGTTTATATTGTCTGTAAATTATAAGATTCATAGGTTGTTCAAAAAAAGAAGATTAAGAGATAATCTTGATGTTTAATGGTTAAAAGATAGCATCTTAACGATGCATGTTAACCATTCAACATTAAGGTTATCTATTAATCATTAAGAAGTTATGAACTATTAAAAAGTATCCTTTTAATGTCCATTAAAAAACTACCAAACAATCCATTTTAGTGTTTTTGTTTTTTGTCCATACTTTTTTACAAGACGTATCAGTAATATTTTTTGACGTCTAACACCTCTCATGTGAATACAACAAACTTTCATAAAACTATCATAGTTGGATCGGGAATTTTAAACTTTCTATTGTTATCTTTCTTACAGAATTTGCTAAAACCCTTAACCCAGAGTACAACCAAAAAATATTATTATCTTAATTGAATCCACTAAAATTTATGTTTTATAATCATAACTTCACTCTTTTTAAGTTTTAACCCATACATTTTACCAAGCCAACTTCCACTATAAAACCTCTTCAACCTCACGTCGATCGTGCATACATATACGCTTTAAGCTTCTCTCACAAACCCTTGTTTCATTCTCTAATGGCGGATTACGAAGGAATCCTTTTGGGCATGGGAAACCCCCTTCTCGACATTTCAGCCGTAGTCGATGAAGATTTTCTCAAAAAGTAAACATTTTACTCTACGCCATCTCTCTGTTGTAGATCAAACACTCATAACGTTGATCATATAGCCGGTGTTTGTTTTCTAGGGTTTAAGATCTAGGGTTCTAAATTTTTTAAGAAATGTGAATTCGAGTTATATATAACAAAATTAGCCTTATTTTGGATTACAATGTGTCCAAATGATGCTGAAATACTGAATTTTGAATCGATCATACTGTTCTTAGATTCTATATGGTGTACTATTAATGTGTAGTGATTAATATCAATATTGGTGATCAACTAATGGTTTCATGATCATTTGAGGATTAAGATTGTTTTTCCCCTAATGTCTCTTTCTTTGAAATGTAGATATGGTATCAAGGTGAACAATGCCATCCTTGCTGAAGACAAACATCTGCCCATGTAAGTGTTCTAGACCCAATGTTGCCGAAGGCACAAAAAGGCTCCCGAGACAAAAAAGCACTATTAGAGAACAGTAATAGATATATGTTATAGGGATAGAGAATTATGGCATTTATGATCAGATGGTTGACAAGGATGCAACAATTTATGAGCACATGCGGCATTTTCTATGTTATGTTATTGATTGTGACCGTCTTATTTTGGTTTGTCTTGTTGTTTCCAGGTATGATGAAATGTCTTCCATATACAAAGTAGAGTACATTGCTGGAGGTGACTATATTCTTATGATTTGTACATAACGCTAAACTGTTTGTACTTTGAGGTAGACTGGAATCAGGTCTTAATTTCCAATGTTTAAATGTAGGTGCTACTCAGAATTCAATCCGAGTTGCACAGGTAAGTAGCTCAACGATTGTTTCATTTGGATTTATGTAAATGAAAAACTATGTTTTACCTTTTTTTGTGCTGGTCTTCAGTGGATGCTTCAAATCCCGGGTGCAACAAGTTATGTGGGTTGTATTGGGAAGGACAAGTATGGGGAGGAGATGAAAAAGAACTCAAAAAGTGCTGGTGTTAATGTACTAATCTCCTTGCTTATGTTTGGTTAGAGTCTTTCAGGCGGTGTTTGGATTTGTCGTTTGAAACTGATTACATACCCGATAGTCACAACAATTGGTTGTTATGTTCTGATAAAAAACTTTTGCTTCTGATTATCTGATTATTTAATGGTAAAATAGTTTTGAGTAATCAGTTTCATACTAGTAACAACGAGACTGACTTGTGGAAAGGTGAAATACAAATACCTGATTACTGAATTTTATCTCATCCAAGAGACTTTTACTCCCATCTTAGAAACCCATCAAATTTTTTTAAGAGAATATCCTTGGTGGTTACTGTTTGTATCAATTTCTTAAATAATCATTACTTTCCAAATACTCAACCAGCTGGTTAACAGCATTAGCACATCCAAATACCATCTTATATCATTCACTGTATTACAACTAATTAATTTTTATGATTATTCAAAATCATGTAATTGCTTTTCAAACACACATGACAGATCCAAACACCTCCTAAGTTCTGTTTTTATATTAGTGAATGAACTACATGTTTTTCTTATGATGTTTTTAGGTGCACTATCATGAGGATGAAACCGCCCCAACTGGTACATGTGCCGTTTGTGTTGTTGGTGGGGAGAGGTTAGTATTCTCTTTTCATCCCTAAATATGTATTGCAACCTGATAAATTGTATCATTATATTGTATCCACTTGCTTGTGTGATTTTTTTAAAGCAGCACAAATTTATAATCAAGCAAAATTATAATTGTTTATATGTGTGAGTATGTTTGAGAATCATGTTTGACATATTGTTCGTGCCAGGTCACTTATTGCCAACTTGTCTGCTGCCAACTGTTACAAGGTCGAGCACTTAAAACGTCCAGAGAATTGGGCACTCGGTACTTATTCCTTAAGCTTTTAACTATAACCGTGATTTTCATTTCATGCATATTTTGAGACTTGCTAAGACCAACCATTTGATAGTTGAGAAGGCTAAGTATATCTATATTGCTGGCTTTTTCCTTACGGTGTCTCCTGAATCGATTCAGCTTGTAGCTGAGCATGCGGCTAAAACCAACAAGGTAACAATAAACATATTAAACCCTCAAATGACTTTCAATTGGCGCATGGGTTTGATAACATGATGGAATGGGAGTGGACTTTTTAACTCAAACCTTTAGGTGGGTTTGGAGGATGCCCATTTTCATGGTATTGCCTAAATTAAACATACTTAACAATTATAGAACACATACCTCAAATGAAATCCCTCAAGCCGACCGCCCTCTTAGTTTCTTTATTTTCTTTTTGATTTTATTTAAACATATAGGTTTTCACAATGAACCTATCTGCACCATTCATCTGTGAATTCTTTAAGGATGCTCAAGAGAAAGCCTTACCGTGAGTTCAACATGTTGCTCTATCAAGTTATCTGTACATGCTTCGGAAATTTCTTATCCATTTTGTATACATAATAATGCAGGTATGTGGATTATGTTTTTGGAAATGAAACCGAGGCAAGAACATTCTCAAAAGTTCATGGCTGGGAGGTAAGAACTGTTTGGTGGTTGAGCACAATACAAAGTATAGATGATTAAAAGCAGTATATTAAAATATGATTGCTTGTCTTTCAGACTGATAATGTGGAGGAGATTGCAATCAAGATTTCTCGATTACCAAAAGCATCAGGGACCCACAAGAGGATTACTGTAATCACTCAGGGTGCTGACCCTGTTGTAGTTGCTCAGGATGGGAAAGTTACAACATATCCTGTCGTCTTCTTGCCAAAGGAGAAACTCGTTGACACCAATGGAGCAGGTTTGTATAACTTTATCAAATGTCATAAATGGGCAAATATGAAATAAATAAGTTGTTTATTGGCTTGTTAAAATTGTATTCAGGTGATGCATTTGTTGGGGGATTTTTATGTCAAATGGTTCTTGAAAAGCCGATGGCGGAATGTGTGAGAGCCGGGTGCTATGCCTCCAATGTGATTATCCAAAGATCAGGGTGCACCTACCCGGAGAAGCCTGATTTTAAGTAGATTTTGCTATTGTTTGTGCCAATTCTACAGGATTGTGCTATCATTAATCATAATTATGGTTTATTTGGCATTGCTATTAGCCTCACCAGATTAGCTGGTGAATTTAGCTGAGTTATGTCATGTTTAGTCTCACAACTTACGTTTTACAGCTATTAATAAATTTGTTACTAAGTTGCAAAGGCTGAGTGATTGATTCTGGTTTATATACACCGTATGATTTGTTTGTCCCGTGCCATCTTATTGCATGCATACATGCTTTTGTTATATGCACCATTGTGTTGCAATATGATGATCAGTATTCTATAGCCACAGCCACCGCAGCACCATGATTCCCCTACCAGAACCCTAAATCAACATCTTAAAAACTGATTCGATATTTTTTGATATGGAGCGCTGTTCAAGATGATAGGAGAAAGAAGAATGCAAGATGGTGGGAGAATAACGGAACAAAGGTGTGTTATATAATTAAAGATATTGAAACTTCTCATTTAAAGAAGTCGATCAAATAAATATCATTTATGAATTCTACAAAATAACATAACTATGTTTTCTTGATACAACATTCCTACTTCTAATTGTACCCTGAAATCAAACACCTATATGATCTGATTTTCATAGCATAAACATGAAACCGCTGGATTCACCTCTTATGGATGATAAGCATGCCAACAAAAGCTAAAATTCGGCTCGCTACACCAATCATGAAGAGAATGCATATACAAAGACCCCAGTCATGTACATTGTACCCGAATCTTAGAAGTGCTCCACAACGCGTGATCAGCCACACTCCCGAAAACCTGCATGATCAATGTTTTCTGGATAAGAGTTTCGTTTTATTGATGAAAAACCTAACAATAACAAAAACATACTCTTATTTCATCGTATTATTGACATATAGGTGTCATCAGATGGTAGTACCTGTTTGCGTTGGAGATTATAAATGCTTCCAGCGTCCACTTAGGGTAGCAGAGCTTTGAAACAGTTTTCAAGAAGTCGCAAGTTTCAGTTTGTGTTGAAATGAGAGTCAAAACTACAGGAAGGAGCACTGCAAACTGCATAAATTTTTAACTACATGAGTAGGAATGAAAATCCTGCAGTGTAGGTTGTGGTCTATGTATCTGTCATGTGTGTTACTAACCAGCTGGGATGAACCATAATCAAGATATATAGCTAACATGTATGCAATGCCAGTTACACAATACACAAGCGAAAGCAAAACTGTGTAATTTTCTACAAAAGAAGATCTCTCGTTGCTGAAGAAGTAGAACATCGACAGATAAACTGCTGGCTTTATAACTGTATTGAAATGGTCAATGGTATCTTTGGCAAGGAAATGAGCTAAACTGCTAATGCCAGATGCGCGTTCTCTAAAGTATTGCAACTTGTCCAATGAAAACGTTCTCAACGCCGCAACTTTGCATAACAAAGCTGAAAAAGCAAAATTTTATTTATTTTAACATTGTCCGTATGAAAAATTGTCATCTATGTTCATAAGAAGTCATATGGATGATAACTCAAAGTCAAAAGCAGGTGTTTAGTTACTTACATACTGCAATAATGGTGTAGGTGTAACCAGGTGCCCCAAATGTGTCTTCATTTGGTTTATTAATGGATCCCAAACATGCCCCAGCAAGTAATAAGATGAGATAGTCTACTAATTGTAGCTTAGATTCTCGTAACCTCTGCTTCGCAACCCTGATAAAATATCAACGTCAAAATAGGAAGCAGAAAAATTTAAAAGTAGATCTGGCATTTTCGACCGTTCACTTATTAACAACTGATTTAGGTAATGATTTGTTTCTAACAGGTGAAATCAACAAAATTAACATTAGGTTGAACTTGTCTAAATTTTTTTATGCATAAAACCTCTTAAATCATTTTATGACAAAATATAGACCAGTGAAATCAAATGATATTTGTAATCGCATTTAACCCGCATGTTCTTTGTTAAAAAGGTTGAACAAGAAAGTGTTTAGGTATAAAAAGATGACAGTTTTGATCAGTTACCCAACCCGTCTGACATGACCAGTACCTTCCAAGGAAGTATCTGTACTGCAAAAGAATTCCTGGAGTTGTACGGTTGGACAAATCTTTTCTTTTTAAGAATATATCGCTAATAACATCCTCTGTTGCACCCTCATTATCATTTACTTTATCGCCTGGAAGTTGACCTTGTGGAAATATAGTAGCATTCGTATGCATATCAGGGGGAACGTGATAACCCTTATGAAGCATCCACTTAACTGGAAGTTGTTCATAAGTTACACCCGAACTCGTGTTTGGTTTAACCATCCCTTCCAAAACATCTATAAAATAATCTGGTGGATTAACGTGATCAGGAACATTAATCCCAAGTCCGGAAAAGTATTCTTCAACTTGACTTATTGACCCATGGTAAACCATTAGTCCGCCTTTAGCTAGAAGTATTAAATCATCAAACATCTGAAACAACGAGTAACTGCAAACGAATCTAACAATTAATGAAAAATGAGCTACTTGAAAACCATAAGCATTTTGGTTGAAATATTATTAGTTACCTTGGTTGGTGAACCACCATACTAACATTAACCCCTTGCAGGGTTTCACGCCTAAGTGCTCTGAGAAGTAACTGAGACGATGAACTATCTAAACCAGATGTCGGTTCATCTAAGATCAATACTGATGGTTCCATCACCATTTCCAAACCTACGTTGACCCGTTTCCTTTGACCACCTGAGATACCACGCTTTTCAACTGTTCCAACTAACGAATTTCTAACTGCTTGTAAGCCCAAAGACTCTATAACTCTCTCAACAACTAGAACCCGCTCGTGTTTAAGCATGCTCACTGGTAACCTACAATATATTTATGAAAAATGTCAAGAAACTACTAAAGCTGTTTTACTTGCTGTATATTAAATTGCTGGCATACCTGCATTCTGCACTAAACCATAGATTCTCCTCAACAGTTAAATTACCATGAATAATATCATCCTGTGGCACAAAACCGATTATCTTTCTATACGAATGGAACGAGTCAGGTTTCCCGTTTATAAGAATTGAACCGGTTATCCTGCACCTGTGTGCTTTTCCTGCCAGTGCAGAAAGAAATGTTGTCTTACCTGCGCCAGACGGGCCCATGACAGCGGTTATACGACCTGGCATGATATTCCCAGTAACACATCTCAAAAGATGCACATCTTTTTCTTTTAGAGTAATTGTTAGATCGCGAAAAGATATCTCGATCTCAGGTCGTCTTCTGTTAACAGCCATTGAGATTACTCCTGACAGAGAAAGATTCCGACTTTCTTGCATAGCTTTCTCCTTCTCAATCTGACTGTACGCGTAGTTAAACATTTGTCTATGAGTGTTGATTTGTTTTCCCTTTTGTAACTTCTTTTTACTGTTTGTATATGTACTCTCCATGCTGTGATCTTCATCTCTACTATCAAATGTTTGACTTGTTAACTCCAATGTGTGTTCTTGGGACGATATGTATGATGAATTACAAGTACCTGGATCATCATTATCCACATCATCACTACATTTATGTAAGTTTGATTGTTCCACTGTTCTTGGAGCATCCTTTTGATAAAATTTTCGATCAGTAGGATTCATAGCAGCTTCTCTTGCCATTTTCCACCTTTCTTGCGCCTTTACTTCCTCTTTCGCACATCTTGCAGCTGCTTCCCTAGATTTAGCACGCCTTCTTTCACGAATTGTAATTACTTGATCAGAGCAGTTGTAGATGATGAGCAAAATAGTAAATATTCCCACCTAGATACAGGATTAATTGAACATTAACTCATTAAGTATCTACAGGACAGATGCATTTTCACATTTCAGATTGTAATAAGTGCAGTCTAAAATCTAAATGCTTCAGACAGCATTGACAGTTTGAGACTTCAGTTGTTGCCTCTTAGTTTTTAGACTTTGCGTTAACAATAAGTGAGTTTATAGGTGTGCTTACTATAAGCATTGCCCCATATGCATGAATATGTTGAGTCGAACTTCCATCATCACACGAGATCAAATTGTAGCATGCTGAAGATAACGACAACCATAGAGCATTAACATATGTACTCCTTTGCTTTATAAATTCACTATTAATTCAAAACTAGCTAAATTACACAATGGTCACTTACATTTCTGAGATGTAGAGCCTGTTTGACAGTAATGCCTGAAATTACAAGACAGAGATCAGTATTTGAAGCGTATAGAGAAGCTTAGGGACGTAGATTAATACCCTCTGCTGCAATGTAGTTTTTGTGTACTTGTTGGACAATATGACCCTGATGGACAAAACAATTCGCGACTATTGCGAATGTCTGCCCATATGTTAGCTCCACCACAAGTATGATTAGGCAATCCAAGAGGCAATTGGTAAGAATATCTACTTGCAACAAATAACATGTAAAACAGATAGAATAACAAACAAACATACACAGTAAAAATCTTACTCATACAAGAGCGCCTGGAGAAAAACAATAAAACTTATATCGAAGGCACTCAAACTTACGGTTTACATATGCCAGTATCGGTATCAAGAGTTGCAGTTGGACAGTATGCACCCAATGGGCAAGCTACAACAGAAACAATATCAAAAGATAACCAGTACAAATTAATATTCTTGTAAATGTTGAAAAGCATATGAACAAGTTGTAGATACTTACGTATCATGCAAGTAAGACCTTTCGGGCAGAAGAAACCCTCACAACAAGGCTGACAGTCCTCGGTGCGTGCAGGCATGTTCTTAAAATCTTTCATGTCAATGTTCTCGGTTGGGAGCGAAGTGGCACATGCCCATCCTGGCTCACAACCAGGAACCTTAGATGTTAGATTACAGTTTCTGTTAGGCTTCAGATAACTGATACCTGAAAAGAAGCCTTTAAAGTAATCGTTTAACTCGGCTGCATAACGCACGCGTCGTACAACATCTGTTGCTGAATAATCAGAAAAATTCATATCATCAAGATGTTATCAAAGAGATGATAAAAGAGAGAGCACGATGTTCATCAATGTTTTTAAAACCGGACCAAATAGTGGCGGTTGTCTTACCAGTCCACTAGTTGGACTGATGAGGCTGGATTCAATAACAGATGAGGTCATAAATAATTAAAAAAAATAAAAACTATGTATACATACACACATGTATATATGTGTAAATAGTTTATGTTTTAGACTGCTTAAATAAATAATGGAGCGTGGAGCACTAAATTAATCATAAAATAAGATTTTAAAAGTAGAAAATTAACTTTCATTTTACTTTCTAGTGTTTGACAAAATTAATCATTTTCCTCTAATAGTTTAAAACATCACTTTCAATCCAGAAGTTTTATATTTTTTTCAATTTTAGTCCAAAAGTTTCATGTTCTGGGCTAAAAATTGAAACAACTTATGAGACTTTTGAATGTAAAAGCATGTTTGTAATCTCTCAGAGGAAAATAGTTATTTTTTTTTGTCAAATCTTATAGAGTAAAAATCCAAATTAACTCAAAGTAAAAACAAAATAAATTTTGATATCCATGTGACCATTAGTTCGACCAGTAATCAGTCGATTTAAATTTAAATTGTTCAAAGAGCCGTAACCAGGCCTGCCAGGTACCCGGTTCGACTAGCCGGTCCAGCCCGATAGTGAAAACCTAGGTAGTCAAAGACGTTAGACACACTCAATGTGCCAAAATGTATGCCTTGAGCCTAGGTGCTAGGAACTTAAAAAGGCGAGCACGCAAGACTAGTAAGACATGTAGTGTAAACTGTAAACAAACCATTTTTAGCTGTTTTTGACATGTTTTAGGTTGCTTCTGACCGGTTTACGCTAGTTCAGACAGTTTTTTATTTGTTTAGACTGCTTTACACTAGTATAGGCCACATTGCGCCTTCCACACCTTACCACACGCAATGTACTTTCCTTGCGCTTCAAGGCCTAGGCGCGCGCCTAAACTACACACGAAAAGTCGAAAACACTAATGCTCACACAATTTCTTACTGATGGAGTGAGTTCATACCATTGGTTTTCCGAATGCAAGAATTCAAAAAGCCCAAATCAGAAGAAAAATTGAAAGCTCGATCGAACTCTACCACCCTACAGACCACATAACAACTTCATACAAACAAACTCGACGCAAATTCACCCCATTCACACCAAATTCTAATCAAACATACCGATCTTTAACGCAGAAAGAAGCTTCATTTCCAACAAATCTATCAAGAATCGTAAAAATGAGATCGGATATAACCGTATATACTCTCCCATCAACGGCGAATTCATTGCATTGTACCATTTCCCGTGAATGCAACAGAACAACAATGGCTATCGTGGCGAAAAGATTACAATTGTTCATTGTTGTGGGTAGCAATGTGTGATTGAAGTTAATGATTAATGAGATGAATTTAGTTATATAAATTCGTTTTTGTGTCTGATTGTGGCTGATATGATACCTGTATCCGTCGATATTCGCCGGCGAAAAGATTACGTACGTTTTGCTTAAGGTTGAAGTGGGTGTGTTTTTAATATATTGTTATGTTATTCTTGTTGACTCAGTTGATGATTCAAAGAGTTAAAATATGATCTGTTTGGGTGATGAAGACTAAGCAGAAGCCAGAGTGTAAAGAAATATTTAAATTATGGAGGCGAAGCTGAGGGGAAATCGGTAAAATAACCGTTTTACGGGTTAAAATTGAGAAAACTAACTTTGATTTGAAAATTTACCAAAATAGCTTTTGACGAGAACTATCTGATACGAAATAAGAAAATGAATCATTACATTCCATTGTTTGTTTGGTTACTCTTTACGAATAAATAAATCATTACTTTGTGTTGTTTGTTAGGTATGAAAAAAAACGAATGAATAAAATGTAAAAGTAGTTATGGTGGTGATGGCGGGTGGTGGTTCCAGGCGACGGTGATGGCGGGTGGTGGTTTCCGGCGGCGGTGGTGGTTTCTGGCGGCGGTGGTTCCTGGTGGCGGTGGTATCTGCCGCCGGCGGGGACGGTGGCCTGTGGTGGGCGGCAGCGGCGGCGGTCGATGGTGGTGGCCGGTGGTTGGCGGTCGATGGTGGTGGCCGGTGGTTGGCGGTCGATGGTGGTGGCCGGTGGTTGGTGGTGACCGTGCCTGGTAGTAGTTGACGGCGTCGCCGGTGGTCGGTGATTGGCGGCGGTGGCGGTGGTTGATGGTGGTGGCCGTGCCTGGTGGTTGGTGACCGGTGGCCGGTGGTTGGTGGCGCCATTGGTGTTCAGCGGTTGGCGACGGCGGTGGCTGATGGTGGTGGTGGTGGCCGTGCCTGGTGGTGGTTGCAGGTGACGAACGATCTTGGTGGTCGGTGTTGATTGTTGTGGTGGGTGACTGGGTGAGTGGGTGGTGTTGGTGACTAATAATAGAAGAATAGATGGAATGAAAAAAAAGAAGGGGGTGAATGAAATGAATTTGAGAGAATAGAATCAACTATGTAATAGTTCATTCTATTACCTTCACCAACCAAACATGTCTTTATTCATTCACTCTCAATGGTTCATTTCATTCCGTCCCTCCTGCATACCAAATGCTACCTTAATTACACATTTACACGGGTGGTCTCTGTGGTTAGACCTGATTTCACTTTTAGTCATTAACTATTAGAAATTACAAGGTTGGTCCAATAGTTGGCACAAACGTAACAAATTTGGTCCCTGAAGTGGTGGGTTATTTAAATAAATACAAGGGTATTGTAGTTATTTTCAAATTTTTAACAATCAAAGTTAACATCCATCCATTTCAGAGATTATCTTTGTTACGTTTGTGTAAAGTTTCGGGCTAACCTTATAATTTCAGAGAGGTAGGGACTAAAAATGAAATCAGGCCCAACCACAGGGACCACCCATGTAATTAAGTCTTTGTTTTACTAGTATTAAGCCCCTCGCGTTACGACGTGAGGTGTAAAATCATGCCAAGTAGAAAACAATGGCACACTATCGTTAATGGCTACCAATACTGAAAATAAAAGTTTGTGTTAAAAAGAAATAAAAAGTGAAAAATAAAACCGAAAGAAAAGTAAACATAAACACGTTGAACCAAGCAGAAGAAACGTAAAACATATAAAACGATAAGCAAGTCGATCTAAGACCAGCGTGCTGCGATGAGACCGTTAAACGGGGAGGAATAAACGTAAAAACGTTGAACGACACACTCACGCTGTGGCGTGTTAACTCGCAAAATTTAAACCGAAACGTTAAAGTAAAAATTTGTAAAATATGATTATAGAGAACAAAGTTGAAAGTAAAAAAATGTTTTGAGACAATTGTACAAGATGTGAAAATACTGAGTTAAAAAAAAAAAAAAACTAAAGATTAAAAAAAAACAAAAAAATGATTGCAACCCACTAAAACACATGTTACAACAATACAGCCCATGATATATATCAATGTTAAAAATTAATATTATATAAATTATCAATTTAATCAATATCCTACATGTATTCTATTTTGTTATAACTTGTGTGTTTGAATGTTGGTTTATTTTTATTTTTTTGGAGTTGGACGGTTGGACCTATCTGGAGCTTTTTATTGGAGTTGTTTAGTGGGACGTTAAAGGACTGAAGTGGACTCTTGAAGAATTTATATGGGCTTATCAACTGGATCATGTTTAGCCATTGCAAGCGTGTGCACTGCATAGGGCATCCTCACATCGAGTTCTACGTCTTCTCTGTTATTTCTAAGGTTTTATTCCCTATGTCTTTTGTCTTACATATGTGATGTTTTGAGATCAATGTGTGTTTTAATTCCTTAGATATCTTGTCATGTCAATGAGATTAGTTTTAGGTTCTTATTTGTGTCTAAGTTTTTCATATGCTCTTCGTGTAAGTTCTCGGATCTATTATAATAATATCAGTTTATTTCACTCTTCATATTCCACTAAATATCACATCTCTCGTTTCTTGACAATATCATTGATTTGGTGATGTTTTTTTCAACGGTGTTTGGAACCAACCTCAATACTCGAGTAAGCTTTTCGAAGACGAGATGTTAACCATCCATACTAATTTTGACATTTAAAGCCTAACTCACACAAGAAGTAAACCCAACACTATGAAAAAACCCTTTTAAATCAAGTTTGAACCTAAGATTTTAAAAATCACAAACCAAACCATCATCCTCATGTCATTGGTCCGAAAGAGCAACCACTGACTCGACGATATATTTGAATAATATATCACTAAGGTGTCATGTCATGATGTCAACCATTAATTAAATTTGTAATTATTATTACGATGCAATGATAATATAGTATGTATCGTTGAGTATTTTTAGGAAATCTCTAATGTGTAACTATACAAAGTGAAAATACCGAGATAATACATTTCACAGCTATAATGTGACAGATGGGATTTAATCCCTTATCGACATTGGGAATCTCTGATTTATGAAAAACGCATTAAAAGAGACAATAATTGGGGAATTCAAGCGATACAATTTGAACTACATATCAATGTCAGCGATATTCGAATATTCATGGGAATTCAAGCGATACAATTTGAACTACATATCAGTGTCAATGATATTCGAATATTCAACGAATGGACTCGTGACAAGTTCCTTACCAATTTATTGTTAGAAATCACTATTGACAGCTTACCAACATAACCCCCCCCCCCCCCCCCCCCCCCCCCCTCTTCTCACACACACAAACACCCTTTTCTTACCAAGACATCGCTTCACTTCAATTCTCTCATCTTTCCCGCCACACCTTTCTTAGAGATCTCTCTTACCCACACTTACTATTGTGTTAAAAATTTTAAGGATAGCCAATGATACACCGGTTAAGGAAATGCACGGTCAAGTACATTTTTTTTGTTTGCATGGCAAATGTTAAGATATGTATGGGTTCTTTAAGTGTGTTGATCTTGTAGTACATCCCAATCCAGAATATGAATGGCAGTGAGCGTGTCCGGATTAAATGACACTATTGGGGGATATTCTAGGGGTAGATAGGGAGGCACTGTCTCACTTGTAGGGGTTTTGAAATGAATAGAAATCTATACTACTATGTCCTACCACCACACCCAACCCCCTTTCACCTTTCTTCTTCACCATCTATACTACTATGTCCTACCACCATCAAAGCATCCACCTTCAATCACCACCACCTTCAACCACTGTCACCACCAACACCACCTTCGATCTTCAACCACCACCGCCAACAATCTTCAACCACCAACACCACCTTCAACTACCGTCACCAACACCACCGTCACCACCAGCACCATACCACCCATGTAACACCGTGTTTTCTATTTGTCTTTCTCGAAAGTTCACCCACCCACTTTCGGTCATCTTCTTCGGCCAAGGAAGATGATTCTATAAGTATGCCACAAGCAAATCTGGTTCATTATTCTTGAAGGGTGGTCGACGAGGGTGGAGGGGTGTGATGTGGTGGTGCGGCAGTGATGGTGATGTCGGCGAATGGATTGTGTGAGAGTGGTAGTTCCAACCTTATAATTTCATAGAGCTAGGGACCAAAAATAAAATCAGACCCAACCATAGGGACCACCCATGTAATTAAATCTTTGTTTTACTAGTATTAAGTCCCTCGCGTTACGACGTGAGGTGTAGAACCATGCCAAGTAGAAACAATGGCACACTATCGTTAGTGACCACCAATACTGAAAATAAAAGTTTGTATTAAAAAGAAATAAAAAGTGAAAAAATAAAACCGAAAGAAAAGTATACGTAAACACGTTGAACCACGCAAAAGAAACGTAAAACATATAAAACAATAAGTAAGTCGATCTAAGACCAGCGTGTTGCGACGAGGTCGTTAAACGGGAAGAAATAAGCGTAAAAACGTTGAACGACAAACGCACGATGTGGCGTGTTAACTCGCAAAATTTAGAGCGAAACGTTAATAAAAATTTCTAAAATATGAAAATTATAAAGAACAAAGTTGAAAGTAAAAAACTATTTTGAGGCTAAATTGTACAAGATGTGAAAATACTAAATTAAAATAAAAAAAACTAAAGATTAAAAAAAACAAAAAGATGAT
Organism: Flaveria sonorensis; assembly: GCA_025506505.1. NCBI lineage: Eukaryota > Viridiplantae > Streptophyta > Magnoliopsida > Asterales > Asteraceae > Flaveria > Flaveria sonorensis. The sequence continues at coordinate 5,357,274 of CM046438.1, forward strand.
TGCAACCCACTAAAACACATGTTACAACAATACAACCCATGATACATACCAATGTTAAAAATTAATATTATATAAATTATCAATTTAATCAATATCCTACATGTATTCTATTTTGTTATGACTTGTGTGTTTGAATGTTGGTTTATTTTTTGAGTTAATCTCGGCTTTGGTCCCTAGGTTTTGCAAATTATTTCCACTTAAGTACCAACATTTATTTTGTCTTCATTATTGGCTTGAGTTTTGTAAATCGTTTTTATTTTCGTCCTTTTAACTAACGGTGTTAACTTTTTCTGTTAACATTTCTAAAAAGACCGAAATACCCTTAGGGGCTACTGGGGGATATTCTAGGGGTAGATAGGGAGGCACTGTCTCACTTGTAGGGGTTTTGAAATAAATAGAAGTCTATACAACTATGTCCTACCACCACACCCAACCCCCTTTCACCTTTCTTCTTCACCATCTATACTACTATGTCCTACCACCATCAAAGCATCCACCTTCAATCACTGTCACCATCAGCACCACCTTCGATCTTCAACCACCACCGCCAACAATCTTCAACCACCAACACCACCTTCAACTACTGTCACCAACACCATCATCACCACCAGCACCATACCACCCATGTAACACCGTGTTTTCTATTTGTCTTTCTCGAAAGTTCACCCACCCATTTCCGGTCATCTTCTTCGGCCAAGGAAGATGATTCTATAAGTATGCCAGACAACCACCATCGTATACCATAGCACAAGCAAATCTGGTTCATTATTCTCGAAAGAAGCAGCGCTTCAATCGTTGAAGCAAAAACTATGTTGTGCACCTATTCTGTCCCTACCGGAGGGAACCGATGGTTTTGTGGTGTACTGCGACGCATCACGACAAGGACTCGGCTGTGTTCTGATGCAACACGATAAGGTTATTGCTTACGCTTCTCGACAATTGAAAGTGCATGAGAAAAATTACACTACTCATGACCTCGAATTAGGAGCTGTCGTTTTTGCACTTAAAATTTGAAGACATTATTTATATTGCACCAAGTGTACTATATTCACTGACCATAAAAGCCTTCAACACATCTTCGATCAAAAGGAACTGAACATGAGACAACGCAGGTGGGTTGAGTTACTAAATGACTATGACTGCGAGATTCGTTATCACCCAGGAAAGGCAAATGTTGTAGCAGACGCCTTGAGTAGGAAAGAACGAACCAAGACCATGCAAGTACGAGAGTTGGGAATGACAATCCACACAAATTTAACCACACAGATTCGCGATGCTTAGTTTGAGGCACTAAAGGAACAGATATTGAAAGAGGAATCTCTTCGCGGCATGGATAAGCAATTTGAGATCAAGACTGATGGAACTCGCTACTTCATGAATCGAATTTGGGTACCAAATTTTGGAAAATTTAAGGATCTCGTGATGAACGAGGCGCACAAATCCAGATACTCCATCCACCCAGGCTCTGATAAGATGTATCAGGACCTAAAGGAGTTATATTGGTGGCCTAACATGAAAGCTGGCATAGCCACCTATGTTAGCAAGTGCCTCACATACTCAAAGGTTAAGGCTGAATATCAGAAGCCATCAGGGCTACTACACCAACTAGAAATTCCACTGTGGAAATGGGAACAGATCTCCATGGACTTCATAACGAAACTACCCAAGACATCCACCGGATGCGATACGATTTGGGTAATTGTAGACCGACTAACGAAGTCTGCACATTTCCTACCAATTAAGGAAACCGACAAAATGGAAAAGCTGACCAGGATCTACCTCAAGGAGGTTGTCTCAAGACATGGTGTGCCAATCTCCATTATCTCTGATCGAGATAGTCGATTCACCTCTAGATTTTGGCAATCATTACAAAAAGCCTTGGGTACACGATTGAATATGAGTACCGCATACCACCCCCAAACAGATGGTTTCAAACGTTGGAAGACATGCTTAGAGCTTGTGTGATAGATTTTGGAAACCGTTGTGATACTCATCTACCCCTAGCTGAGTTTTCTTACAATAATAACTATCACACTAGTATCAAAGCAGCACCGTTTAAGGCACTATACGGTAGGAAATGTCGATCTCCTCTATGCTGGACAGAAGTAGGCGATAGCCAACTTACTGGTCCGGAAATCATACACGAGACAATGGAAAAGATTGCTCAGATTTGGAACCGACTTAAAGTTGCGCGTGACCGTCGGAAAAGTTATGCTGACGTGAGACACAAACCATTGGAATTTCAGGTAGGAGACAAAGTGCTACTAAAAGTCTTGCCCTGGAAGGGAGTTATTCGTTTTGGTAGGCGTGGTAAGCTAAATCCTAGGTATATCGGACCGTCCGAGATCCTAGCGAGGATTGGTCTCGTAGCTTACAAACTCAAACTACCACAGGAACTTAATGGTGTTCATAACACTTTTCACGTGTCAAACTTGAAGAAATGCTTGTCAGATGAAACCCTAGTTATACCACTCGATGAAGTTCAGATCGATGATCAACTTCATTTTGTTAAGAAACCTGTGGAGATTACGGATCGAGAGGTAAAAAGAATGAAACGAAGCCGCATTCCTATAGTGAAGGTTCGGTGGAATTCTAGACGAGGACCCGAATTTACTTGGGAACGCGAAGATCAAATGAAACTCAACTACCCTTTCTTGTTCGAAACCCTGGCGACTGTGGATGACACTAACTGAATTTCGGGACGAAATTCTTTCTAACGTGGGGAGTATGTGACAACCGGCAATTTTCAGGTCAATACCCAGCCCGACTTAGTCATAATCATACATACTTTACATGAGTTTCAATTGAGTTCTAATTATTTGAAGTTATTTCATGCATTACAAAATTTCATGCATAACATTTCATGCATCGGTGATTCGACGTAATTACCATATTTAGACGCGGTTCATCCGGCACACACGAACGTTGGTGATAATTAATATATTCATACTAATAAATAATTTAAAGTGTTTCAAAGTACTATAGATTTCAAATTAAATACATTGGAAAAGTTTAAACTCATAATAAACCTAATCGCGTAACTTGATATTGCACCCGGAACGAATCGTTTTAACGCGACTACTAGATACACGATGTATCAATAACATACCATCAAAGTTAAAATATATGGTATTATACAAGTTCTTGTAATATATCAATTTATTTTAAAAAGTAAAAAGTAAGAGTATAAAAATATGAAAAAAATACCTATAATGCAACAAATACCACCCAAATACCTAATACTACACAAAATTATCAATCCACTCTCTTTTCCATGCATGTGGCCGTCCAAGCCACCACCACCCTACTCTCCCTCCTTCCCAATAAAGCTCACAAGACTTGTAAGGTTTGACAACATACAACTTACCATTTTCATGAAGCTTCTCTTTTGATGGGTTAAAGCAACATGTCTACCTTACCACTCTTGGAATGCCCATTTCCCAATCCCTTGATTGTAAATTGGAGCCCATGCTCCAAGAACTTCACACTTGAAAAGGATTGAGAGTTATAAAGGGCATGCATCCTTCACTTCAACTACACCAACGCATCACACTCATCTTCCCTCCTCCTCTCCTAACTTACAGCCAAACCCTTCCCACCACCACTTCATTTGATTTTCAACTCTTTTCCTATAAATCTTGGATGATTCAAGTGCTCTTGTGGAAGACCAAGTGATTTTTGAAGCTCCCAAGCATCCTACGTCAACACTTCCATCTTTTTTTTGCTAGTTTTTAGTGAGAACACTCTTTTCTTGTTCATATATATTTTCCATCATCATGATTTTCTATTTACTAGTTCATGTGTAACTATCTTCATCCACAAAAGTCTTTCATGTTAAGAATGGTGTTTTTACCTACAAGAAGTTCCAAGAATAATATTTCATACAAAACATTTTAAAATGAACTACATAATAATACTTGTTCTTAAAAAGTAAATATTCATGAATTCATGTTTGACAAAATTACTAGTTGGTGATTTCATAAAAGTCACAAGGGTTTGTTAAAACTCAAGAAAAGTCACAAAAGGGTCACATTATGTTTATGGAACTTTAGATGCCTCACAAGTATCATTATAAATCCTTATATCTATTCTACAAGTTATATTTATTTAGTGAGTTGTAGTATAAAAGTTGGTTATGACTAGATGGTAAGTTGACAAAGTTTACAAGTGTGGTTAAAAATATAAATATGAGACTTTCAATGAAAAATAATGGAGTTTATGACTTTGGATATTATGTAGCTTAAAGGAGGTATTATAATGTCTAGTAGTTGACACATGACTTAAATTAAATTGACATGAGACTTAAAACATAAAATTGTGAATCTCATAATACTAGTCACTAGGTCATTTAAGAAGGTGGGTTAGGACAAATTAGCAAGTTGACTAGAATGACTAAGTATTTTATTAAAGGGGAGTTTTACTTTATAATATAATAAAAATTACTAAATAATTTAGTGAAACCCTAATTTAATATATGTTAAAATTCATAAGAACTAGGTAAGATAAAAGAATAATGCTACTTAGTAAATAATTAAATAATTAATCTATGAACAAATATATCTATTCATACATGAATTGTAAAATATGAAAGCTTGTGGTTTTTCTTAGATGTTAACATTTCAAATTGTAGTACAAATAATATAATACAAATACTATTTTACCTAAGAAGATAATATTATTCCGAAACTTTAAATTCTATAAGTTCATATGTAAATTACAAAATTTATTTTTTAAACATTCGAGTCACGTCCCGGGTCGAGTCAAAATGATATTTAATTACCTAAACAATATGTCAATCTTTAAATACAAGGGTTTGTGTACACTTTCAAGTAAAATATAATTTATTAATATTTTCTAAGTAATATATGTATTTTACGATTATCCATCTTGTGTCACCAACGGGTCGTCGAGTCAAACACTTTGTCACAAGTGTGTGGATGAAATAGTTACATGCTCACATTAAACGTAGGAGCAATTACTTAGACATAAGTTGCCTTGTTGTTCTAGGATGAACTTAGTTTGGATTTTTCCGAGCACTTGCGATACGTACAGTTCTCACACCCGACCCACTTCACAGGTGAGTTTCACGGCCCCATTTTTACTTATTTTCATCCTGGGGGAGATTAAATGCAAATTACTATTTTCATGGACACAATTACTTGTCAATGATTTCATATGTTATATAAGTGGTTTACTTACCGTATGAAGTTCCCTTTACCGGACTGTTAATTTCTTTCCATAAGCGAGGTAATCATGGATAGTACTATTGAGTTTGACTACCCCCACCCGGGTTAATTACCCTAACCTTGACTAGATGTCTAAACGGGTGTATTATTAGCTTGTTCACCCCTATGCTTACGGTAGGCATGGGTAGGGGCAATTTATTACAGTTACAGTCTAGCTTCGGTTGCGGCGCTTATATAATTTGTAGCATTGTGTGTACAACAATCAAATCATAGAAAGGCTTGTGGTCCTGTACACTGTTTATTATTACTCAAAACCTGTGGATTCACCAACATTATGTTGACATATTTTTCATGCATGTTTTCTTGGGTAATTGATAGATACACCAAGTTAAGCTAGCATGGATTCACGTTTAGGGCCAACCATGCTGTTTGGGATATTCATTTTTTTCGCATTTGCCATGTAAAACAATCTGTTTTATTACTATTGCTTCCGCAATTTAACTCTGAGACAATTATGTATTTTAAACTTATTTGAGACATATGTTTTACAAAACCATGTAGTGGTCGACTAGTGTTTATGAAACCATGACGTTCGCACCCCGCGAAAAAGCGCTGTGGTTTGTGGTGTGACAGATTGGTATTAGAGCCATTGGTTATAGGAAATTAGGTTGCATCTAGTGGACCTAGACTATAACCGTGGTTCATTGCATCACCTTAGCATTTTATACATTCACGTAACTTATGATAATTGTATTGATGTGTTGTCTTGTTATAGATATGTCATCCGCATCTCGACCTATCTACGTATTCGACTCTGACGAGGAGTACGAGCCCACGTCACCAGCATCGTCTGCAGGATCCACATCTGCCCCTCTGAACCCTACACACGACGATTTGACCCAACCGACTATTCCCATCGCAATAGAGACTCCTACTCCTATTTCTGATCCCGCTCCCTCTGACCCTGCCCCTATCCCTGCTCCCGATACCACGGGAGGCTTGCCCGAAGACCATGACTATGGGTTACCCCCTCCTCCTCCGAGCATGGTTTGGTGGATACCCAAACGTTCGCCCCACACCGCACTACCTTATGAGCTTATTCCAGGATGCGTTCGTCGTATTGGCCCCGACATGCCAATGACCATCCCAGCGAGCGAGGCTCATTACTACATCGGTACGATAGTCGGACCCCGTCACACCACCACCAACCCACAGCCGGTTGACCCTCTTCCCGAGTCAGTAGATCTTACTCCTGAGCCTGCTGATCCTGTCCCATTGTCCGAAGACACTGAGCGAGTGGATTTGGATTCTGAGTCCATCGACTCCGTCTCCCAGACCGCTGATACCGAGCCTGTAGGTCCCGACTCGGAGCCTGCTGACTCTACCTCACAGCCTACTGATCTCATTCCCCAGACTGCTGCGCAGTCCGTTGATCCCACTCCCCCGCCTGCCGACGCTGATACTTTCGACCCCACTTCTGATCCTACTGTTATTGCCCCTGTATCCGCTATTCCCGAGATAGTGGCTACAGATACCCACCGTGACGTCGCTCTGACGTTACCACCACCATCATACCGCAGATATCGGACCGATCCTGGCGGTGCACTTCGTGCACACACACCTAGGAAGCGGGTTCGCATCCCGATCCGCCCTACTACACCTACTCGTGATCGTACCCCCGAGCCTGCGCCTAAAAGGCGCAAAGTTGATAGTCGTCGATGGGACTGGATGCCCAGCTGCCTGAGTGAGCGGCGGGACATGGAGGGAATAGCTTCCACCTACGAGGTAGGTGAGTCATCCGATGCACCACACCCGACACCCCCCACCCGAGAGCCTGTGGAGCGCACAGTACCGTTGCTCGTGGCACGTGTTGCGAGGCACGACCACCAGATCCGGGAGTTAAAGGAGGAGATTGCTGGACTTCCACAGACTACAGGTATGGAGGAGATTGAGGGTCGATTGCTAACTATTGAGGAGGACAGGTACCTGGATGACCCGGCATTACACACGATGCATGACCGGATTACTGGCGTGCAGCGTGAGATGGCGGAGTTAACTCAGAGGATGGATGCTATAGAGCAGAGAGCGATGATGGCCGAGCAGCGCGTAGCGACAGCAGAGCAGAGGGTGATTACACCGGAGGGACGCCTGGAGTCATCCACCACCCTGGCAGCTGTATGTGTACTGATAGCTATGGCAGCAGTGCAGACGGGGGTATTTACTCGTCCATTTCCTTGATTGCCTATCGTGAGCGGGCTGTGCTCACGTAATATTTGGATATTAACTTGGCTGTAAGAGTGTGTACTCTTAAAATACTTTGTAACTCGTACAATTTATTTCAAGTTATGTTATCTTTTATATTGCGTGATTGCGTGGTTGTTATGATTGTTTACTTTTGGTGCATATGTGTTTGACATTATTATATATTGTCTTATCTTACTTATCATTATGATTTGAAGAAACATGCCACCACGTAGAAGAAACGTCCAAACCAACGTGGGAAGCGGTACTCCCATAACAGCAGCAGCTATCGAGCAATTAGTGGCACAACGAGTAGCAGATGCCATCGCACATCACGAGGCGAACCGTAGTGCAGGAGGATCTGAGGTCAATGGAGGCAATGGAAGTGATGCAGGAGGTATAATAAAATCCGTCGTAACTTTAGACTCGAGATATAAGGGTCATTGCTAATGCTTAATTTTTACTAATCTGAGTAAACCTACGACATAGGATCCGGTGCGCAAAGGGATGCTCCTACAAAACTTTCCTGAACTGTAAACCGCTTCACTTTCACGGTAACGAAGGAGCTGTCGGATTGGTTCGCTGGATTGAAAAGATGGAGTCAGTTCAGCGAATCAGTAATTGTGCCGAGGAGAACAAGACGAAATTTGCCACGTGTACCTTTGAGGGTCAAGCACTCACTTGGTGGAATGCTCATGCACAGACCTTGGGTATTGATGCTGCTTATTAAATCACATGGGATGAGTTGAAACAGATGCTGACTGATGAGTACCGTCCTCGGAATGAATTACAAAAGCTTGAGGTAGAATTTTGGAATCCCACCATGAAAGGAGCGCATGTGACCGGTTACACCACCAGGTTTCACGATCTTGCTCGTTTGTGTCCCCACATGGTTAACCCAGAATACAAGCGGGTAGAAAGGTACATTTGGGGCCTTGCACCCCAAATCCAGAGTATGGTGACCTCATCCAAGCCAGCCACTATTCAAGAAGCTATCAGAATAGCTCATGACTTGACCGATCAGGCTGTGCGCCAAGGTGTATTTGTAAAGAAGGCAGTGGTGGAAAGGAACTATGACAACAAGAGAAAGTGGGACAACAATCATGGCAGGAACACTCCATCTCAAGCTCAAAATAAACAGGAAGTGGTTAGGGCTTTTACTGCTGGCCCATCGGAGAAGAAAGCAAAAGGTGGATATGCTGTAAACCCCTAAATGCAACAAATGCAACTTTCATCACCTTGGTGCATGTGTGTATTCAATGTGTCAAAAGTGCAAGCGTTTAGGCCAGGCAACTAAGAACTGTGGAAAGGCCAACCCTGCCCCCAAAACGGGAAACAATCAGGCATGTTTTGATTGTGGTAATCTTGGACACTTTCGTAAGGATTGCCCGAACTTGAAGCAAACCGGTGGAAACCACGCACTCGAGCATTTGTGATTGGAGCTGGAGAAGCCCGGCAGGACTCGAACATTGTCACGGGTACGTTTCTCGTAAACAATCACTATGCATCTATCTTATTTGATACGGGTGCCGATAGGAGTTTCATGTCTAGTGAATTTAGTCCTTTGCTTGGAATTACCCTTACATATTTGACTTTCAAGTATGCAATAGAGTTAGCCGATGGTAAATTAATTGAAACTGACAAAATCATACAAGGATGCACCTTGAGCTTGGCGGATCACGCATTTGACATAGATTTGTTAACCGTAACCCCAGGAAGTTTCGACATCGTCATTGGCATGGATTGGTTGTCGAAACACCAAGCAGAAATTGTTTGTCGGGAGAAGATTGTTCGCATTCCACTCCCGAGTGGAGAGATACTATCGATCCAAGGAGAAAGGTCGGTACAGTGCTAAAGATCATTTCATGTATGAAGGCCCGGAAGTACTTACGAAAGGGTTATCATGCAATATTGGCACACGTGATAGAGAAGCAAGTAGACGAGAAAAGAATCGAGGATATACCCATCGTACGAGACTATCCGGAAGTCTTTCCCGAGGACTTGCCCGGACTTCCACCCCAAAGACAAGTCGAATTTCGTATTGATTTAGTACCTGAAGCTGCCCCGATAGCACGATCACCATACCGACTAGCACCATCAGAGATGCAAGAGTTGTCTAATCAATTACAAGAGTTGTTAGATAAAGGATTCATTAGGCCGAGTTTCTCACCTTGGGGAGCTCCGGTCTTGTTTGTCAAGAAGAATGATGGATCATTCCGAATGTGCATTGACTACCGGGAATTAAATAAACTCACTATCAAGAATCGGTATCCACTTCCTCGAATCGACGACTTATTTGATCAACTTCAAGGTTCTAGTTATTACTCGAAGATTGATTTACGTTCGGGATATCACCGATTACGAATCCAAGAGAAGGATGTCCCTAAGACCGCTTTCCGAACTCGTTATGGTCACTACGAGTTCATGGTCATGCCATTTGGGTTAACCAATGCACCAGCCGTATTCATGGATCTTATGAACAGAGTGTGCAAACCCTACTTGGATAAATTCGTGATCGTCTGCATCGATGACATTTTGATATATTCACGAACCAAGGATGAGCATGAACAACATTTAAGGTTAATCTTGGAACTACTCAAGAACGAGAAATTGTACGCAAAATTCTCAAAATGCGTCTTCTGGATTCGAGAAGTGCAATTTCTTGGGCATGTGGTCAACGAGAAGGGAATACATGTTGACCCATCCAAGATAGAGGCCATTAAGAACTGGGAAGCACCGAGGACTCCGACCGAGGTGCGGCAATTCCTAGGTCTTGCAGGTTATTATCGACGCTTTATTGGAAATTTCTCCAAAATAGCCCAACCATTGACGACCTTGACCCAAAAAAATAAGAAGTTTGATTGGGGTGATAAGCAAGAAACAACGTTTCAATTGTTGAAGCAAAAACTATGTTGTGCACCTATTCTATCCCTACCGGAGGGAACTGATGGTTTTGTGGTGTATTGTGACGCATCACGACAAGGACTCGGCTGTGTTCTGATGCAACACGATAAGGTTATTGCTTAAGCTTCTCGACAATTGAAAGTGCATGAGAAAAATTACACTACTCACGACCTCGAATTAGGAGCTGTCCTTTTTGCACTTAAAATTTGGAGACATTATTTATATGACACCAAGTGTACTATATTCACTGACCATAAAAGCCTTCAACACATCTTCGATCAAAAGGAACTGAACATGAGACAACGCAGGTGGGTTGAGTTACTAAATGACTATGATTGCGAGATTCATTATCACCCAGGAAAGACAAATGTTGTAGCATACGCCTTGAGTAGGAAAGAACGAACCAAGACCATGCAAGTACGAGCGTTGGGAATGACAATCCACACAAATTTAACCACACAGATTCGCGATGCTTAGTTTGAGGCACTAAAGGAACAGATATTGAAAGAGAAATCTCTTCGCGGCATGGATAAGCAATTTGAGATCAAGACTGATGGAACTCGCTACTTCATAAATCGAATTTGGGTATCAAATTTTGCAATCATCTTTTTTGTTTTTTTTAATCTTTAGTTTTTTTATTTTAACTCGGTTTTATTTATTCACTTTTTATTTCTTTGGAAAATTTTTAATCTTTACGTTTCTTTTGCGTGGTTCAACGTGGTTGGGTCTGATTTTATTTTTGGTCCCTAGCTCTCCGAAATTATAAGGTTGGAACTACCACTCTCACATAACCCATTCGCCAACATCACCATCACTGCCGCACCACCACATCACACCCCTCCACCCTCGTCGACCACCCTTCGAGAATAATGAAGCAGATTTGCTTGTGCTATGATATACTATGGTGGTTGTCTGGCATACTTATAGAATCATCTTCCTTGGCCGAAGAAGATGACCGGAAGTGGGTGGGTGAACTTTCGAGAAAGACAAATAGAAAACACGGTGTTATATGGGTGGTATGGTGCTGGTGGTTTATTTTTAGAGTTAATTTCGGTTTTGGTCCCTAGCTTTTGCAAATTATTTCCACTTAAGTACCAACGTTTATTTTGTCTCCATTATTGGCTTGAGTTTTGTAAATCGTTTTTATTTTCGTCCTTTTAACTAACATTGTTAACTTTTTCTATTAAACATTTCTAAAAAGACCGAACTACCCTTAGGGGCTTAAATAATTTATTAAAAATCTCACCATCTCACTTTCAATTTCTATCTCTACTCTCTCTCCCCCCTCCCTTTCTCCACCGCAAAACACCACCTTTTTCCCCCACCCTCCGGCAACCACCTCCACTACCACCGTCCCTAGGAGCGTTTTGATGAAGTCTATGACCTGGGTCTCGCCATCGAAGTGGCGGTGGCCGTCGCCGGGACCCGACGCCGGCGCTTGAGCTAGGGAAGGACCGTGGGCCATGGCGTCGTAGATCGGGAGAACCGGTGGAACTCCGGGCCGAAACCTGGGCGGTTGGTTTTTTCAACCGGTGGGTCCTCGGATCCACAACCGGAACTCCCTCCAGTAGCACGGCGGAGATGGAGGTCAAACTCCGGCGACAGTCGAACTCCTGTTGTACCGATCGAGGGGCTAACAAACGCTCGATCCCGTTGATCAACCCGTCGGGTCGGGTCAATTTTGCGACACCTCCGACTGCCTTCTTGCCAGAGGGTGTACGGGTTAACTGTAAACGGTTGTCGTTATCACCTTCTAGGGTTTGGTGATGAGCTTGAGCTTCTGCTTCAACCCATTCACCCGACCCGACCCGGGGTGGGAATGATGTGAAACAAGAGCAAATTCTGGAGCGATTTGAGATTTCTGGGTTCAAGTAAAAACTGTTTGAACTCCAGATCCATGTTTCTCTCCAAAGCTTCATTATCAAGAGCAAAAACGGTGATATTGTGATTCGAAACGGTTTCCTCTAGGGTTTGAAGCAGTAGAGCTTTTTCCACGAGCTTTGATAGCTCAATGTAGTGTGAATCGAGGAGGGCCACGAGTACAGAGTTGGAATTGATCTGGGTGGGGGTTGATTTAATGTTTTAATTTGATAAGTAACTGATTGTAAACAGAAAAATAACATGTTTTGGTAAAGAGAGTCTAAATCTACACTAAAAGTCTAGAACCTCCCCCGCACACATCTGTACCACTCACTCTACTTTGAAAGCCTATGGCCTTGTTACTTGACCAATTAGAGAGAGAAGCAAAAATAAATTACTTAACAGAAGAACATTATAAATAGGAAATAAGTTATATCTACTTACCATAGCTGACCCCTGCCAAATTCACCTTCCAAGCTTGTTGTCATGATAAAACTGTTCATAGCAGCATGTAATTCAGTTAATATACTTAAAAACTTTAATTATTACTTATGGAGTGTTTAATGTTTGTCTCAAAACATGAGGACAGATATTGTTACACACAAAGGACAGATATTGTTTTGACAATAAGGTAAGCGAGTGCACCGACAAGGTTTCAATCTCAAACTTGACTCCACTTTGCAGCAGTAATTGTAAGCACAACCATATGAGAAGAAAACGTAGCTTTAAAAGGATTGATATGAGTAATGCAAAATAATAACAAAATAAAATAAATAAAGATGAGCATTATCTAATAAAAACCTCCACTTTGGCACTTTTCTCTACAAATAGCATCAAATTTAAAATTGACTCCATTTTGATCTTCTGAAAAAAAAAACAGATGAAAATAAGTAAACAGTGCAAAAGGAGAGCTAGTTTAATCATTTAGAGTAATATCATTTAGGAATGTGGAATTACACCTTCGTTGTCTAAGAACGTAGACACTGTTGTGAACAATGATTTTGCAGCAGCTCAAAGAAATACTCCAAGCCATACCATCTCAAGAAGCTTCATTATCCTCAATCATATGTCAATTGCTTCAAGACAAAACTTCAGTTACATATAATAATGCTTGAAACTGTAATTAGCTTAATAGCTAGTTATTTAAAGGACATAACCAAGTACATTAGTTACCAATGAGCCAAATCTGGGTGTGGATCACAGTCAAACAAACAAAAGGTAAGCAAGTGCAGCTGTTCATTAAGAAACAGCAAGAAATGTTTAAGAAATAAACGAAGTACAAACCACTTCAAGACTGAAGTTGCTATATAAGTTTAAACGAAAGAAAAAAGACAAAAAAGAATACCACCTTCTTGGAATATCTGGATAACCTGTTCCCTATAATGGCTGATTTTTGAAAATATATTAACTCGACACACGCTTACCATGATGACAAGAAATGATTATTCTTGCAAAAACAATCAATTGACAGTATTTGGAATGCTGCATGCATATAAAAGTTTTATCAGCTTCAAACAACAAGAAAGTTGGGCCCACAAGTCTTGCTAAAAAAAGGCCTCACCTGATTCCTTCTCGGCAACTAGTATATAGTCTACAACACAACAACCAAATAAAAATATTAGTAACCCGTAATATATTATCACCAATCCATACAATTACATAACATAAAGTTCAAGAATAAAGTCTTGCCCGCTTTATGTTCTCAGATATCTGTTGGACTTAATTGTTGGATACAAGTTTGATACGAAGTTCGGGTCAAATAAGTAATTAATGATAAGTTATAGTTTGCGTATATTTTGTATTATTGTAAAGTCAAAGGGTCCTTAGTGTACATGTCTATCTTAGAAACTGTAGTGCAGTGTATATATATGGGTCAATGTAAACAAATGGATGATGATGAATTCCTGCAATTTCTATTGAATTCAAGTATAGTTTGATCATCTTTCGATCTTTGGTTCATTTATTCTTGGGCAATAAATGGTATCATAGCCTAGGGCTCTTGAACAATCGATTTCGTTTTAATTAAAGATACGGAATTGATCACGTTGATAAGAACGGTTCTGAAACAACACATCAAAATCGGAACCGTGTTCGAATTGAAATTGATTGCACGGTTCGATCAAAATCCAATTTGAATCCACAGGCAAAGAGTAGGCCTTACGGAATCAAAATTGATTTGACTATATATAGAATCGATTGTTCAATGGTTGTTTCTGGACTTTAAAGAAAAAAGGATTCAGATCTTTTTTTTAATCGAAGATTATTGTTGTCACATTTTGACTCCACAGGCAACCCCGGCCTTACACGGAATTAAAGTCAAAATCCAATAATCGATTTTAAAATCCGCAGGCATCAATTACGCCTGACGGAATTTTGTGATATATAAGTCAAGATCGTAAATTGGCTGTTTTATTTGTGTGAATCAGAAAGATTCAGATCGTTTACAATTAAGATCACCGATCGTTTGTTGATAAATCAAAACCGCGGCCAATTTACGCCTCACGGAATCAAAGGATTAAGTCAAATAAGATCAAGGTTCAATTGGATTCTGGTGGTTTGAAGTCCAATTAGACCGTGTTCGATCAGAAATTGGATTATTATACTTAATCAAATTGATTTTTTTTTTTATATTCAATTGTAACTAGAACGTTGACTTTTTGTCTGATTTGTTGAATCAAGGACTAACGTTTTCTGCGCCTTGTTTGTTTTCGGTTGTTAAAATCGAAATCGCAAGTTCTAAAATTATTCATATTGGATTACAAGTGCACCAATATTTGATTATTTTAGTTCAAGAATATACCTGGTTGTGTTCGGTATTCATTCTTGATAAATATTAAGGTTTAGTCATTTGAAACCTTAATTTGGTCATAAGACTTACTCTCGAGTGGTGACCATGACGGAATCACCAAAAGAAAAGAGTCCCGTTATAACTTATAAGGAAGCGGGAACAACGATTTCGAATTTTCAATGCCCTATGTTGAAATCTACAAATTACACAACTTGGGCAATTCGAATGAAGATCATGCTAGATGCAAATGATCTTTGGAAAACTATAGAACCCACCGCACAAATGAGTTTGGATAAGAAAAAGGATAAGTGTGCAATGGCATACATTAGCCAGACTCTATCCGAAGATTTAATCTTGCACGTACAAGATTGCAAATCTGCTAAAGAAATGTGGGATTCGCTTAAAACCAGACATCTTGGTGCAACACAAGTGCAACAAGCACGGTTACAAAGTATTAAGTCTGAGTTCGAAAAATTGCAGATGAAAGACGATGAGACCATCGATGCTTTCATATCAAGACTAACTAATATTATTAGTAAGGCAACTGGTTGTGGTGCGAAATATGATCAGCCCACACTAGTTAGAAAAGTCTTGACCTCTATGCCAGATAGGTTCATTCAGATAATTGCCTCCATTGAGCAATTCACTGATCAAGACAATGTAACTCTAGATGATACTATCGCAAGACTGAAAACCTTTGAAGAAAGGATCAAGTCGAAAAAAGAAAGTCATGTTCACAATAGTGATGAACTCTTGTTCACGCAACATGACAATAACATGAACCATGGACAGCGCTCTGGAAATCGTGGACGAGGTAGATTCAAATCGTCACGAGGTCGAGGCAGGATAAATTCTCAAGATAGAGGGAAAGAACATACCTATCATCAAGGAAAAATGGGTACAAAAGATAAGTCTCAAATCAAGTGTTATAGTTGTGAGAAACTTGGACACTATGCTTATGAATGTCCAAATAAACATAAGAGTAACGAATCTATTTTTATTGAGACAGAAGACGAAGAACCCACTCTCTTGATGATTACATGCTCAAACAAAGAAGAGAAAATAGAAGCTTGATCGTGTGATACGATCAAAGCAAAGAGAAAACCATGTGATTCGGAAACAACCTGTGAGGGGTGTAAACAAACAATCCAGTGAGTGGATGAAAACAAAGCATCTAGATCATGTGAGATGATCAAACCAGATATTGTTGTGTGAAGCAACAAAGGAAGTATGAAAAATTAAATCGTGATACGATCTAGTAAAATGATTTGTGATAGATCAAAGACTCGTGTGATACGAGAACAACCGGAGAAGATCATCAAAATCTATGTGAGGTAGATTTGATCATGAGATCTGATAGTCACATCAAGACCAAGTGGAGTTTGTATGAGACAACTACACAAGAAAAGGCAAAACACAAGTAGATCATGTGATATGAATCTCGTGAAGAAAAGTTCGTGTGAAGCAAAGTTCGTGAGACGCAAATGAAAAAACCATGTGGAGTAGGAAGCATGGAACAAGATCTGCAAGATGAAGACTCAAACGTGGATCAACAATTAGGGGGGTGTTTGTTGGACTTAATTGTTGGATACAAGTTTGATACGAAGTTCGGGTCAAATAAGTAATTAATGATAAGTTATAGTTTGTGTATATTTTGTATTATTGTAAAGTCAAAAGGGTTCTTAGTGTACATGTCTATCTTAGAAACTGTAGTGCAGTGTATATATATGGGTCAATGTAAACAAATGGATGATGATGAATTCCTGCAATTTCTATTGAATTCAAGTATAGTTTGATCATCTTTCGATCTTTGGTTCATTTATTCTTGGACAATAATATCAACTTTCATTATGAGAGGCTCAACCATCCCATCACTAATCTGAAACAACACTAAGCTAAATGAATAATGAGTGATAATTGATAAAGTAAAGTTAGCATAGTAACCTAAGCACTAAGTAAGTTATTTTATTGAGAGTCTTAAACCATCCCCACCCTTTTGGACAGACAACAGAACATGAAATTAAAAGTGCGCAGAAATAAAAAATAAATAACAATATTCTGGACCGTCATTCATATTAGTAACCTAAACCCTAGGTAAATAATAGAAGTATTTTATATATTAACCCCAAATCAAGAAACAAATTAACAGTTTATAGTCCCAAACCCTAGGTAGATAACAGAACACCGCATTCTCCCTACTTACGAGGCGATCAAAACTCTAAAAGTTTTATATTAGTAACCCCAAACCCTAGGTAGACTAAAACCCTAACTAAAACGGAGTTTATGGTAACATAAAACTCGTTACCTTCAATAGGTTTCTAATTAGTCGTGTGAAAGTAACACATTCCGATCGGATCCCCTTTGTGCAACAAAACAAGTACGCTAGCTCAAAAACCCTAAAAAGTATCATCACCAAAACATAAATGAACAGCAAGCTAACTATTAAATTGAACAGCAAAAGAGTAGAAGAAGATTACTCACGCCACAAGTTCATCAACAATTTAAGTTAAAAACACATTTACCTCCTGATTTGGGCGTCGTGAGTTCGTATTTGAGAGATTAAACCCTAGATGTGCCGATTTCGGGGATAATACTAACCAGAGAGATCATCTGATGAAACACCTTCACCGCCTGATTTGGTGTCGAGAGTAAATATTTGAGAGATTGAACCCTAGATATGCTGATTTTGGAGACGATACTAACCAGAGAGATCATCTGATGAAACGAGTTGCGTAAACCATCAGAATGTAGTAGAGTTGAACGGAAATTATGTGATGAAACACCCTCAGAATGTAGTAGAGTTGCTTAAACAAATGTTGATATTTGTTTTAAGATTGATTCAAACCTATGTATGCGAATCACCTGAGAATCGAAGATCAGAATGTTGTTTAGATGATGATAATGAAGGAATGAAGCAGATTATTATTATTATTATTATTATTATTATTATTATTATTATTATTATTATTATTATTATTATTATTATTATTATTATTATTATTATTATTATTATTATTATTATTATCGTATAATATAATGAAGATCATGAGAATCAATTGCGGGATTTTATGGTGTTGGACGCGGTAACGGTACGAATTGCTTTTTTCATTATTATTATTACGTCCATTGTCAGTATTTTAGTTTTATTTTAGGAAGGATTATCTCTTTATATCCTGACAATTATTACATTTGCAGTTATCTTTATTTATTTTATTGCTAATCAGTAATATTATTTTACTTTGGATTTTTAGGTATTCTTTTTACAAGATTAACAGAGTAAATTATATTTTTCGTCCTTTGATTTTGTTTAAGATTTCACATTTTGTCCTTTAAGTTTTTAAATTACAACAAACATTTTTTATTTGAAAAGTTATCATGGTTTTAGTTTTTTGTTAGTTATTTTTTATTTGAAAAGTTATCATGGTTTTAGTTTTTTATACTAACAACTGTTTTATTTTTTTGTTAGTTGTGTGTAAAAAGAACAAGTTGTCCATTTTAAAATATTAAAAAATTAAAAGCATTGCTAGAATTTGAAGTTAGAAACATTAAAATTTAAAACCACCATCATTAATAACCCTACCATCACCTAATACCTCCCCCACTTGGCCGTTTCTCCGTTCTAAATGCTTGGCAGAAAGGAGTTCAAGCGATGTTCTCCGGCCAAGCTATTAGAACCCGAATCACCCCTTACATCCCTCCCCAATCCCTAATTCCGCCTCCTTCATCCAAACAAAAAAATTCAAGAGAGAATCAGTTATGTTGTGACATTTTGTCGCTCGCAAGTTAGATTGGAGAGTTGCAGAAGATTTGAGTTGAGATAGACGTTGATTTCTCGCACTTGATGATGGCCGTAAGGCAGTACCATGATAATGGAACTGTAACTGATTTTGAGCTTGCTTTCTCACCAGATGAATGTGGTTGTGATGATTGTGGTTGTGGTTATGGTGGTGCTGGTTTGTGATGTGGGAGAGAGTAGTTTAAGGGTGGTTTAGAGTAAATAATGGTTTTAGTCCTTCAAAGGTAGTTTGGTCATTTACAAATATTTAACAAAAAAACCTAATTACATTAGTTTAAATAACTAAAATCATGACTAGTTTTCAAATAAAATGATATTTGTTGTAATTTATAAAGTTAAAGGACAAAAGACGAAATTTTAGGCAAACTTAAAGTAAGAAAAATATAAAATAATATTATTTCTTAATAAATTTCATGATCTCTCCAGAAAATAATAAGAATAATCGTGTACGTAAACAACT
Organism: Flaveria sonorensis; assembly: GCA_025506505.1. Lineage (NCBI taxonomy): Eukaryota > Viridiplantae > Streptophyta > Magnoliopsida > Asterales > Asteraceae > Flaveria > Flaveria sonorensis. The sequence goes on from CM046438.1 coordinate 5,376,509, forward strand.
GCAACAATTATCTGAAAATATACATCCAGCAAAGTAATTATATATTTTAAAATTGACTTGACCAATATTGAGTTGGTGATTTGGTGATTCGGATTGTGTTAAGATAAATTATGTGATTTTATAATACAGTAACTCGTTAATGATTCATTTTAAGAAAATTTGATGATCAAACTAAAGTTCTACCAATACACCACCCCTCGCAGCAATTATTACTTACCATTACTAAATGGTATTAAAAACAACTTGCATATATTATTTTCTAATCAATTTTATGAATTATGATCTCTCGATAAGATTTATATATATATATATATGTGTGTGTGTGTGTTTTGATTTTTTTACAACTAAGATATGATATTACTACAAAATGGTACCATGTACGTTGAAAATTTAACAAGAGTGAAATAATTGTTTGGTAACATTTATTTAAAAAGGTAGTATATTATAACTGACTTGACAAGTAGTAAGATGGTGTTTGATATTGTATTGAAAATGATTATAATATACAGACACCCTACATTATAAGTCGACCTCCTATACGTCGCTTATATCATACTCGGCGTATAGGGTCGAAAACACTGAAAACGAGGAAATTTTAGGGGGACTGTCAGAAAGTTATACGCCTATATAGTCATATACGACCCCCTATACGACACATATAGGGCTATACAACGCGTATAACAAATTTCGACACTGAATACGAGGAAAAATTCAGGGGGCTGTCAGATGGGTTATACACCCCGTATAGTGTTATACGACCCCCCTATACGACGTGTATGGAGCTACGACCCGTATAGAAATTTGGAGTGTTAATTTATAATTTTGGGGTGTCTAAATATCCAGACCTATTGAAAATAAGTTATGTAATTTAAAGGGGCAATAATTTATTGTAAAATAAGTAGATAATCATAATATGGTTGTAAAATATCAACCTCTCGTAAAATTAATATTAATTATAAGTTCATCAAATAATTTGATCTTTCAAGTACGTCACCGATTCTAAAATTACTTCCACCAAATCACGTTTAATTGTAGAGTCTTTTTTATTCACGTTAATACGTCCAAAGATACAATGATTTATTTAAGGGTTTCTTTTAAGAACTTCGGTGGGAACAATTATTATTTATTTAATTTAAGATACAATATATTACAGATAGGTTAGGAAGAAGAACAAACTATAAAAGACTTCTAGAGTTCGTCTTTAATCGTTTGAAATCCCCAAAAGTCCTGTGGTGACTCTTATTTTAAATCCAAGAATTTTGTTGTTATTCTTATTTTAAATACATGATGTCTATTCGCTGACGTCTGAAGTGATATATTATGTTCACTAAACGACAAATTGACAACTCACAAGTATAACTACTTTCCTTTCTTATTTTAAGACCATTAGTGAAGAAAATCTAAATTAATCTATTCTAATAACTACTAAAAGTTAAAGCTAAATCTAGAGAAAGAACCAATAATCCTTAGCCTAACTGTTTATGATAAAATACTCATAACATGTAAATAATAGTAAGTTATGGGTTTAAGTTTTAAATTGAGCAAAATGTTTAGAGTTGAACCTGTGGGTTTTCTCAATAATGGGTTTCCTCTTTAGAGTTTTGAGGGTGCGGTCCCGACTGGAAAATGAATAGATAAGTCCGATTGAGATAACACATATCCTATAAAGCATGGTCGCATATTTGACGTTAAAAAAAATCTAGATGAAGAACACAATGAAATTATTTTTTTTCTTTTATTTAAATTCTATTTACACTTTATTAAAAACATGTTAAGAAGGACCAAACATGCATAACTGTCTAACACAAAAAAAAAGTGTTATTAGAGATACTTGTGACTTTTAACATTATTGGACTTTTGATATTGCATAGTTCTAATGTTCTTCTGTGACTACCAGCTTTCTACTTTCCTCTGGTCTTTATGTATGTTTCTTGTTGCCTCCATAATTAGAGAGGATTGTCTCACTTTCATAAATAATACAACATACCATTAATATCTTGCTCTTATGGTATCAAAGCAAATATTAATAGCAAGTATCAATAACCAATCTTAAATCCACACATTCTCAAGCTTCATCATATTGACATGATTTTAAAGACTATGAGGTTGCTTCAACTAATCAGTCAAAACCAAGTTATTCCCGATAGGCTTGGTGGCGTAATTTAAGTGGCAAAAACTAGACGACTCTGTTGTAGCTTCCATCAATGGTACACTTGATCCAACAATGGCACATCTAGCTATTGGGACAATATCATCTGGAAACTTATGGAAACTCATAGTTTAAATGTATTTTGAACAAGTGAGCAAAAAAAATCTAAACTCAAACTCTAGCTTCAGACTTTCAGTTACTCAAACAGGAAAGTATATCAATAACTAATTATTGTGATTCTGCCAAACGATTAGTGATCAATTTGTGTCAATAGGATATGCATTATCCGAAGAAACGTTAGTTCTTCAAGTCTTAAATGGTCAATCTCATTCTTGTTTATAACCCTTTTGTGTTAAATGTTACAAAGGCAAAAAGATAGCTTACCTTTGCCCAATTGAGATCAAAGCTCCTAATTTATGAATAACTAGTGTTTTCTCCTGCTCTACACGCGCGGGAGTTTGATTGTTTTGCCCTGTCTTACGCAACGTGACTTTGTTCATTGTCGGTTCAGCTTATAGAAAACCACAATGTTTAAATACGATTCTAAATATGCAACGGATACAAAAATTACTCGATTTTAAATATTATTCCGTTCCGTTGGATCAAACTCTATCAACGTTTGAGCTCTTCTTGAACGGATTTGTTTTGGAGATGCTGCACCTCAAGAAGTAGGAGATTTATCAGTCTAGCAAATTAACTAACAACTCCCTCAAAAATAAGGTGTATCAGGTATGTGATTTCTTTTCAACACATGCATATACATGTGTACCACAAAACGAATTCCGGTTGTATTGCCGATTTGATGGCAGTTCTGTTAAAAATATTAGTGTTTTATTTTACATTTCTTCAATTTGATGTGCTTATTTTTAATTGTTTTAATTGTGTTTTATTCTCTTTATTTGTGTATATGGTCTGGGCTTTGGTGGCTGCCGAGTGGATTGCTTTGGATTGCTTCATTTGGGCTTGCATTGGGCTAGTTTCAGTTGTTGATGAAAGAGAGTGCGTGCTTGTTCGACTCCTTATTCTAGAGTCTTCACAAACACGCTCTCGTTCTCTTCTCAGGCAACTTCTCCGATTCCTCAAGGGTTTTGTGTTCTTATTGTTTAGATTCAAGTTGTATTGAATCTTTCTGTTTTTGTTTGCATCCTGCTTGCTGCATTAGTGTGCAGATGCTTTGTTCTTCTTTTTAGGATCTTTGTATTATTTTCTGGTTAAATTTGTGATTGTAGCTCTAAAGTTGTGTTTTAATATATATATATAATAATAATAATGACTGGCACAACAACAAAACACAACTCCTCCTTACTCGACTATGGCAACTCTAAAATCAGATGTAAGCAAACCCTAACATGAACAAGAAACAACAATTTGTCACATCTATAAAAAGAAAGAACACAATGCCTCTATATGCTACTTTTAATACTTTGATCGCTCGAGTGATTCAGGTCGTGGTGGCTATAATCATGGGGGGTGAAACTGAATACTACACGCTCCCAAAAAAACACAATACAATAAAACCTACTTTATGACATTCGTTAACGGGAGAGGCATGAGCGTCTCCATGTCGCCTTCCACTCTCCAAACGGCCTTTGTTCTCTTGCCTTGCCATGCTTGTAGTCTCTCCTACTCTCTCTCTTTCTCTCTCCCTTTCAATCACCCAACAATCCCGCTAGAGATGTTCTAATATAATTATATAAACACATTTTTACTTTTAAACATAGGTAACTACTATTGCAAAATAACTAATTTTAGAGTAAATTACATTTTTCGTCCTTTAGCTATATAGCAAATTTCAAGTTTCGTCCTTAAACTAAAGAAATTACAGTAAACATCCTTTACGTTTAACAAAACTTGCACGTTTCGTCCTTTACTCTAAGGGACGTTAATTTTGTCTGTTAAATCAGGTTATGTTCTTTGCACATGAGGGCAATTTAGTCATTTTAATCCATATGAACATTAAAACAATAAAATAAAACTAGATCCACTTAATCCACATCATCATCATCTTCACCATTCACCATTTTCACAATCCACGACCACCACCCTCACCCCCATCATCTCCGCCACTCCCTTAATCATCATCTACCACCGCCCCTGCCACCGGCCCCACTTCATCATCTTCATCTTCATCTTATCATTATCATCATCAGCTTCATCACATCATCCACCCCTAAATTATGATTTAAAACTCAAAATCAATTATACACATTCAAAAACCACCACCATCTCAACCTTCAAAAACCCTCCACCACCATCGTCACCCCCATCAAATCCCAACCCACAACCACCCTACCACCACAACCATCCGTCCACCGCCACCATCCACCCACTGCCACCGCCACCACTCGCCCACCGCCACCATCCACCCAACCCCCACCTCAACTCTCTCTCTCTTTATCTATTTCACTATCTCTCTTTATATATATATATATATGTATATATATATATGTATATATATGTATATATATATATGTATATATATATATATATGTGTGTATATATATATATGTATATATATATATATATATATATATACATACACAAAAACAACCAGCCAAGATCTTCAACTCCGTAAATTTTTGCTTCAAAAACAATATCTTAAATCTTAAAGTTTTTGGTTTTTTATGATAGATTTCCAGATCTTAAGAGAAAAAGAGAGTAGAGAGAAAGATGTGAGAGGTTGGTTAAAGACCTCCCAAAGAACATATACCTTAAAAGGTGGCGGTGGGCGGATGGTGGCGGTGGGCGGGTGGCGGCGATGGGCGGGTGGTGGCGGTGGCGATGGGCGGATGGTGGTGGTGCTTTCTGTGTGAACATAGAGAGAAAGAAAGGGTAGAGAGAGAAAGAGAGAGGAGAGAGAGAAAAATGTGTGTAGTAGGGTGGAGTGGGATGAGTTTTAATAACTAATGGTAAAAAGACCAAACTACTCTCATGTGCAAGACACGTGATCTGACTTAACGATCAAACTTAACGTCCGTTAAAGGAAAGGACGAAATGTGTAAGCTTTTTTAAACATAAAGGATGTTTACTGTAATTTTCTTAGTTTAAAAACGAAATCCGAAATTTATTATAAAATTAAAGGAAGAAAATTATAATTTACTCTTAATTTTATTTCAAAGACCAAGCCGCCAACAGTTTTTGGAAAAGTTTGCCTTTATTCAATAAAACAAAAAATAAATAACCTAACACAACCTTTAACATATTATTTATACAACATTATTGTTCTGCATTGTCTCCCCAACGACTTTACACTCTCAAGTCTCAAAATGCCTTCATCCTCAACCAAATCCAGAACTCGCACAGCCAGATCAGTAATCTCCACCATCGGCTCAATCGCGGCGACCGCGATGGTGGTCCGCAGCGTAGCGCGCGAGTACTTACCCCCCGAATTCCGCCAATACCTTCATCACACCTTCCGAACTTTCCTCAACAAGTTCTCTACACATTTGACAATGGTTATGTACGAATCCGAAGGGTTCAACGACAACGAGCTCTACACCGCCACACACCTCTACCTCGCGGACCGCCTCTCCTCCGACGTCCACCGCCTAAAGGTCACCAAAACCCCCAACGAACAACACATCAACGTCGCAATGGAAATCAACGAAGAGTATACAGACACCTACAACGGTATCAATTTCACTTGGTCGTTAGTCTCTAAGAAGAATCCGACGAGAGAATACTACACTCACGACGACAACGGACGATCAACGCGATCCGATCTCCGATCACTAGAGCTCACGTTCCATTACAAACATAAAGATGTCGCGTTAAACGAATACCTATCATTTATCATAAACTACGCGAATACTAGAAAACTAATGGTGAGAACGTTAAAGATATTCACGTTGGAGAAGAAGGCGTATACGCGATATCCAACAACGTGGACATCGGTGAATCTCGATCATCCGGCGACGTTTGAGACAGTCGCGATGGACGCTGGTTTGAAGGAGATGGTGAAGAAGGATTTGGACCGGTTTTTAGACCGGAGAGATTATTATCGGAGAGTCGGGAAGGCGTGGAAGCGGGGGTATTTGTTGTTCGGTCCACCGGGGACTGGTAAGTCGAGTTTGATCGCTGCGATGGCGAATTACTTGAAGTTTGATGTGTATGATTTGGAGTTGAGTGATGTGAAGTCGAACTCTGAGCTGCGGCGGTTGCTGGTGGCGACGGCGAACCGGTCGGTGCTAGTGGTGGAGGATATCGATTGCTCGACGGAGTTGCGTGATCGGGTGCGGGTGGAAGAGGAGAAGGCTGTGGCTCGGAAGAATCAGCAGCGAGGTTATGATGAAGAGGCCAAGGTTAGTGTGTGTATGTTGCATGAAATTAGGGTTGTTTTAAAAGCTCGGCTCGATCATTGGTTGCTTGAAGATGGTTTGGTCGAACTTAAGTCGGTTTGTAAATGAGCCGAGCCAGGTTGGCTCGGTTCGTAAATGAGTCGAGCTCGAGCTAAGTTTAGCTTGGCTCGTGACTCGCTCGTTTGCTCACTAGTTAGCTCGTTTAAGTTAAAGACTAGTTTATGGTTTATATAAATTATAAACCAAAATAATGATATGTTAATCAAATAGATGTACTTATTTTGACTTATTTTAATGAAAATTAGGTATCAAAATATAGGGGAAAGAAGATATCATATTCAGATAAACAAATATAAAAATATTATTTTTAATTTATAGATATATATAAATATGTATAAAAAACAGTAAAATTAATTTTATTGAAAAAAAGTAAACAAGTTGACTAGCGAGCCCATATTTTAAGCTTGATAATATAAACGAGCCCTATGTACATGAAATATATAAACCTTATTGTTTTGAAGATTGGAACGGACTGGGTATGAGATAAATAAGTTTTTTTTTAATTATTATGAGACGAATATGATATCATATTATATATTAATTATTACCTTATAAGTATGTGTCGTTACCCGAATTATACTTCAATAGTGTACCTGATATTCTAGAAATATATAATGTACACCCGATAAAATTTTATACCCGATTTGTCATTTAAAAGTTTTTATTACATATATATAAGGTACAGGTTAAGATTAAAATTATAAAATTCAATAATAGTCAAAATTAACTACACGTAAGATTCTACGTCATTGAATGGGAATCTTGAATTTAAAATAAGAGTTGCAACAAAGTTATTGAAATTCCAGGTATAGAGTTAAAAAGCCAAAAACCAAAGCCTAACATACGTCTTTTGGGAATTTTCAAAAGATTGAAAAACAACTCTAGTATAGATAACTAAATAAATTCAAATCCCCATGGGACATCCTGTAGTAAATTTTTTTTAATGATAAATGTATGAGCATGTTTCAAAGGATATGTAATATTTTAATTGACCCTATCTATTCGTTACCCAGCCGAGACCACACCCTCAGCCTCCTCAGGAGAAAACTCATTACTGAGAAAACCTCATAGCTCAACTCTAAACATTTTGATCAGAGTGAGATTTAAACCCATGACATCCCCTTATTTACATGTTATGGGTATCTAACCTTAACCAGTTGAGCTAAAGATCATTCGTAAATATTTGAATCTGTTGCTACATCCAAATCCGGGTCGGGTATTGTCATCGGATATGGCTGAGCCTGGACTCCGTGATTCATTCCCGAACTTTGAACCTGACTGTAACCACAAAGGAGATCTACGTTAGATGGCCCGGGGGGTTTAACACCGAAGGCACTCCGACGCTCAAGTCAGTACCAAATATTATATAGTCAAGCATAATATATACATATATAAGACAAATGAATAGGCAAGTATAGAAGATGAGAATTAGAGAGAGCTTTGTCAACACAGGATGACCTTACGACATTGCAGGGAGGGGATCCAGCAAAGAGGGGTGAAGACTAGAGACAGCCTCGTCGACACGGGATGACCTTGTCGACACAGGATGGCCTTGCGACATTGCAGGGAGGGGATCCAGTAAAGAGGAGTGAAGACTAGATAGAGCCTTATCGACACAGGATGACCTTATCGACACAGGATGACTTTGTTGACACAGGATGGCCTTGCGACATTGAAGGGAGGGTATCCAGCAAAGAGGAGTGAAGACTAGAGAGAGCCTTGTCGACACAGAATGACCTTGTCCACACAGGATGGCCTTGCGACATTGCAGGGAGGGGATCCAACAAAGAGGAGTGAAGACTAGAGAGAGCCTCGTCAACACAGGATGACTTTGTCGACACAGGATAGCCTTGCGACATTGCAGGGAGGGGATCCAACAAAGAGGAGTGAAGACTAGAGAGAGCCTTGTCGACACAGGATGACCTTGTCGACACAGGATGGCCTTGCAACATTAAAGGGAGGGGATCCAGCAAAAAGGAGTGAAGACTAGAGAAGAAACTCACACTTCCGATGGACAAGTGTGGTGGTTTCCGGGCAGAAAATGGGATCCGTCTAAATGCGAGGTTTGCCTCTTATTTATAGAGGGGGAATCCTCAAACCCTAATGGGCTTGATCAGTATGGGTTGGGCCAATCCTAATGAGTTATTTTGATTGGGTCCATGTGCTTGACCCAATAGAGATTGACGTGAGATAACCCCATCCTTAGGTGTGTTAAGGTTAACTCAGGTTGGCCATACCATGTGATGCAGCCTAAGGCAATGCCAGGTTGGGTAAGGCTATGCGATGCAGCCTAAGGCAATGCCAAGTTGGGTAAGGCCAATGCGATGCAGCCTAAGGCAATGCTAAGTTGGGTAAGGCCAAGCCAAATAGCTTGAGGCAGAGCAACACAAGATAAGGCAATGCCAGGTTATCCAACGCCATGCCAGGTAGCCCAAGCTTGTTGGAACGTCTAACAAGATAAGATAATAACGAGTAAGACCAAACCAGGAAGTAGCAAGGAAAAGCACATTAGGTAATGGTAGCTCAAAGTAAAGCAACACATGTTAAGGTAGAGCTGAGTAAGACCAAACCAATGAATCATAAGAAAAAACACATCAGGTAACTTTGAGTCATGACAGGTAACCCAAAGTACCTCTCCATGACTGTAAACATACTTACATCATTAGAATCATACAGTATGTCATGATAAATAATGAGTCGGGTATAGGATATGTATTAGTAATCCAATCCATACCCGATTTTAAAACTTTGTTCCATACACATCTCGTTACCCAATACCCATCGAGTGTATACCTTTCTAGTAATAATAACATCTATAGATTTATTAAATATGTTTCATTTATTTAAATTAGAACAATAGTGATGGAGTTAGTGACAAATATTATTTAACAAGAATCATTGTATGAGTAATCTAACAACAATTATTTTGTTAAGGTAACATTGTCTGGGTTCCTTAATTTCATCGACGGCTTATGGTCAAGTTGTGGTGACGAAAGAATCATCATATTCACGACAAACAGGAAGGACAAACTTGATCCTGCACTTATTCGCCCTGGTCGTATGGACGTCCACATCCACATGTCATACTGCACCCCGAGCAGCTTTCGACTGTTAGCCTCCAACTACCTCAGTATCACCGAACACAACCATTTTGAAGAGATTGATGATTTGATCACACAAGTGGAGGTCACCCCGGCTGAAGTCGCTGAACAACTTCTAAAAGATGACGATCCTGACATCGCTCTTGGCGGCCTCATTGAGTTCTTCGATGAAAAGAAGGAGATTGAAGAGGCCAAAGCAAAGTTAAAAGAAGAAGAATTGGATGCAAAAAAGAATGAAAAGAAGCAACAAGAGGATGAAATGAATAGTTAAATTTAGGTGTTTACTATTTTACAGTTGATACTGTTTATTACTATGTCATTTTAATTTTTCAATATACAACAAGCACTTAATCATCACCATGTTATATTACAACTGATAATCGGATTTTGACTACTCAGCACCACAAAATCACTTTTAAATACGTTCTGATATAGATTTTATTCAAAACAGAACCGCCATGCTAGCAAAACTGACTAGTTTATCTACAAACCAGAATTTATACATAGCCACATATCATGTTCCACTATAAACTTCTCTACCAAAAGTGATCATGGATCATTTACAATTCTCTCCTTACAGGACATAAAAAACCATTATCACCCTAGCTATATACAACCCTCTTTGTGCTCTATACTGTTTTACCATTTGGTAACCAATTTAAAGCCTATATTCACACAGAGAAGATACTAGCAAAGTTTATCATGAAACCATGTTACTAGCTTTTCTGAATATCAAAAGCAAGATGCCTCAAGATCTAGAAGAGGTTAATGATGTAGTATGCCTTTCTACAACGATATCTGTTGGCCGGTCTGACTGGGAATCTGGGCCGGTCCGAGCAACCCCAGTTCGTTTTTGATGGGTTAGACCGGCCGGTTCATCCTGGTTAGAAATTGGCATTTGCCACAGGTTAAGTGAGTTTTTGTTTGATAAATTTGAGCTTTAATTCATATCATGGTCGGTTAATTAATTGGTGAGCGAGTGAGGTTTAATGTATGTATATATGTATAGTTTTTTTTGTCTTACTTAAGGTTCGGGTGGATCACTTAACTAGACCAGTCAAAAAAACCGGACCGGTTTGAAAAAACCGGTCAACCCGATCCGAACCGCCGGTTTGTATACCGGTTTGGGAGCCTCACACTCAAAACCGATTTGAAAACCGGTTTAAAAATTAGAAAACAGTTAAACCGGTAAAAAACCGGTTTATTTAAAAAACAGGTAAAAAACATGTTTATTTAAAAAACTAGTTTCAAACCGGTCCAAATCGGTTTGACAGGTTCGAGTATTCAGTGAATCAAACCGGTTTAAAACCCGAACCGGTTTGAAAAAAAACAAGTTTGACCCCATGACAAAAAACTGGTTTGGTTTTGAACCCGACCCGGTTTGAGAAAAAAAAACGTTTTGTATACCTCTACGCTTAATTAGTGTTAATGCTCAAATGTTCATCTATGATATGTATGGGTTATTATCAGTACTAAAATGACTCAAAACCTTGAGCTAAATCCTTGATGTTCTTCGCAATAAGAAATTAGGGTTTTTAAATTGAGGTTAACTAAACATCAATATGGAATAAGGTATGATAAAAGGGTTCACAAGAATTTCTAATAATAGTTAAAAGAATGAGCTTGAGTTAATACTGAGTTAAAAGGGAAAATAGGGGTGTTGGTGATCAAGAAAGAGATCAGAATATTCATAAAAGCGGTAGGGCCCACCTACCTTTGAGGAGTGTTTAAGCATGGTTGTAGGTTTGTATTGAAACATCAGACTTGTGATCATATATCTTTTACCAATTTGAGTTACAAGTGTATTATACGGAAGTGTGAAAAGTTAATTATTAAATAACATAAAAATAAAAATAAAATCAAGTGTGTTATATATTAAATAAGACATAACAATTTTTGATTATAAGGTCACAAATGAGCAAAAACATCCTTATAAACTATATTTGTAGTAACATTAGTAAGTTTACACTCATTATCTAAAGCTAAAAGCTTCAATCCATCTTTACTCTTAACTTGTGACAAGATGACATAAAACTGATCATGCGTAAAAATATGCTCTTTTAATTATAAACCGACACTTGACAAAGATTGACCTTAACTTTTATTTATTGTCATAACGAAATATACAGTCAAAGAAAATTGTCTTCTTTTAGACTTAAAATGAATACTTTTGAGGTCAAATCGTGAGCTAGATATTGAATGGGTGTGAGGATATTAGTATGAAGAAATTAAAATTTGAATAATATACACTAAAAAGTTATGTGCAATAATTATATCAATTTTGAATTATTTTGACTTTGTAATCAAATATAGAGATATAGTATTGAATAGGGTTGGATCGGGCTATAAATGTTCATAATATCCCTGATCAGTTGTTGATTATTATTTATTTAATATTAAATTTAGTAAACCCGTGTATTATACGGGTTGAAAAAATAAAATATTAAATATAATAAAATTTTATGAAGTATAAAAATCTAAAATAAGTTATGATTAAAATTACATATGAGTAATAACTATAAGTAATAAATTAAGGATATCAATTTTTAAAATTTTGTTTTTAAACTTTTTTTTCAAAAAAAAAAAATTAGATGGTTATAAAAAAATTTAATTATTTTTAGTTTATAAAAAATTTACTTTTTAAAAATACCAATTTTAAAATATTTTATATTCTAAAAAAAGTTAGATGTTTTAGAAAAAAATTTTAATTGTATAAAAATTGTTTTCTAAAAATAACATTAATAAAAATACATCTTTCTTAATTTATTAAAAAATTTAATCTAAAAAAGAATTAAAATTATTTAATATTTCTTAATTTAAGTAGTTATTTAATAGAAGAGAGAGTTGAGAAAAATAAACTTAGGAGGCTTAAAAATGTATCAAGTGTTCTATAAGTTACTCTTTTAGTATTATACGTAGATATAGATTAATAGTATCATATTCTACCAACATATTCACAACACTTTCTGATATATGTTAGGATAATAAAACATTATAAATATAAAATATTAATAGTATCATGTTCTACCGATAGCTTAATAGAAACATCAGACTAGTGATTATATATCTAAAATAATGTTGATACCATAGGAGAGGAGAGACAAAATCCCATACCAACAAGTACAAAATATATAAAAAATAATATCTATGCTATTTTTATGCTGATAGCAACAATCAAACTTAAGCTTAAATGTAAAAAACATGATCAAGACAACTGTTGAATGATCTCCGAAATCGATGTATACGTTCCAATAGCTGACGAAGCAATTCCAACCAGGATGATCAGTATACAAAACGATCCCTACCAACAAAGCGAAACACAAGATTTGATAAATGAACAAATTGCACGGCGTTTATTGATCATTAAGTTGAATATTGTATTTCATTTATACCTGAAACGGGTTTATCTTTCCCTTTAGGATGCTCAAATAGCAAACGCAAGGAAGTATCAACGTCTGTTAACAATGGTATATAGTCACATCAGTTTCTTTAAAGTATTGTTTGGTTCTAGAAAAGATGAAGCATTTACAACTATAAAGAAAAAATATAAATTTCTGACATGGCATGTTAATCTAAACGGATTCAAATTATGTTTGGGTTGAACCCACAAACGAGTTTCTCTAAACGGATCAGTTTGTCAACCTAGCGGGTTGACCCGTTTAGTCTGTTTATTATATGACTTTTCTAACATGTATTTTATCTCATAGCTTAAACAAGTTGTGTGCCTTACCACTAGCATGGTCAGCAAGGAACCGATGAGTGACATCACAAGACCTGTAAAAGAAGAAATCAAAATCTTTAGTTTATAAAGGAAAATAAATTGCTTTTGTATTTTTATTCATTAATTTTTTTTTTTTTTTTTGTGTTCAATGAACTTACCAAAGAAAGGAATGGAGAGTGCTACAACCAAGACAGAAAGCACCAAAGCTGTTCTAATGAGGATGGAATATACATGAGACTTCCCACGATTTGACGGTATCAGTTCCTCAAGACTCATCGCCACCGGAGATATGGTCAAAGCATATGTAAGTCTAGTTAAGTCAACACATTTAACTGATACCTGATCTTTTCAAATATGGTTTAATTATAATGAAGGAAGATTTTAGTTTATGATAATATGGTTGGAATCATGAATTATTACTCTAAGTTAGAACATAGGAGAATCCCCTATATGTACAAGAGAATAATTTAAAACACTAGATGCCTAAGTTGGCCTTAGTCCATTGGCCATAAACAAATGAAAACAAGTAAACAACTAATAATAATTATGCAACTAGTTCAAGCAAAAGGATATTTTGTAAACGGGTTGACTACCTGCGAAAACATAAGAAGATATGAGCAGACAAAAAAGATTTGAAAAGTAGATATATGATACTTGCCTAGTTTGCAGTTAACTTACAGTTGTCCACACAGCAACTGTGGAAGCAATCGAATTCGTTGGCATGTTAAGAGTGAATTGAGATTCTGTTGATTCACCAAACATCAAGTATCCCATTACAGCCACTATAGCATAAAGAACACCACATATTCCAAAGCTGCACAGAAAAAACAATCACATATAATATTCAACAATGACTATAGCGCGTATGTTGACTTTTTTTACGGTCAACATGTGTACTTTACCTGGCAAAAAGGACCATAGGAAATTGACTCCTATTTTCCATTGATGTATAGATATTAGGAAAGATAGCATGCCCTGAATAACAGTAGCCATAAAGTCCAATAGCCACAGGGATACCAGAGAGATTGAAAGCCTTTGTGGTTTCAATTTGAAAGTCAATGTTATCAAACAAGCCAAGCCAGAACAAGCAAATGGCTACCATAATGGATGCAATAACTCCCCCGGCTGGATAAAAAGAAATAATAAAGTTACAAGATTAGAAGTAATAAAAAGAATTGAGGTACTTCATATTACTTACCTGAAATATAACTGAGAACACTCATGTCACGGAGCCAAACTGTGGGAAGCACGCTGATAGTGAAGATGATAGCAAATAAATGATGTGAATCAAGCATGAGTCCTCCCAGATTTACATGTAAATCTGGAAACTGAGACGATAGATTATCGCTCTCCAAGATTACATATTCAATGCAACATGCCTGCAGCGAATCCACACAAGTTTATCGACAGGTGGAAATGTTAAACTTGCTATGAGAGAGTCTAAATTAGAAAGATCTTGCAATTCTAGTGGATTGGAGGGAATTATTCATAAGGAATTAAAATTCTTAATTACCAGGCAAATAAATATGTTCCTATAAGACTTATATAAAAAATAAAGCTATTGCACGTGAAATTTGTATATGTGACACCATAAACAATGCTTGTTAGAAATATATCATGAAAAAGTGTAGAAATCGAGTCAAATCTTTTCAGGAAAGATTGCACTACTTAACTTTCATTTTCATACACTGATATGGTAGTGAACTGATCATTAGTATTAAAAAGTATGAAAAAGGATATTGCCCATGAAAAACAGTTGCACCGCCAAATTTCTATTCATTGTACTACTGTTTTCGAGTATGGTAAGACTTGCACATCATAAGCAAAGTACGGATCCGAAGATAACTTAGCATATTCAATCAATAAAAAATAACCAAGCCATTTATTGAGTCGAATGTACTTACATACAACTCCACATACAAAATTATCTGTAACAAAATAGAAACCAAGAAAAAAGAAAAATTACATCAGTAACTAATCATAATGTACTTTCTGGCAATGATATACATACATACATACATTCAAGTAATGAGTTAAACTTACAGAAATGATCAGACGTCCTGTGGTCCCAAAGGCAGCCTGGCCAATATCTGGATAAGTCTCGAGGCCAGGCTTACTATCCAAACAGTATCGAAGGAGGATACCAGTGTAGAAAGAGAGAACGCCAAAGACAAACAGTAATGACAATCCAACCCATCCTCCTTCTTTGACAGCATAAGGAGTTGAAAGAATTCCAACTCCACAGAGAACATTTATGCCTACACAAAAATATCATGTGAAAGATGACAAATATTATGTACATTGCCATGTAGATAAATATTACAAGGAGCAAAGATGGTAATGTTTCAGAAATCAGATTCTTAACTAAAATCAAATACACAATAATAACTCCTTTTAATTCAGAACTGAGTATTAACTGCACCGAAAAGCGTGCTGTAAGAATTCAAACGTGTGTTGTCCAACAATATGTGGTAGAACCTTCAAGGGGGTGGCATAGTGGTAAGCGCACCTGAGTTCCTCTAGCAGAGGTCTCAGGATTGAATCCAGCAACCACTTGTCTAATGTCTTTAACCCTCTTGAAGACCACCTAGCCTGTTTGAGGTGTGTTTTACATGATCCTATTGATTGCAACCAGACTGCGCTACACCTCGTCTCACCACCCTGGAGCATACAGATCCACCCAATCGATGAAATAAAGAGCGGACGAAAACAGCAAGGAGGTGTTGGTGTGGTCCTTAAATTTTCAATAACAGGTTCTCAAGGTCACCTTAAAGAGGCAATGTGTGGTAGGGAAGAGAGTAGACCAAATCGTGGACTAATCACCAACTTTGCCTTGGTTAAATGCTTTGTCGGGACCAAAACTTAAAGGGGACCATAAAACCAATTTTAATCAAATAATGAAGGAAATAAACTGTATCAATCAGATATTGTGGCCCTTCAGATTAGTCGATACAGAGTAAACCTGTTACAGGCCAAATGAAAGAACTCAACCTAAAAGACTAGTCTGATGGGTGAGGGAACCCATTTGGCCTATAAACCCCACACCAATTGCCCATACAACCGATGTGGGACAAGTCCCATACCTTACAATGGTTTCGGTCCATAACATTCGCCCCTCCTTAAGGACCGACGTCCTCGTTGGTCACGGCTGGCTCTCTCCAGGCCACCACTCCGAACCTGGCTCTGATACCACTGTTACAGGCCAAATGAAAGAGCTCAACCCAAAAGACTAGTCAATCAGATATTGTGGCCCTTCAGATTGGTCGATACAGAGTAAACCTGTTACAGGCCAAATGAAAGAACTCAACCCAAAAGACTAGTCTGATGGGTGAGGGAACCCATTTGGCCTATAAACCCCACACCAATTGCCCATACAACCGATGTGGGCCAAGTCCCATACCTTACAATGGTTTCGGTCCATAACATTCGCCCCTCCTTAAGGACCGACGTCCTCGTTGGTCACGGCCACGTTGGTCACGGCTGGCTCTCTCCAGGCCACCACTCCGAACCTGGCTCTGATACCACTGTTACAGGCCAAATGAAAGAACTCAACCCAAAAGACTAGTCTGATAGGTGAGGGAACCCATTTGGCCTATAAACCCCACACCAATTGCCCATACAACCGATGTGGGACAAGTCCCATACCTTACAATGGTTTCGGTCCATAACAAAACCTAAGACAGAACTAGGACCAAAAGTAGATACTTTTAATCATGTACATGCCAAAGGCTTCAACCTTAGAGTATGCAAAACTAGAAAACTTTTTGTCCTTCAAGCCTAAAAACCACAGTATATGCAAACTAGCAAAAGTTGTGTAAATATCAAGGTGTTCTGTATACACACAAAGCATACCTTCTCGCAATTTCTCCTAGACTATATCTTTCATATATGTACTAAATCATGCGCCTATATTAATTGGTTCCATATAATGAAATCAGAAAAATAAAATTATATTCATGTTGATACCATTAATCACAGATTGACCGAATGAGCTCTGCCTAGAAATAGGAAGCTCATGTGAAGCCTTAGCAGATTTCTGATAAGGTGGCAACTTCTTGGCGGATGATCCACGTGGAGGAAGAAGCGAATGAGAACTACGCCTTTCTTGTGGCTGCTGGCTGTCTGTTTGTGGCAAAAAGGGTTTGCTCAAACTTGGGAGTATCTCAGGAGTATGTCTTCTGGTCAGCGATGACGAAAGGAATGAACTGCCTAGTCGAGACAGTGTAGGAGTTCCCAGAAAGTTCAGATTTGGTGATGGTACGCTGCTGTACAGATCAATCGACTGCCTGAAACATCATACATGAAAAAATCTTTTTAAATACCTTCGTTTGTATCAAAACAACATAATTAGCCCTTTAAATACCTAATTTATTAGGATCATGTTACCAATCTGTTACCAGAAACCTTAGTTTGTAACAGGTCTTGTGAAATTCAGATCAATTATTGTTTTCTGTTACAGAATTGCAGAAATCACATGGATCTGAAAAGGTTAATAAATGTACCATATGAACGGGTAAACCGTAGAGAAGTTTATGAAAAGTGAGACATGCCAGCAAAAGAAGAATTAATATTCGAACATATTCTGTACCTACTTTTAACAGCATAGATTTATCAATAACTTAAAGAGAACTCATAAAAGTGATAATTACTGAATCACTGGATATGGAGACATGCCTGTAACTTTGAGGCCATGAGGGGTTTAACGAGTTAGGTTTGCTCTGGTGTTGAGGGTTATCATCGGAATAATTCGAAATTTCCGATTCATTTCCATCATTTTCTCCTCCAATGGAATCCTTATCTTCATCCTCATCACTCTCAATGTAAAACGCTTGTTCTGATTCTGAATTCTTCATCTTATCTCAACCTTCGTCGCCTTCTTTTCAGATCTATAAAACTTCACACACAAAAACGTTGATTCTGTGTAAGATAAATCTCTAATTGTGTGTGATCATGTAGAGTTAAGTAGTGAACTGGATCCGTAACTGTTGAAGAAAGCGGATCAAATCATGAGCGTACACATACATAAATACATACTATCAAACGCCAAATCCGTTGAAAAGTTAAAAACAGATTTATCAGGATTTCACTGATTCAAAGTATTGACTCCGAAAAATCTGGATCAAAACCGGAAAGAGAATCGAATTTTATAAAGAAATTCACCGATTAAACGCACAAATTAACGCAAATGTTAATCACAAAATCCAGACAAAACTATGAGTAAACTAAACAAAACAACAAAATAACAAAATCTCGATAATCTGATATGACTGTAGCATTAAGATCAGAATAACGTTCGAAATTACAGTAAGAACAGAGACTAAAACACATGATAAAAATCATTAAACACTCTACACACAAATTTATCACAGAATTTCAACGGCAACATCGTGATTAAACACTCTAAACGATTCACAACATGTATATCGATGAATTCAACTAAAAAACATGAATCTATAGAAAGAAAAAAGGAGCCATTGATGTTTACCGTATGAAGAGCCGATTCTTCTACAATTTCTTCTGATGATTACGATCTGCAATGCTAAAAGTGCTGCAATTTATAGTGTCAAAAGGCTATTGTTGATTTGTTGTTGCTTAATCTCTGTGTGATACAGAGTGTTGTGAGTTTTCTGATGTCAGTCGCATGCGATTGTAGCTCACGAAGAAGACAAGATGCGTACCTTTTATGTGATTGGTGGGTGTTTTGTTTTGAGTATGTATTTTGACTCGTGAAAGAGAGGCCACGTTACGAATTTAAATATAGTAATATTAAATATAAGGTGTGAATTAATAATGAGATGTATTATAGATATACTTGGTATACTCTCGTTTTTTTCTCTCTTTTTATACATATATATAAATACATAAAAAAAGATAAAAGACATGTGAGTTTACTAATAATAAATTTAAATGTTTATATCACCCAAGCCTTAATATATAATGAAATTAAGTTGTGATGTTTAATTGTACGTTATTTAATATCCATTTGTGTTTAAACCCTATGATGATGATTAGATTGCTAGAAACATCTTAGGAAAATGGTCATTATTGTAATTAATTATCTAATCGAGTTTGGTATCTAGTGTATTCTGTTTTACTTGTTTGCCATCCTCGTTCAAGTTACTATATTAGTATAATAATTTTATTCTTTCTATATTAAAAAACAAAATTGGTTCTTTTTATTTAACATTATCGGGGGAGTACGGTAAAAAAAGTTAACGTAATGAATTAAATAAACGCTTTAGAATCTGATCTAGTTGTGGCTATTTGAATCGTTTCTTTTTAATTGGACGATTACCGTGAATATATAGTATTTTCACATTGAAACATTTAGTATTTAGCATTCCATGAACCATATTATACTCAAATAACTTTTTACATTTTATTACAATTATAATTCACATCAGAGCATATTGTGTTTCAATATTGTTATAAAGTAGATATATTAAAACTCTTTTAAAATTTTACTATTCATCATATCATATGATTCTTGAATCTGATCCGACTGATCCAATTTGTAAGATGCAAGTCGGGATAAAATAAGCCAAGAGGATAGATCCGCATTTCTTAAGTTTAAGTGTTGTTCAAGACTGTCAAAGATGACAAAAAGGGGTTTTTATAAAGAGTCTCCAGTTGTTTCCCTTAAATCATTCAGGGCTGGGCCATATAGAGAGAAGTGCAAAGAGTGCGTTATGACCCGTGGCCGCCTGCCTGGTGGGGGTGGCTCCTCCGTTGTGGGTAAACGGGAAACCCCGACTCTACGAACCCGAGGAAAGGCTGCACAGCAGTAGTAGGGGCGTTAATGCCTCCGGTGGCTATTTGACTAAGGCTGGAAAGAGGTGCTTGCTTTATGAAACTTCAACCTTCTTTCTTTGATTCTTTGATCGGAATACGGATGAGATCAGAAAGGCCATCATTGGGGCAAATGATGCAATAGCTTCGGTTAGAGCAAAGCTCCTTCTATTCATCATCTTTTTGGCTTTGACCCATTCAAAGTGAAAAATGGGGTTGATGATGTTGGCTAAAAAAGAGGGAGAGAGGAGAGCCTTTGCTTTTGGATAACAAGAAGGCGAGCTTCTCTGCTTTGATCAAAGAAAAAGCCCAGCCAGCCACCAACTCGATGCAGGTCACGTGACCTACAGCTCGGCCTTCGCTTTTTGAGGCTTCCTCTACCCACATCTCTATGTGCCTGCAGCACTCCCATATGAAGAAAGTTTCATAGGCGCCGATCACTCTGGTCTGAAGACCTTCGGGGCTAGAAAACCTTTACCACAAGCGGCTTGCCATAGAGTCTAGGGTTGTCTGCTTTGTCTATCGACTTGTCTTGATCCGCTTTCCTTCTTCCCTTTGTTAGCAAACGAGCGATTGCTAGTCAGCTTTCATTTTCTTAAAAAATAAAAATGGTAGGGACTAAGGCTCTGAAGCCTTTACAACTTTCTTCAATTAGGGAATAGCGCAGATGGATCAATCACGCGGTTCTGCAGCGTCCTCCAACTTGCTGTCCGCTCCCCCTCACTTTCTTTGCTGGACGGGAGATGCGAATCGGAAAGGCCTTCCCACCACACGAGATTCTCTGTAGAGTCCGGCTTTAAAAACACTAACATTGGGTAACCCTCATTATAAAATCATATCAAATTCCACGTCATAACATGTTGGTTTAGGACCTACTACATGTATAGATAGCAATATCAAATCAAGATAGATGATAATGACCCTGCTAATGTTTTATTGTCTTCCTTAAATTGTATATAATAAATATGATAAAAAAACTAGAAGATTGAATTTTTAAAAAATATAACAGATATAAAAGTTATACAGTTGATAACCACTCATATTCATATATAATATTGATTGAATTTTTTAACCTTTTGTAATTTTGTTCATATCCAATAACGGATAAAAATTGAGTAGAATTTCGAGTGGATTGAATCACTTTTCTTTGAGATAGCAAACTTTATGTTTCTAATAAAAATATATATTAAACGAAATTTCCATATAAGATGATATGTTTCTTCACATGAATGTGTAGTCAAGTTGAAAACAACAATGTGGAGAGAGAGAGAGACAGATCAAGAAACGAAACTAATACGAGTGAGACAGGCAATGTGATCTATCACGTTCAAGCAAATCAATATTATCTTCAAAGATTTTCTTACCATATCGGTTCTCCACTTCACATGCCAATCATTTATACATTAATTATCATTTTAATGATAATTGTAATTGTATTTGTTCTAATTAAAAGGGGAAAAAAACAAATTTAGATGTATTTGTAAAATACATGTTCACATGTAATATATAGCGTTTTTTCTTAATATATATATATCACATATATAACTCTGTTATTGGTTGTTGAGAAAATCAATAATATTCGGTTTAGAATAAAATTCATATATATATATATATATATATATATATATATATATATCATATATAACTCTATTGTTGGTTGTTGAGAAAATCAATAATATTCGGTTTAGAATAAAATTCATGTTGAGATATTGATAAAAAGATGAATATTCACAACGATATATGCTTAGTATTACAAAAAGAGAAATGTAAATCACATCACTTTACATAAAAAAATAAAAAAAGAAGCATGAAATGGTTTTTAAATTAAAATTTACGTCGAAATATGATAAGAGTTGTTAAAAGCATCCCCATACTTTTGTAATCATTCAAAAAATAATAATAACTTGATAATTGTATATTGTAAGTTTAATTCAAGGAGGCTCTATGCCTCCATGGAAATCCCTCCACCGCCGCTCTCCAAATAACAATCTTTATCTTCGTACTTTAATATAATAGTAACTTGAGATGATACGTGACAGCATCATAATTTTCCTTATCATAATTTTTTCGCTTCTCTCTCATATTAAATAATTACTTTAATTATTAATAATATTATTTAATACGTTTTTTAGAATTAATAAATTAAGAAATAAATCTATTCATTAATGTTATTTCTAAATAAATAATTTCTTTATAAAATAATAAATTTTTTTAAAACATAAAACTTTTTAAAAAATATGAAATATTTTAAAATTGGTATTTTTAAAAAGTTAATTTTTTAAAAAGCCAAAAATAATCAAATTTGGGAGTTATAATAAGAAAATTTTTAAAATGATATTTTTATACGGGTTGTTTTAGAACAAAATGTTTATTTTTTTGGGAAAAAAATTTAAAAACAAAATTTTAAAAAGTTGATATCACTGTTTTATTATTTATAGTCATTTCTCATATGTAATTTCAGTCATATAATATCTTAGAATATCATTTTATAATTATTAATTTTTATTATATTAATATTTTATTTATTCAACCCGTGTAATACACGGGTTTACTAAATCTAGTAATAATAATAATAGAGTAAATTACTATTTAGGCTTACTTAAATGTCTTTTTTAAACCGTTTGTTTTATTTAAAATGTTTAGCTTATTTTAATGTTTTTAGTTGTTCGGTTTTTTTAACGCCTTTTTAAACCTTTTTTTTATTTTTAACATAGTTTTTTAAACCGTTCGGCTTATTTGAGCGTCTTTTTTAAATGACTTTTAAAACTATTGGCCTTACTATACTTTTTTAAACTATTTGACTTTAAAATGACTTTTCAAAAGCGTTTGATTTATTTAATACGCTTAAATAAACAAAATGATTTAAAAATAAGCCTACGGTTTTAAAAAATCATTTAAAAGGTAGCAGATTAAAAGAAGTTTAATAAGTTGAACGGTTTTAAAAGTCATTTATAATACATGCTTAAATAAGTCGAACGGTTTTAAAAAAACTACGTTCATTAAGAAGAAGGTTAAAAAAGACGTTTAAAAAATCGAATCAGCTAAAAAAAACTTTAAAATAAGTTGAACAAATTAAATAAAAAACGGATAAAAAGACGTTTAAGTAAGCCTAAAGATTGAAAAAATAACTTTGATAAGTCGAGCGACTTATAAAAGTTCCTTAAATAATTGAACGGTTAAACATAAACAAAACCGAACGGTTTAAAAAAAAAGTTTAAAAACCAATTGTTAAACAAGGGACATTTAATAAAACCAAAAGATTTATAAATACATTTACAAAAACTTTACAAATAAAAATAAAAATATTTCTTAAATATTAATATAGAAGTAATTTATGCTTTTGGTCCTTGAGATTTTCTAATATTACCAATTCAGTCCAATGATATTTTGATTATTTTATTAGAAACTAACAAAAAAATCTAACTTTATTAATGTATTAGACTGAAAGATTTGTGACATACAAACCTGGGGTTGATTGGTTAAAAGATTTTTTTGTAGACTTAAATGGTTAAAATATTCAAATCAAATAGATCAAAATAGTAATTTACTCGAAATAGAAATAAAAACTTTATGGCCAAACTTCAAAATGCAATACATTTTGGTCAATTTATAAAAAAACAAATACTATACTAACACAACTTGGGGTATCACCATCGTCCCTCATCACACTACTGTTGTTGGCCATCAACGATGTTTGTGTATTACTATTGTCTAGTGTCGTATCCATCTGCTACATTCTAGTGCAATGAGAAAATGACTCAGTTTGTAAGCATGTTACATGTAAAACCAAACACAACCTGATTATTAAATAAACTAATCTAACCATCCAAAACATTATTTTTTTTATGTCGTATCCATTTGTGGTTCATGTTGTGTTTAGGAATTCTCGTTCATAATAAGGTCCTCATATTCCATTGCTCAACCATAAAATAATGATATTTAACATCATCTTTTGCTATCTCCTTAGATTTTCTTATGATTTTTTCAAAAGCGTATATGAGCGGTTACTCAAAAGTGTTGTTAGAAGTTCGTATTAAGTTGAGCTTAAATGAATATTAGCTACGCTTCGATCTAAATTGAAGCTCAACCAATAAACAAGTTCAAATATGAACTTCGTATACTTAGCTTGACTAGGCTCCTAAGTTTATATAAGTATATTCTTTTATAGAATTATAATCATATTTGTATAATATAATGTATTATTTTGTTGTGAAATTAGCTTAATAGCAACAACAATATGAGAAAGAAATATAGGAAAAGAGATGTTTATATTATTGATTGGTGTTTACAAATAAGATACAAGGAGTATTTATAGGAGTAAGAAACATAATCCTTTTATAACTCTAACAACCATTTAAATAACATGATAAGTATATCTCTAATAAAGTCTATCTATATAATTATTGATAACCACAATAAATAATATTTATAACACTCCTCCTTGGTTATCAACTTAATACGCTCGAAGATGTTGTCTCATTAAAAACCTTGCTAGGAAAACCCAAAGGGACAAAGCCATATCTAAGGAAAAAAGAGTGCAGCGCGTATTAACTACCCTTGTTTGCATCAGTTATGTTGTCTCATTAAAAACCTTACTAAGAAAACCCAATGGTACAAAACTTAGTGAAGGAAAAAAGAGTGCAACTTGAATAATACTCCCCCTCATTTGTATATGCATCATTTAAGTGATGAGTGCCGATCTTCTATGAACTCGATGATTTGCCAGTTGATCCTTTAATGTGCAATTGCTGAAGTTGATCAATACCGTATGATCTTTATTGAAACTACAGTTGCATTTCTTTATAAATAAATACAACAAAATCCATAATTATGTTATGTTACATTATCTGCATCTGCAATACTAACTAAACTTGTTTTGATGTGTTAGTAAATATAAACTCATATATTTCGTACCTTGGAGATATTAAAATACTTGAATTAGCATAGTTCATTGTCTCTTCATTGGACACATTATAAATAATATATCTAATCATGTATAACTAGAAAAAATTAATTATATATCAATTGCAATTAACTACGAACTTCTAGATTAATTTTTTTATTTATTTGATAAAAGATGATGATTGGAAAATATTTTAACGTATTTAAAATGACAAGTTTAACCCATATTAAATATTTCAACATCCTCTTGATGTAGTTTGATTGACTTATAAAACACTAATGTTATTTCAACATATTAAATTATAAATTTGTAATTTTATTTTTCATTTCAAATTATTCTTTCAATAATTTGAACTCATTTAATATTGAAAAGATACAATCATATCATCAC
Organism: Flaveria sonorensis; assembly: GCA_025506505.1. Classification (NCBI taxonomy): domain Eukaryota; kingdom Viridiplantae; phylum Streptophyta; class Magnoliopsida; order Asterales; family Asteraceae; genus Flaveria; species Flaveria sonorensis. The sequence continues at coordinate 5,401,920 of CM046438.1, forward strand.
CATATCATATGATACTTATGCACCTCATGCTATTCTTTTTATAAAAACACATGAACAAACTGCATCAATTAATATTTATCTTTTCAAGATAATTGCCGAGTTGATTATACCACACTCACCTCAACTACTGTTAATCCATATTCACTTACATAACAATTTCTTGAAGTTTTGATGTCAATGCTTTCTGTATTTACGATCATTCACAAACTTTATGTGGTGTTGACTAATTACTTATGTGCATACAATCATCAAGAATTTTGGCACATAAACTTTTCACCTTTAACACACATGATATTTGTATCATATGTAAAGGTTTCATCAAATAAACTTTCAACATAAATATCACACCATTCTTGTATATAGATTCATTGAGATACCATCATCAATAGATATAACTTTATTTGTATGTGTTTATTGGTGCACAAGATTTACATCTTTAAAATGTTTCCAATTACCTTTTAAAGACTCAACTGTTTTTCAAAACTCATAAGGAGTTTAGGTTACATTCAATGCAATAACATATACAATAAACATAATGCATTCGGATCCAAATATGTATATAACAATAATAGTGTTCTCGAGAACTCACTTTACATGATTATAGCAGTTTAATCATTTATGGAGTTTCATGTAAGTTTCAGTGTCGAGTGAATCACGACATTCGTACTACGCATATCGATTCTCTCTTTGTACTACTAGACTAATGAGGTATTGGTACGTTATTACATCCACCACTAGAGAATACGTCTCCTCATAATAAATTATATGTCTTTGCAAAACTCCTTGTACCACCAATTTTTCTTTGCATCTTTCTTTTATTATTTTACATAATTCATTCGCACAAAAGACCTCGTTTATAACCAACATATTAGAGATTTCAACTCTGTCTTATTTGCGTATGTTCATTTTGGCCGATCATTATACATTTCTATTCAAAAGCAAATTTTAGTTCTTGATCCTCATCTTTTTTCAACATTTCAAGGCTACATATAAAGTATTATCGACGTCGATTTTATTTCAATTCCATTTATTATAGACATAATATATTTATTGAGATCTTTTTATTTTCATATATTTGATGTTCATCCAGAATCATCATGTCTATTGTCTCTGTAGGAAACCCTTATATCATACCTCGACTTGACCATCTTTATACTTGCTCCTTTTTTGAGGAATTTTATTCATGGAATTGACAAGTCTACCACGATTCAGACGTGCCATGGACTCATTATCAATATAAATCTTAATTGGAGCATTAGTAGTTGGTATATGTAACTTAGTCACTCTTTAAAGGTTAATGATTATGTCTGGTAATTGATTCACTAATAAATTATCTGTCAAACTTTTGGTTTGTATCTATTTGTTTGAGTATCAAACTAATACACTGATAATTCATTATAACTTTTCACGGTCCAACTACTTTTTATTTCCCCTAATGTTGGAAATATTGATTAATCAAAATGCATAACCAATAAATTGAGCCATAGACAAATTTATTGGTAATGGCTTTATATTTTAATTATATATATTATGCATGCCCATGATATATTCCTAACTTTATTTAAACTCTCATCTTTGTGCATTGTGGTGGAACAATTGCAATATATATCGCACAATCAAAAAATAATTCAGATGAGATCTATTTATGGTTCTGACCAAAAACCAACTTTAATAGGGAGAAAGTCTTACAACTTCTTGACTTGATGTGAATTAATGATTTTTCATGTAAAATAACATGTTTACAAACATGAACATTTGCTCTCATTGGCTTTGTAATCAATTGAGTAGTCGTCTCAACAAAAGCAATTTGTGTATGAACTTAAGCCATATGAAGTTAAACACTTATTCCAATAATCATCGGTATCTTGTGAATTAAAATCACCATCTCTTCCAAAAATAATATGATAATCTGGACTAATATGCTTGCTATCTCATTAGCTAAGTCATAGACATACAACTTCAAGTTGTAAATATGATAACCATTTAGACGATGCATCGATTTTAAACACTAAATGCTATTCACATTAGGATATATGTATCCTTTATGACTTCTTGAATTTTAAGAATTTTCATCATATTTTAATTGATAAATAATCAACTTCACTTGAGAGCAAACATTGTTTGCTTAGTTATCATAAATAATATTTCAATTCTCCAATGCTTTTCACATCATCATTGACTCGGTATGGTCTAACCGGTCATAACAACTAATATAATCATGATCTATAAACTTTTTTATTTATAATCATATATGCATTTGTTACATATGCTTACAAGATATAAATATGAGAGATCAATGTATTATCACCTCATACTATCATAGATAATACGTGTATTTGTTTCATACCTTCATACAATCAATCCCTTAGTTTGCCACTGTGGTGGTCAATCTCATTACTTTCGTGATCATTATTATATATTTCTCAATTTTGTCCATTATCATAGCATTTCCATTCACTTCAGGGAATGAAGTAGAACCATATAAGTTTTATGGCTTTTTATTATTTTCTATGATATATAAATAAGCTATCTTTTTATACTTTTCATAATATTGATACTAAGGACCATTTTCCGATTTTGTTTCCCTCGTAAAATAATCTTCTCATAACATCAATTGAGAAGTACTTATATCTTTAGCTCTTGCAATACTTATCAGTCTTAAATTTTATGACCCTTTGTAGTTGATATGAGGTTTAGAGAGTATGACACTTCGGGTGTCACATCTAGTCATATTATGCTCTTTCATAAGACAACTAATTTTTTTGTTGTATTTATTTTATTCAATACTCTCTATAAATAAATTTAGCATCTATAAAGATATTGCATATCATAAGGTAAAATTACCCACATTCAAATTCATAATAGTAGTTCGAAAGCGTGATCAAAGCTTATGAATATAATCACAAGTAATATATAAATTTTTGGATAAAGCTTAATGATGAAAAGTATCATGAAATTATATATATTGAATCATTAATTACAATTATATATGTAAACATATAATTAAATTCGTAACTGAATCTGATTGTTTTTTTACACAATTCATGTTGATATAAATATAACTAGAACCATATCAGTAGTTGACCTAAACTTTCGCATTTTCATAAAACAAGAGGATATATGAACTTATTTAGTTTAACCAAAAGCTCACATCTTTGAATAAAAAGATAATCAATCAAGTATAACAAAACTTAACACATTATAATGCAACTTTACCTTTAAATCAACTGAGTTTTCTAAATTAAGAATTAATTCATCAACAAAAAATGACTTGGCAGCAAAATGAAAATCTACGGTTTCTAAATATAAATTGTGTATTTAGGTGTGCGCACGTGTAGAGAGGAAAAATAAATAATCAAAGTTTACGAGTGATCTAATATAATTATAGCAATAGTAAAGTAGAAACTATAAACAATATGCAAATGTTATCTGAACATGATAATCATAAGATAAGAAACCAACCAACTAATAGCATTAATATTAAGATCATAATTCCAGCATCATCATACTACGTTAAGACTAGTTGAATAATAACCAAATATCAATCTAGTTTCAGCATGCAGTTTATTTAAATAGTTAATGGTAAGATCTAAAAAAATCACTAAATTTTGTTTTACGGCAAGATATGATGTCGATAATATGAAATTGTTTTTTGTTAGGATTTTGTTTTATAAAACTCGTTAATAAATTTCACTATGATTAAGAATGTAAAACAGAATAATACCACAAAATAATAGTTATCACTTTATATAAGTACATATAGGAAAGTACGAGTAAGAGAATAATTAGCTTTAAATATAAATATAATTTGAGTAAAACGAAAGATCAACCCCTTTTTTCTTTATGACCGTGTCAAAGAGATCCCCATAACGATATCGTTGATTATGTTTTTTATCAACCCCAACAAATCAACGAAGATTAATGTACACGAGTTCACGTCTCCCCCACACCTCAATCGTACAATTTTATTTATTTATTTTTAAATTGATTATATGAAAACAATGCTTTAGATCATCTTCAATTCTTCAATTTAAATTTAGGTTAAGGTTATGAGATCCGTTATCAAATATCATAAAACTGAGTACATGCAGTTCCACCAGATTTCAAAAAACTACATATGCATATATACGATTATATAAAGGTTTAATATTCAACTAGTACCTGATTTCCTAATAGGAAAATCATTCAAAAGTTGTTGATGTTTTATGATGGTTGCGGTGCTATGTTGGAACGTGGCTATCAGAGTATCTTTGTCAACCGGAACGATAGCACTACACCACAAAAGAATTGAGACTGTCGTGCTGAAAACGTGTTGTGAAACTAGCCTAATAGCAACAACAATATGAGAAAGAGATATAGGGAGAGAGATGTTTATATTATTGATTGGTATTTACAAATAAGATACAATTAGTATTTATAGGAGTGGGAATCATAATCCTTTCATAACTTCAACAACCATTTGAATAATATGATAATTATATCTCTAATAAAGTCTATCTATATAATTGTTGATAACCACAATAAATAATATTTATAATATATTTCAATAATAAACATTTTATATATGACTATGATAACTAAAAAACATATATTAGTTCATTATTGTTTTGCATACCTCTCAAGTTTGTCAATTTCGTCATGCTTGTTATTATCCTTGCACCTATTGTCGATGCAATCCATTATTTTTTTTGATCTTGGTCATGCTAAAATATGAAAATACTAGTTTTAGGTAATATCCACGCATTATTGTAAAAAGAAGTTTATTTTTATATCTATTAGCACGATACACAATATCACGTATCACTATAAATGTCTTAAAACATATAGATTTATTAAATTTTTATCTCTTTATTTACGTGCATAATTTTGGCGTTGTAAGGATTTTTACGCTATATGTTTCTCGTGTATTAGTTGTTCGTGAATTCACTACCAGCGTATTAGATATATTCTTACTAGAGATGGGCAAAAAAGCCGGAATCGGTTTCAAACAAAAACCGGTTTAGGCTAAACCGACCCGCACCGCCGGTTTCCCTTTGATTTCACACGTTCTGGGCCTCAAACCTGTTTCAAACAGGTCCGTTTTCAAACCGGTTCTCAAACCGGTTTTCTATGTTTTTAAAAATAAAAATTAAATTTTAAGTCGTTTGAATTGTCTTTATGTTTTATATTTTATGTATTTCACTTTGATTTTTAAGAGTTAAAGTATTGAATGAATTTGATTTTAATTCGTTTGTAATGTTTCTATGTTTTAATTTTTATAAATCATAAATATCTTTTACAAATAAATATATATAAATGCATCTTGTGATTATAAAAACAATTAATTGTGTATTTAATTCATCATCTCTCATAATTTTTATGATTTCATAGTTAATTACTTTGTAATGATTATTTAAAAAAACCGAATCGGTATCCAAACCGGTTTCTATGGGGTTGGGATTTCGAAACCTAAAACCGGTATGGAATGAGGGCAAACCGGTTTTGACCGGAGTTGACCAAACCGGTTTAGGTTTAAAACCGAAATCGGTTTTAGAAAAACCCCGTTTGTACGCCTCTAATTCTTACTCACTAGATTATTTAATACATTTTCAAAAACCTCAACAGTACACAAAATTAGAGTAAATACACAAAATCATTTAGCTCTTATTACAACAAAGATAGAATTTAATTTAATATAAAATATAATCATATTCATGATTTTCTCAAATGAAAAATATTCTTCATCAATAGACTCTATAATTAATTATACCGTTAATCCCACTTGCCTCCACAACTCGTACATGATGTTGACATAAGTGATAGCGATTTAGATGAGGCCGGCCAGATATTTGGTATATTAATTAACTATAATCTAAACTCCGGGCCCTGAATAATCGTTCTTATCCTCGGATTCAAATCATATCATACTTACACTGTTATCTGTTTACTTTTTAACAACTTCTAATCTAATTCACTATCTGTTATCTAATTACCTTACATTTATTTTATATTTTAAAGAGTAAATTACAAATTTTGTCCTTTAGGTATATTTAAAATTATGGATCTTGTCCTTTGATAAGTACACTGAGTGTCCTTTATTTGAAAATTTGTCACGTTTTAAGTTTCTAGTAAATGATACCGGATCCCATTGGAACTCCGCAGTTAAGCGTGCTTGGGCCAGAGTAGTACTAGGATGGGTGACCCCTTAAGAAGTCCTCGTGTTCAACCCTTTTGCCTTTAAAAAAAAAAATTTCTAGTAAATGACATTTTTGCTCTTACATTTAAAGAAACAAAATATGTAAATTATATTGGTTTTATTTACTTAATCCTTCCTATTTTTTCTCACCACTTTTATCTAAACTTATTTTAAATATCATTCATTAATTAATTTATTTTTTATTAAATATAATTTTCTTATAAAATTTCAGTTTATTATAATTTTTTTATTTGTTCATTTAAGTTATTTACTTTTTAATAAAAACTATAAAATTTAGTGAACTCATAATTTTTTAAATAAAAAATAAAATTTACATAAATTACTAAAATATTATTAATTAAAACATAAATTAAAGCAAACATAAACATAACTAATTATTAAACATTGAATAAACTTAACTGATTTTGGCATTATTTCTTTATGTGTATAAAATGCAACATCCACTCGAAACACTAGATTAACTATGTTGATTTGTTTCTTCACTTCCAACGATTCTGTTTAAATACTTTAAGAATAGAATTACAATTTTTTTAAATAACAAGTTGTTTACGCACATAAGTAAGTTTCTTTTAAATAGCAAATCGTTTACGCACATACGTATGTTTAATATGAAGAGTTGAATAAATTGCACTTTTTAAACAAAACCGGTAAGTTTCCAACAAAAAAATGAACTAAAACCACGTTTAAAAAAATTTGGAATCGAAATTTAAATAAGAATTATGGTGTCTCAAAGCTACCTTTCTTTCACGGTTATTTTTTGTTTTATAATCTATTAAAAATTTTAATTATTAAAAGTTTAATTAAATAAATTACTTAACATGTTTATCTAAAAAATGAAGTTATTTATTACTAAACAGTTTAAATTTTGATTTTGATTTTGTTTTTATTTTGTTTTTTGATTTTGGAGATCTAGTTCAAAGTTAAACCAACTAAATTTTAGAAAATTTTCATCTTAAATTGTTTAGATATATAGACTAGGCAATATTAAGATACAAATAGTGACTATGTACAATTTGTAAAATATGTGCTTTAATAAATCAATTGGATTATAAACCAATAATTTAGATTTTCGATAAGTATATAGAAACGTGATGAAGTAAAAAGAAATAAATCAAAGATAAAGAAAAAGTAAAAACTATACCAATTATTATTCCAGCTAATCGGAACATTTATAATTGTAGTTATATTTTATAAAAAAAAGTATTGAAACTAATTAGTTTATAAAACAAATGTGATTAAATAAAAAGAAATAAATCAAAGTATAAGTAATTAAAAAAAGAAAAAAAAAGATATTTAATGAAAATTACACATTAAGTTCTTTATATGATAAGGGTAAAATTATCATTTGCAGAAAACTAACAAAAAAATTATTTTTTTTAGTGAAAAGGACGAAAAGTGTGATAAATTTTCAAATAAAAAACACTTAATGTACTTATCAAAGTTTAAGTATAAATTTCACAATTTTTACAATACTTAAATTACAATATTTGTAATTTACTCTATTTAAAATTTTCATACCCGTGACACGTTTGATGCATAATAATGATAGATAAAGAAACATATAATGTATGTATGCATAGTGATTTCCAGATGTAGTAAGATAGAGAAGATATTATGCACATCTTATTTATCATGATAAATTTATTCTCTTTTTTGCATTTTCTTTTAAAAATCATTGAACCAAATTAACTCTATGTAATCCATTAATTTATTTTATAAGTAATGAGATCATGTCATATGTCAATTTAGTTTTTTTAATAAAAAATAGCAATTTGATCATTTAATAAATACAATAAAATTCAGGTTGAATATGATGGTGATAAGTGTCACCATCTAACTTTCTTTTTTCTTCATATATTTTTCTTTTTTATATAAATAAGTTTACATCTAATTTTTTTATACATTTATAACTTTTTTATACTCTATTATTTTTTATAAAAGTTACACTATTAAAATCGAATCATTTTTCCCTTTAATGCCCATGTAGTCTTGATGTTTTTTTGTGGTTTAGTTTGAACGCCTGTAGTTACATCATTTTAACTATCATTTGCAACACATAAAAACCATTTACAGCATCTAAAACCACATGTTTCACCACTAGAACGAAACTACACAATACATCATTATATCATAATTACACTACTATGAATAACATTTACACCGTAATTGCATTACACTCAACATTAAAAATACACCACTACAAAAAACAACCCCTCCAACACAATCCACTAGAAAAACATATCAAATTCACTCAAAGTAACAAACTGATTACTTTGATGAACATATACATAACAAGAACTATAAATTTAAAATGAGCTTCTATAAAAACTAGTAAAACTAAGTGTGACATCCGTCACCAAAATAGGTACGTTGGCTTTGGCATTAGTTTGAATTTTGACTTTTGACTTTGACTTTCGTCTTTATTTGGGCTAGGTCTTGATTTATGGTTCTTTTCTTGTTGGGCCCAAATTTTGGTCTAATGGGCCTACGTTTTTATGATAGGCCTGGAGCCTATATCATTATGTGACTAGTGGGCTTGTCATCGTATGAGGTTCTATGTATTGAGCCCAATCGAGGGTTTTCTAAAATTAGACTTGGGCATAAAAACCGGGTTCGGACCCGACCCGGTGGACCCGACCCGGAACCGGGTACGGGTACGACCCGGTATATGCATACCCGGGTTGGACCCGAAAAAAACCCGTAGGGTTGGAACCGGGTATGATTTTCTAGAATTTCTTAGAACCCGACCCGAACCGACCCGACCCGGAACCGGTTGAACCCGGGTTGGACCCGGTTTCGACCGTTTTTTTTTTTAAAGTGGCCGTTTTTTAACGGCTATATAGCCGTTACCTTCGATTTGTGACCGTTTTTTTGGTCACTTTTGCCCTATAAGTTAGTATAAATAGGTGTGGGTTGATATGGTTTAGTACCCAAGTCTCAAACGCAAAAACATACGCAAAAAACGCAAAAAATACTCTCGTTTACTCTCGTTTTACACGTTCACTCTCTCGTTTTACACTTTCACTCTCTTCAATCTTGATATGGCTGACTCACAATCTTCCGTTGGTCAAGGTTCGTCCAACGCTCCAACCGTCGTTCGTGTTCTTGCACACAATCGTAACATGGATGTTTGGTGCAATTGGGATATGGTTGAGTTGAGTGACGGGTCTGTAAAGGCTCGTTGCAAGTTTTGTGGAGCTTTGCTTGCTAAAGATTCTAACACGACTTTAAACAAACACATTAGCAATAAGTTTTGTAAGTCGTTGAAAAGTAATCCGGATTCGCAAGAAACACAATTGGGTGGAGACGGTGGAATCTTTAATTACGATGTTAATACGGTTCGAGATCGAATGGCGAAGTTCTTGATTAAAGAAGCTTTGCCTTTTAGTCACTTCGACAATCCTCGGTTGACCAACTTAATTCGAGAGACGCTTCAACCTCGTTACACTCACGTAAGTCGTACTACACTTAGACGTTATTGTTTAAAATTATGGAAACAAGCAAAAAATGATTTAATTGTATTATTTGAAAATTTAAATACCGGTGTAAACTTAACTAGTGACGTTTGGTCGGCTCCACACGGTTTACCCGAATCGTACCTTTGCGTCACCGCTCATTGGGTGGATCCTAATTCATGGCAATTGATGAAAAGTACGATTGCATTTGATCTTTTTTCACATCCACACACCGGAGAATTTTTGTTTTACTTTTTAGATAATGTAATAAGTACTTTTAAATTACAAAATAAACTTTTTTCAATTGCATTTAAATAGATATGGGCCTAACGTAAACATAACCATGCCAAGCGGATCAACCTCAAGTGCTAGTACCTCGGTTAAAGACCCTGTTTTGACTATGTTGAATGTTGTTCGGGATGTGACGGCTAAACGTCAAAGGGGTAACACCCCAACAAGTGAGCTCGGTAGATATAGTGGAACGGATTTTATTTCCACTATGACTACCGAAGATTATCGTGCATTCGATATTTTGGCTTGGTGGAAAGGAAAAGAATCTCAATTTCCGATTCTTTCTGCTATGGCCCGTGATTTACTAAGCGTCCAAGCTTCTACGGTAGCTTCGGAATCTGCTTTTTCTCTTAGTGGCAGGGTAATATCATTACGAAGAACAAGACTAACTCCGGAAGCAGTGGAGATGTGCATTTGTTTAAAGGATCACTTAGACGCAACGGATCGTATACAAGACCAAACAAGCCTCGAAGACGAGATTACACTCGAAGCTAAAGTACATGATGAAGAGGTAGAAGATGGAGTATCTTCTGGCATATCCGATGAAGAATTAACATTTGATCAAGCATCTCGTAGTAGATAAAATTAGACGATATTGTTATTTTTAAGTTGTTTTAATATTATATGTCTTTCATGTTCTTCTTAAATTTCTTTGTCATTCAAATGTTTTATATAAAAAGTATTTAATATTTGTATATTATAAATGTAACATTTTCTGCTCAAGATTTGTATATATTTATATATTAAGTTGTTTAAATTTTTGTCATTCAAGTGAACCCGGTTAGGAAAAGAAAAATAAAAAGAAAAAAAAGGAAAGAAAATATAAGAAAAAAAAACATACGACCCGGTGTTCGACACACACACAAGAAAAGAAAAAAAGAAAAAAAAAAAGGCAAAAACCCGGTTGAACTCGGGTTTCATACCCGAACCGAACCCGACCCGACCCTACCCGGGTATACCGGGTAGGGTTTGTATCTCGCTGAACCCGACCCGGGTTCGTACCCGGGTTCACCAATACCCGGGTACAAAAAACCCGGTTGGGCCCAAACCCGGTTTGTACCCGGGCCCGGGTCCGGCCCAAACCCGTTTTGTGCAACTCTATCTAAAATGTAAAACATGAAACTTCACCATAACCCAATTAGCCTTACATCCATGGGCTTTGCCTAAAGCCTGTTAAAACAACTTAAATTGATTCTAAAAATATAATTTATCCAAATCCTAGGGCATGTGATAGTTCGTTGGAACCGTTATTGCGAACGGAATCTGAAAGCGTAAAAATTAGACGACGCGTGGCTCGAGACGTGACGGAATACACGAGACGGGCCAAGGGCCCGAAGGCCCTTCTTCCTCCCAAGTTTCGGCCACAAGGTTTAAGGGGGGTATTCCCCTTTGCCTTAGCTCATTTGCATAAAATTTTACTTTTCACTTGAAACCCTAGCCACCTCCTTCTCCAAACTCTCTCTTTTCCCCTCTAACCATCGAATTCTCTGAAAATCCTCAAGCATCCATCGACTTTTGATAATCAAAACACCCAAGAGCCTTAAACCAAGCAAGATACCTTTGTCTTCGTAGATACGGTAAGCGAAATTCGTGTTTGATGAAGTTTAATCCTTGTTTCACTAAAAATAGATGATAATCATCATCTACACTCGAAATCTTCATCTAATGATCTTTCATTTTTAGTTTTTGGTGCTAGATCGTGAGAATCTAAGCGTTACGATCGTCGGATTCGCCATTCGGTAAGAAACCCTAATTCTTGGATTTTATGGTAATCGAATCCATGATATTGAGTGGAAATCTTGGATGACCTGCCCTTAATCGAGAATTTGGACCTATAAAACGTTTTGAAATAACTAGAATTGTTCCTTGAAAATATTGATGTGTTGAACAAATCGAAACAACGAAAGTAACAATCTGGGCAGCTTGCTGTCAGAAAAATGGGTCATCTTGTTCATGTGATAACTTGATCGAAACAAGCCCAATTGGGGCAAACTCTGGGTCTAAATTTAATCTCTATGGGTCCTCTAACTAACCCAAGTGGTCTCGTGTCATTTCGACATCGTTTGGTCCTCCAAACATAGCAAACAAAACGGAAGGTCAAAACTGACGAATCTGGGCAGCAGATTGGTCTTTATTCTTCGTGTCATAACTTCCTCATATTTTGTCAAATGAACCTGATTCTTTTTCTGGAGTTTAACTTAAAGTCTCCTCTTTCAAATGACACCTCGTACTCGATGTTTCGTGGTCGTGTCGATCTCCTAACAGCCTATACAAGACTCATACGCAATCAGATATGTATGCTGAATTATTTTGTTAAAACTTAAAAAAGAAGGGTTGGGATTAAATAGTCTAAATTAAGACATGTTTTGAATATAATATTGATTAAATGTCTTTACAAAATAATTAAATTAATAAGTGTGACAATGGAAAACCTTGATTAGCGTTAAGGGCCGGACTAAAAGGATTGCACCCATGTTGGTCATTTTATGTTATGGTAATCCTTTTGTGTATTGTACTTTAGTGATTGCTCTATGTATTGTGGGATTTGGACTTTGGGAATTTGCTATTTCGAGGTGAGTTTCACGGCCCCTTTTTAATATATTTTACTTGGGGGAAAAGCATGCTCATGGTTTTGGACTATGCCGTGTTTGATTTTCTTTTGAAATATTGTATGTAGTTTGGGTCATGGTATGAGTCTTGATATTCAATCATGAGTGTGTACTTGTGCTTGTGCTTGTGCTTCAACTTGTGTACTTGGATGTTATGGAGAGATATTGTTAGTACTAACGGGTTGACACCCCCACCCATGTTGTCGGTATACTAGTCGAGACCGACTTGGCCGGGGCTTGCCCTTGGGTGAATATAATCCGGTTGTGTGCAAATTTTGGAATGTCTTGGACTTGGGTTACATTCGAACTTATGTTGATATCTTGACTGCTATGTATCTCTTTCACATACAATTTTCTATACATGTTTTACACGGCAAAATATTTGTACTTATAAACCTGTGAACTCACCAACGTATGTTGACCTTTTTAGAGCATGTATTTTCAGGTAATGAAGTCTAGGTGTATGGCTGTAGACTTAGACGAGACCGCTCCACTAGGAGCATTAGACATTCAAGAGACTTTTGGGACATGTTGTGGATTGTTGGGTTTTATGGATTGTAATTTTGATGCTTTTGAGATTTTTATTGTTTGACAATTGGGTTGATTTGTTTTTGTATGGAGCTTTGGTATGATTATGCATTTTGGTATGACGTTCCGGGTAGTGACTATCCTTGACATGTGTTCCTATGTGTCGGGCGACGTCATGACCCATGTATGGAGAATACCTTTAGATATTCTCTTGAACCCCCAATATGTCATGACGATCCCGTCCGTCGCATCCTCGTGTTTCCGCTTTAGCGAGGGTGTGACACTAAGAACACATTTGAAAATATACTTTGGAAAAATCATCAAATAATAAAAGAACTGATGTAAACCAATGTAAAAATGAGTTACTGTAAACCAATTTAAACTAATATTTTTTTAATGTAAACCAATGTAACCCAAGAACAAATGCACTAACTAAACTTAAAATTATTGTAAATCATGCAAACTAAAAACATATACACTAACAAAGCCTAAACTTTATAAACCAATGTAAACTAAGAACATATGGAGTAACACCATAACAATCAGTAGCATAACATCTCATTACAATCCAACCATCAAAATAAGAAGAAAACATATTTGTAATTATTTATAGTGAATTACATCTTATTTATAGTTACTTACAGTGAATTACGTCAATGTAAAAAAGTGTAACATCGATGTAAAACACATAATCATATACAACATACCATTTCTTAAAGAATAGATAGATGTAGTTTAGAATCTTAAGTTAAGAACCCAATTTTGATTTTTGCTTGAGCAAATTTATTAATGCATTAGGGTACCTACAAAATCAAAAAGGAAAAACATAAAAAAAAATACATTCAATACCATCCATTAATCAAAGACAATATTCAAAATATGTTTCAACTGAAAAGATAATGTTACAGTTTTCTACACATATGTAAAATTTAAAATTGGTTTAACAATGCTTAAAAACCTACATCCAAACGCCAATTATATACTTTAATAAGACGATCAGGGCGTATTTATGTTTGTTGGCATATAAATTAATAGTCGGTACCAAAACCTACATCCAAACACCAATTATATACTTTCATAATCAAGTTTATTTAACATGCAAAATTAGTAATGCATTGTTTTAAAGAGTAAACTTATGATTAAATACTTGGTCCTTATTTTCATCTTCCATTTTGCCCTTGATATTTCTTAGAGAATTTAGTTATTTGACCATAAGTTCTTCTTGACAAGAGTTTATACTATCATACACCCCCTCCTGTAGCAAAGATACAAGAAACTTTAGGCCAGTGGATTGAAGGTTTGAGTAATGGGTCGAAATAGGATTTGATTGAAACATCAAAGTAGCAGCTCAGATCCAAATAAACCCTAGAATACATAAGAAACACAAGACCTTATTACAATAAAATCCATTAAGGGGAACACTTAGTTACAGTGAATTACATCACGTTTATTAGAATGCAAATTTTAATATTTATAGTGAATTATATCGTACTGTAATTACTTACAATGAATTGCACTAAAGTTGGATAACGATTCACTAGAACTTGCATCTTGGTGACCACCCAAAAATAAATTCATTTTGTACATTTGAGGCGTTGAATCAAAGCCATCGCCAAATAATATCCAAACAAACTAAATCATGCAAATAATATCTTGATGATGCATTACCATCTTCATATTTAAACAAATAACAACAACTGTTATTCAAACTAGAATATTTTCCATTAGCATATTGGATTTCAACAAAACACTTTGTCTGAACAGGAGACTAAAAGAAGATGTTGTTGAACTTGAAGGGTCATAATGCACAAGTGGAGCTTGTTTTGCTTTAAAAAACAAACACACACGCACAAGATGTTATCAATCAATCATACAAAATATATGATTTAATTAATAAAGCCTGTTACACATACAAATCTATAAAAAAAGAAACTTAACTAGATTAAAAACCAACCAACAAAGAACAAATTAGATCTAAAATGGTTTGATTTGCTATCAAGAAAGAGAACTCAAATCTAAACTGAGATGGTTGTAGTGACAAAGACGATGGCAGTGGTGGCAAAAACGACACCATCAAGTGGCGTGCGGCAATGTGGTGGTGGTTGATATCGGTTTAGATGATGTTATGGTGGCCCGATTCAAGAAAAGAAACAAAAATTGCACTTACCTAAACCTGATATGCATCAAGACACAAAAAATATGTTTTTGTTTGAGAGAAAAAGATGATAGTGTTCTTGTTTGAGAGAGAAAGATGATAATGAGGTGTTGGGTAGTGGGTGATAGTGGGAAAAGGCACATATGTTCAAAATGACTCAAATACCTTTGAGATCATCCTAGCCATTTAATTAGAATCTAGAATTTTTAATATTAAATCAAGCGTTAATATAGGGTTAAAGGGTTATTAAAATTTTGATGGGTTAATACATGATCCAATTCTTATATATAATTTTGGATAACTTGAATATCAGAATTATCTAAATTTTCTAAAATTACTTAACCAAAATTTTAGATAATTCGGGTGGGAATTCTGGATTTTTCGTTCGGATATGGATATTTTGTTTCATCCCTAGTGAAATCATCACAACAAATTACATCCTACAATTTTTTTTTTCTTTTATTCAAAGTTGTATGATTTTAAAATGTTATCGTATGCCATGTGAATCTCATGTTCATATCATTATCAAGTGATGCAAAAAGAAATAGATTACTAATTCATTAATATGATGTTACAACATTGATTAGATAAGACGTAAAGAATGATTGAATTACTTATATTTTTATCAAGAACTATGACCGTTAACAAACCGAGCCGAGGCAAATCTATCAACAATTATGGTTGTTAACAAGTCAAGCCAAGCTAAGATTTGACTCAGCTTGGATTATAAACTGAGCAGAGAACTTGATCTCGGGCTTAGTGGAGTTTTCAATGATTCAGCCCAGCTCGTCTTGAGTTAAAAGAATCGACTTAACTTGGATTGACTCGATTAAATTGTTAGAACTCAAAAGTACGAAATGGTCTTCATGTGCCTTCAACCTAATAATGCTCGAGTGTTTGAACTTATAAGAGTGAAAGCTTTTAATTACTTATTCTCGAAAAACAAGTAATTTCTGCTGTCATATAATGTCAAAATTTAATGCTAATTTAACCGAGCCTACAAGTGAGCCGATGAACGAACCACATACCTTTGGTTTGGGTTTCACTCATTTAGAAAATAAACTAATTCAAATAGGTTTTTTTTTTTTTTGAGTTTTTTCATAATGAGCTTCGAGTCACAACTCCATTAATGCCTACATTATGAGTTAGGACCCCTTAGTTTTATACAGCAGGTTTAAATAGTATCATTATTATTTATTATTTACACATATGTCATGTCAATAATGTACACGAACTTCTAAAGCTAATGCAATTTTCAAAGGTAAATGATGGCAATCTTAATTTTTTATTTAATTTTACTAATGCAAAAAAATGCATATGACGTACAAAAAGTCTTGTGCTTGCCACGACATCACACACTATATCTA
This sequence comes from Flaveria sonorensis, assembly GCA_025506505.1. Lineage (NCBI taxonomy): Eukaryota > Viridiplantae > Streptophyta > Magnoliopsida > Asterales > Asteraceae > Flaveria > Flaveria sonorensis. The sequence goes on from CM046438.1 coordinate 5,418,521, forward strand.
ATTAATAACATTGTTTATATAGAGAATAAACTATACAACATGAGTCAACTCTCAAATAAATAAGACCCAAATATGAGTTAAAGCAAGTTATAATTTATATAATTCTTCAAACCCTTCAACACTTGCTATTTTTAGTTGATGTTTGAAGCTTAAAACTGTATTTTTTTCGATGCACTTTAAAATTCCGTCTCAAGAGACATCCTAATAATAAGATATATTTTCTGTACTCAAGACTAGATTAAATATTGTAAGATGTAAGTTAATAGATGTTATAGGAGTATACAAGAGTCGTTCTAGAAGAACATGCTCAAAATCCAGTCGTTACGCTAATGATTCAACTCTACATGAAATTACTCTACCAACAAAAGGAAAATATCATGTGGTTATGCAAGAATAAGAGTACTATATATATAACAATCATCCAAACATAATGACATGAGTAAATCCTGTTCATAATGCATAAAATTCTTTAAGAACGATGTACAAACTTACGAAGCTTGGTATTTGAAAGTCAGTTCTGAATGTTAATCATATATAGCCTCCCAAAACACATACAGGTAATTAGGTACAAATCCTACTGCATAAAGTATAAGTGAATTTTTACTTTTTTGGGCCAACCGCATATTGTCACGAGTCCCACTCATAGGCGTTTTTTATAACTATTAAAATAGATGTATGAAATTCTAAATACACCGTTGCACTGTTGCGACATGCGTAATTTTATTTATATTTCAATATAAGTTTCGTTTATAACGAGGTTGCGCTTAATAATGTACAAGTGTTATATACACTTATGTATAAGTCCTTAAAATTCATGTATACATATTCAACATCAATTTTTCCATGGTTCAACATAGGTTTTAGTCTTTTTACGATGTTTAAGGACGTTAATTTTTTATTATGGTTTAGTGTCCAACAACACGTGCGGATTTAATGCCACTCGTAAACATTTGCAAATAAAAGCACTAAACACGTATACAATTAAAATATTATATAAATATGTATATCAATCATCCACCATTATATTTTATTACTTGTTGACTTATAACTCTACCACCTAATAACTTGTTTTGCTATCACATCAGGGTTCCCACTATGCTCTGTTATTTAAATGTAGACATTTTATAATCTATCTAAGCATGCATAAAGACAAGAACTCAAAACATAAGACATGACAACTAGTATTAATTTAAAACATGTGTGTATATATGTATTTACTTTGGTAAATATTATGAAAACTCACTTGGTAACGTTCTCTAGCTCGAACATATGAATAAACTCGTTAGAGTATTTACAGTGGATTCCTTAAAAGTATGTGAGTATTTTTTTTCAAATTATAAGGAATGGTTTTGAAGGGTTATGAGTGGAACAGAGAGAAAATGTTATTATTCATCTGTATATTTAAGGAAACATTGTTCAACTCTTATAAATTTTTTAATATTTTTGAAAGTGGTTGTGAGTGGAGTTGAGAAAAAAAAAAGGTAATGATAAAGGTATAAAAAATATTATTTAATTGAACATAAGAGAGAAAAAAAGTGATTTCTAGTGTAATTATATTGATGAAGATAGAAAATCCACTATGAATGCTCTTAGAAGGTGACTCATGGCCAAAGTCTTAAACACCCTCAGACGCTGTAGTTACTAGTTAGTGACGTCTCAGGATTAATATAATATAACATACACTAAGTTTATGCATAAATGGGAGGGTTACGAACGGAGGGTTGTTATTCCATCTAGAGGAACTTCCTGTTGACTATTATCATGTTGAGGTCATAGATGGAGTTAAATGGCTAGGAGAGGAGTCCCTTCCTTTCGGTAGAGGTGCACAAATCGGTTCTTTTATGGTTCCGATTCTAGCTACAAACTGGTTCCTATAGGTACCGATTCCAAATCAAAACCGGTTTGTTAAAATCGGGTTGTTGATCGGCTTTTGATTGTTTTTTCTTCTGGTTTGAGCTCTTTTTAGCAGGTTTTTGACCAGTTCGGTTCCGATTTAGAACCGGTTGTTTCAAGGCATCGGTGGTTTTTTTCAGGTAGGGATCGGTTCCACTCTCTATCGGGTAGGAACCAAAACCAGTTCCAGGCAGGGTAGTCGGATCAAGCCTGAAACTTGTTTTTTTATACACAATTACTTGTATGAGCCTATGAGACAGGCTCTTTTTTTAATAAAAGTCAAGGGAACCCATCTTTAATAGATTTGTTCATTATGTGCTGATATAATGAGTTGGTTCAACTCCAAAGATCCAATACGTATGGATCTAGATATTAAGATCCAATACGTATGAATCATGGTGTTTTACCACACATATAACTTCTCCTAGGGAATGCTCCCCAAACCTATTCCTCTAAATGTTATTCGCATAGACTCGATATCTATGATGTTTGAAACTCAGCCGATCAACTGTATGTGACATTAACTGATAATAAAGCGTTTAACCTAAAGACGAGAGTATATGGTGATTGCTTAAAAATTAATTGGCAACTCGAACCCCATGGTCACTACTTGAATACCTAGATGGTATATATAACAATTTTGTTAAGTATAATAATTTTTAATATGAAATTCTCAATAACGTAAATACTAGAGCAAACTAGCTATAATATTTCATAATTGGTTATTTAATCCAAGCATCAGTTTATAATTAAATGAGATGTACTGTTTATTCCGACCAAGTACACTGCAACAACAAACCATAAGCTAATCACATAATTTTTTTTTGTCTTTATTTATTTATTTCTAATTCGTATGATTTCACAATGTTATTGCATGCCATGTGTGCATCACAAATCCATATCATTTTCAAGTGATGAAATCAGAGTTCCAAAAGTAAAGCGGATAGGAATACATCAGCATCATATATTCTAAATCAATAATTAATTATGTATATGAAGTATGAGCATTAATGATAGGATAAAATATAAAAAATGTTTAATTGGAATGTGTTGTAAAACAACTAAAACATCAACAATTTATATATTATTCTGTTGTACGATATTATTAGTACCTACATATACGTGTTTAGTACTTAAATTTAAATAAAGCATAATTTGGAGTGGGGGTTCGGTCAATGGCAATTAAAGTCATTGGAGTTAGAGTGGTGATGATCCAAGGTTCGACCCCCGCTTTTGACAGTTTAACGTAAATTTTTTACGGTGTAAATAATGACTAGATTAGATGGGTGCGTGGTGCCATTTCAAAAAATACAAAAAATAAGAGTAACCAAATAAAAAAGATTACTATGGAACTGATAATCATCATGTATTAATTATTTATAAAATGGGAATCTAATTGATTTAAGCCCATTTTTGGGATGTTCTATTGTAACAAATCTAACCTTAATTTTGTATTTCTAGTTGTGTTTTAAACCTAGAATTCATCTAAATTTGGTCACCTTCGTATATCACTTTATTTGTTCATTTAACAAATGTAATGACCAGTTTGTAACATAAACAATATTAGTACATATGTATTAGAATTTGGTTTTATTTTCACAAAGATCATGAAAATCTTGAGCAGGGAAACAGTTATAAATTACCACAGCACAGTAAAAAAAGTATATATATAATAACTAACTGTTAGGATCAAAAACCAGAAATTTTACTTATATGAAATCATTAACTCGTTGATAATAAACATACAAACAACAATATAACTGTGCATGCATAACCCTAATGCAAAATGGGGTATATGCAATGGATAATTTTTGTAGCGATTAGATTCGTGATAAAATCGATGAAGATATCGTTGCAAATCCCCATGAAAACATTTGGATCTTATGAGTATTGCAAAGGTTCGGTTGCAAACTTAGCCAAAAACTTTATCAGTCATAAAATTGCTTTTGATGTCATAGATGGCGGTTGTTTTATCGCCAATAATGTATGATAGCTATAAAATTCCATTATCAAGAAGTGCATCCACGGCTATTTCAATATCCTCTATGTTATACGCTATGTTGCATTGGAAGGAAATTAGAGGGGTTTTGTTGTTTCATTGTGGAAAAATATGCTTTCAGTCAGTTTATTATTGTTGTTTAATTAGTTAAGATTCTTTTTATGTATATCTTAGAAAATAAGGTTTCTTAAGCGTTTCTAAGAAAAGAATCATAATCCTATGTGATAAATGTAAAATTTAGTCCTATCTTATCGTTTCTAAACCTTACAGTACGAGTGAGAATTTTACTCATTATGTTTTTTTGTTTTTTTAGTCAACTTTTTCGTCAAAATAAAGTTTAGTAGAATCCCCAAATGCATTGAAAGTTCAAAAAATCAGCAAACCAAATCAGGTTTAATTTCTCCATTCGTTGGCCCAGCCCATATAACTTATTGGTTCAGCTCCAAAGCCCAAAATCAATTCATAACTGCTGTCTGCTATTTTAAAGCAATAACATACACTTTTTTAAACGCTTTTTTATTTTTGTCTTGTTGACGAAACTATTAACCATCTTCACTTTCATTTTCTTCTTTTGTTTCATCCGAGATTAAAATCCAAGACCTAATATATTTTAATAATTCTTAATTCACTTGGTAGAAAGAATAATGAACAAAACGTTCTGAACTTTGACTTGTCAATCGCTAGCATTTCTCTATTTCATGTTGGATTTAATTGCATCGGTTTGCTCTTTTTCCTCACAACCTACAAAATACAAAAATATTAAATAAAAACTTAGTATATTTTGCATTTTGTAATGATATCAAAATTGTTAAATATGATACAATATATATAGACACACATTAAGAATGCCATTCATAATAAATAAAACATATTAAGAATAACTATGATACATATTGCAGTTGAAATAAAGGAAAGGACAAAGAGTGACAGTTTGCACGTCTTCTCTAAGAGAATACATATGTTTTTTTAAATACAATTAACGAAGCAGTATGTACTATAAGAGATCTCTTAGAGGGTAAAAATGAGTGTGTAAGTATGCAGTAGTGTGATAGTAATGTCATGTTAGCTCTTGTTAACCTCTTTATACACAAGTCTTCCTGGAGGTTAAAAATGAGTAGCGGAGTAGTGGGGTGAAGCCCCCTCTAAGGTAGGTGATCTCTTTATGAGGAGTTAGTGAAATGGTGGGTTGACTAACCCACAATGAGCTCGATCAATGCGAGTTTGATCCATCGAATCAGGTCTAGAAGTAGAGTATCCTCTACGCTTGTAAACTCATTCAGCTCTAAACATGCCTTATGAGACCTCTAAGTGGTCTCTGAACTTCACTTTTTAGTCTATTCGAACCAAAATTTACACCCCATGTAACACAACTAAAGATGTTTATTAAGCATGCTACGTTCTTACTTAATAAACTTTCTAGGAGTAACACAACTAAAGATGTTTATTAACCTCAGAGTTGTGGCCCACGGAGTGGTGACCTGGAGAGAGCCAGTTGTGACCAGCATGGCCGTGACCAACTAGGACATTGGTCCTTAAAGAGGGGCAAATGTTATGGACCGAAACCATTGCAAGGTATGGAACTTGTCTCATATCGGTTGTATGAGCAATGTGAATTTTATAGACCAAATGAGTTCCCTTGCCCATCAGACTAGTCTTTTGGATTGAGTTCTTTTGTTTAGTCAAAGAATCACAAAAGAAATCATTAGACTCTGTTTGAAACATAAATGTACTAAAGAAAGCAATGTCTAGCACGCTATAGTTGATAAGATGCTTTGAAGCCATCATTTGGCTTTTTGGAGAAGTCTCCGCAAACTCAAGGTGTTATTTGATAAATTGAATCGAAAGGAACAAACATACATACATACAAACAAAGTAAACATCAATTTATTACAAACAAACAAACTACTTGCATTTGTGTTTGCCTCGTATCTGGATCCCGAGCGCGAGTTTCATCGTTGGCTGGGGCATCCCAAGCTGACGGACATTGATCGCGATATTGCGGACGAGGTAGTAATATATTAACAATATAGTTTAAGAATCTTAATTCACTTATATTATCAAATATATGAAGGTATATCATGTGTCTTCGAATAAATGATTGATCTATGTTTGTTAATCTAATAATATTGATATGTGTTTGCTAATCTCATGAGAACACACTTTTTTTAACTAGACCCCAAAAGTAAATATGTTGTATTATATGATGAAATGAAAATACTTTGCATACATTAAAAACAAAATAAGGTATGTTGCATTTTTACAAATTAACCGTTGATGATTAATAGCTACAAATTACTTGGAAATGATAATATTAAGCTATGTTTTATAAATAAACTCTAATCTTAGACTCTTAGAGAATATATAAGCCCAATAAAAACCTCAATATATGAACCTTTGTTAGAATGACGTTAGCATCATCATGTATGTCACATTATTTTCTTTGTTTTTCTAAGTGAAAAGTTAAATAGAAAATGAAATGAAAATTAAAATCTAAGAAGCTGGTGGAGTATGAGTTAAACAGCTATCACAAGGGGTAAAAGCATCCGCGAGCCTCACGTCACCAGAATTTCTCGACTTTAATATATTAAAAAAGAATTCTTTTATGAAATTCATGAGTTGAACTTCTTAGTTGTAGTCAATAAAAAGATAACCTTATAATAACCCTTACTAAAAAGTTCCAGTTCTAACAACGCTAATGATAAATAATTTGAAACAAAAAAACACCACAACCACATGTTCTTTCTTCCAATAAAATTCAATTGATTTGCCTGCAAAATCCATCACATGATTTGCATTTCTCATGAGTTTTCTCTGTCAGTTCACTGAACAAAAGTTAATTATAAAGCAAACTACTTGCAAGAAAATATGTATTAATTTTTCTTGTTTAATAAATGGATAATATTCCTTCAAATTGAGTGATTTCAAGATTAGTCCTACGGTTAGACAAAGAACCCTAAGCATATTATTGTCAATCAAACATATGGTTAGAACAAAGAACCCCAAGTATCACATCGTGTGATGCGTATGAAATGGAATCAACATTCTGCGTGGGCAACTCGATCCATTTCACTTTTAAATACAACTACGAAAAACATTAGACTAACATTTAAAGTTTATATAATTCCAGAACAACGAAAAATGATATTATTAAACAAGAACAAGGGAGGAGTTAGAAGTACAAGAAACAACCACAACTCTACAGTCATCACAAAATATCCATACGGGGATCAAACGTTCATTCAAACCAAAGTAAGGCGTGAAGTTTATGAACTATAATCAAAATGTACTAACTCGATACTAATAATATAATCAAAACGTTCATTCAAACCAAAGTAAGGCGTGAAGTTTATGTATGTTACCAGTGACGAAACCAGAACTTTTTTGTAGAATGGTCATCATATATAATGTTATTTTTTTTACTGACTACATACAACTGATTAAAAGATCCAAATGTATTCTTATAAAATTAAAATTTATATTTCAAAGATTGACAAATTCTTGTGACTGGAATCCTCTTTACCTTCCTTTGGTTTCACTTCTATATATGCACATAAATAGATATACATATACACATGTGTGTGTATGCATATACACATGTTTTGATGTCTTTCACTGTTTTCTTTTAGTAGATCTTGTAACTAAATGATGTGGTAATCTTTATAACAATAAAGCTCTACTATGAATTGTGTTTCTTTATCTTAAACAACCTAAGATCTATTCTTTTTACATATATCAACTAACAACCATATATATGGACTTGAATGTTCAAACACCAATGATCAATAGAAATAAGATGAAGACATAGACTTATGAAAATTAATATTAAAGATTACCTGTTTTTTGTACGAGATCCATCATAATCACGATCAATACATTGATTCTTGATGTAGTCAATTGATTTCCAGTGCAGCATCATCAAGATTCTCAAGCGATCGAGTTTAACCGCTTGTGAATCTTGAAGATGCCGCACTAGTAATCAATGACATTAGATGTTAAGGTAAGGTAGAAACCATGGTTTTCAAGTTTGAAACGTGCAACAAGATGAAATGCTGAGGTGTCATCTCATGATTGGGTTAGAGATGGAAAGCCCTACTTCTTTTGTGAAGAGGATTGTTGTTGTTGAAGAAAGGGTTACGGTTGGGGAAGAAATATATAGTGGAAAAGTGTTTGGATGGTGGGGCCCATATGAAGCCCAATTCAATATTATGCGACTGAAATTGGAAGTCAATAAGATTCTCTTTTTAGTTCAATGACTTATGACTCTACTTGTCACCAAGCGGACACACCACTCGTTAACCAGGATGTCACACAATCAAAACGATGTGCTACACAAACAAAAGATTATGATTTTAATTCTGTAAGATACTGTTTATGATGCATTTATAATAAAGAGCTAGAAATTAATAATAATAATAATAATAATAATAATAATAATAATAATAATAATAATAATAATAATAATTATTATTATTATTATTATTATTATTATTATTATTATTATTATTATAAATAAATAAATAATAAATATTATAGAAAAGTTATAGATTCTTTGACAAACCTTTATATAAAACTTAATTCAGATATAACAGATATATTGTTGAAGTAAAAATAATAAGAAATTAAAAATTAAAAGAAAGAAGTATTAATTTGTTTTTTACTTTGTCATTATTCAATTGTTTGATCTTTATTTTTACTACTAGTATTTAATAATTAAGTATTTTTAAAATTCCAGTTGCTCCGTACGATCTGACGTGGAAAAGGCAGAATTTCAGGTGACATGAGTCGATGTAATCATGTGTTCAATTGAACACTATTATTATTGATACATGCTACAAAAAAAAACATTTAAAAAACTACAACATAATAAATATCAAAGATGACATTGGATCGCGCAAAGTTATAAAAAAGTATGTTGTGTTTGATATGCTTGTTTTATAATTAGTTGATTGAGGAAAAGGTAAACAAAAGGTTATATTATAGTTTAGATAGCTTATTATTTAGGGAAATTCATCCGCAGGGTCTTCGTTAGGGACGGGCAAAATTCCAGAACCCAATCTCCCAAGAGGCGTAAATTTTTTAAAAAGATTGATATATATTATACTAACTTTAATAAATCCGTATATTACACGGATTGAATAAATAAAATATTAAATAAAATGAATGCATATTAATTATAAAGCTGGTATTGTAAGATAATATATGATCGAAATTACATATAAATAAAAATTATACGTAGTAAAATAACTATATCAACTTTTTAAACTTTTGTTTTTCCAAAAAAATAATAAATAATAAATTAAACCATTTTAAGATAAAATGTCATTTTAATTTTTTTTTCTTATTATAACTCTTAATTTTAATTATTTTTGGTTACTTTTAAAACCTATTTAATTAACCCATCACTCACAAACAATTTAAAACTCATTACAGAAACAAAAAACAATAAAATAACTTTTTTATGTTTGAAGTCCATTTTTCTAATTCGCATCGGGTCCCTTAATCCTTGGCACCGGCCCTATTCATCCGATAACAATAAAGTTTATAATGTATTTTCTTAAAATCATTTAAAGTTATTTAGTAATTTTATAAATGTCTATAAGTTTTAAAGTTAAGTGGTTTTTTTTTTCAATTAACTAAAAATAGAGGACAATAGCGATTTTTCTTTACTAATTAATAACAAAGATTCATAGATTTAAGAATGAAAAATAAATGTTAAATAAAAAAAAACATTTATCTTTGCTTCAGTTATCTCACTTAATTTTTAATAAATTTAATCATTCATAAATCTTAAAATATTGGTTGATACAATCTATAAAAGTGGAGTGACTTCAGAGTTAAAAAAATCTGAATGACTTTTTATTAATTATATTTGTTTGCCTAAAATCATCTAATCTTACACTTGTAAAAGTTTAAACACTCGTCATTTGTGAAGGGAGCAATCACCAACAACTCTAAGGTGCTGTTTGTTTTTTTTGCAATAAAATATTTGCAGTCTGCGGACCACATTTGCAGCAGAAGAGGTGGACCAAACGTCTGCAGTCTGCAAAAAAAAAGACTGTTTGTTTTTTAACATCTGCAGACTGCAATGGGAGGGCTGCGACGGGAGGACTACTGCGACGGGAGGGCTGCTGCGACGGTAATATATCTTGATAAGTATAAAATCTCTCATTCCACTATATTAAAACAACAAAATCGTAACACCTCTTTCTCTTTAAACATCTTCTGCAACTCCGGCGACACCTTCTTCTCCGGCCTCCGATCATCCACTCGCCGAAAACCAACCCCAAACATGTCGGAAACCTCGTCGGAGCTCCACCCACCTTCCCGGAGAATCTCCGACAACCGATTTGCCTTCACGAGAAGCGCATCGAGAACCGATTGATCATCCAACAACACCATCTCGCCGTCAAAGAAGCCGGAGGATGACACTCCGATGATCTCCGATACATCGGAGTCGCCCCACCCACCCGATTTTAAAACCGACCCGAGTTGGTGTACGTACGATTTGACCCATTTTGGGACTCCGGATCGTGGGATTTCGAACCACCGATCGGGAGATGAAGAAGTTGAAGACGATGAGTTTCTGTTTGAGTTTGAGTTTCTTCTCCGGCGGTCCACGGCGGCGTCGGACCACGGTGGCGGGTGGTTGTGTGGCTGATGGTGAAGAATGAGAAGAGGTTAGAAGATTTGAGAAGTGGATGGTCTATGTCTGCCTTATGCAGACCTCAAGAAGACCTTTTTTAATGAAAGGTCTTTCGAAAAACAAACAGTCTGCAGACCTTAACGTCTGCGCGTGGTCTGCGCGGCGCAGACAAAAGAGGTCAGGAAGTATTTCTCACAAAAAACAAACACCACCTAAGATTACAAGGGCATGGGCAAACTTTAAGTGATTTTATTGAAACACCAGTAAAATTTGGTTGCAATTGTATAAAGTTACCCCCATTATTTAACTAGCAGATTAGACCCGCGTTTTGCCGCGGTATACTTTAATGTATAATGATAGTTTTTTGGGTTATAAAAGTTAAAAGATTTAATCTTATGATTTATACGTTAGTATTAACCACCCGAAAAAATTACGTGCAAAATGCTGATAAAAATGTAACAAAAAAAACTATAAAGAATATATACCTCAAAATAGATAAAAAAAAATAACAAATGCATATATGGTAACTTTATTAGAATTAACGAGCTCTATTGTAAATTGGTTAAAATATTTTTTGACATAATTCGAAGCCTTATATATAAAACTTAAAAAATGTCAATAAATATAAATTTGAGATAACTCGAAGACTTATGTATAAAATTATAAAAAAAAGTTACGATGATTAACTGTAAATTTGACATAACTATAAAGATTAAGTATAAAATAAAAAAAAAGTAGGTATCAATTTGAAGAGAGAGAGAGAGAGAAAGTGTTATGATTAATTTAAAAAAATCCTTAAAAGGTTAAATGTAAAATTTTAAGAAACAACAAAGTAGGTTTTATATTAGTTTGAAGAAAAAAAATATTATGATGACATTGAGGAAAAACCTTAACCTACACTACTTATAATCTTTTTTATTTGTTATATATAGTGATGTGATGGATTGTATCTAGTCTTTTCTCCTACCCGTCTTAAACACTGATATATTTGCGTATTATTATTATAACTATATAATTATTTAGTGATTACATACTTAAATCAAATAGTATTAAGTTATAAAAATATAAATAATAAACGTATGTATTTCAATATTAATTTAAAGTATTATAAAAAAGATAACTTAAAATAAATATATATTAAATAACATATTAATTAGGAGAAATTTATTAAATGGGGGTAAATTAGAAACTATTGTATATATCACTTGTACCTTATGTTTAAAAAAATTATGTTAGGTGTCTTAAATTTTGTGTAGTATTACAAGTGTGTCATCCTCAAATGCTTTATATAATAATATAAATAATATAGATATTGATTATTATTATCATTATTAGTATAAAAGTGTTTAATAATTATAAAGTTTCAAATAATATACTACTTATTTATAAATTTTATTATTATTATTATTATTATTATTATTATTATTATTATTGTTATTATAAAAGTATTAGTACTTATATAGTTAAATATTCAAATAAGATAAAACTAAATTTAAATGTTAATATAAAATATTATAAATAAAAATATATAATGTAGTGAATTAAATAATCTCATATTATTAAATAATATATTAATAATATAAATTAATTAATATATTAGTTAGAAGAAGTTAATTAAATGATGGGCAAAATAGTAATGATTGCATAAAACACTTGTACCTAATGTTTAAAAAATTGTATTAGGTATCTTAAATTTTATAAAATTACATTTATATCCCAATGTTATGCTTTATATAGTAATATAGATATAGATTAGTTTATCATAACATATCATAATTTAAAAAGTTATAATTTTATATTTATTTTGAAAAATATTATAATCATTTTTAGTTATATTGTGTTTGAAATAAATATATAATATTCTCTGATTTAGTAAAGAAACAAAAAACATTAGAATTATGCAAATAGAATTGATATGCATTCAATCGATTTGAACTAACATAAATAATATTAATATAATATTTGAAGGGTAACACCCCATAAATACAATTAAATAGGCTCAAATTAGGGATAACACGCTAGAAATTAATGAGAAGGTTTGGATTTGAGAAAGCACTGGTGCGAACCTCCTGGAACCGTAAGAACATACGCTTCGATCAGAAGACCGAAGGCAAATTACCATCACTATAGACGGACCTTCTATATGTCGTGACCATACGGCTGTAAACGAAACGAACGTTCAACGAACCATTCAGCCAACAGTTCGTGAACCGTTCAGCGGGAAGTTCTTTTATGTTCGTTCGTTTAATAAATAAACGAACACGAATAAGAAAATTCCGCTTGTTTAGTTAAACGAATGTATATGAACAGATGTCGTGTTCGTTCATTTATGTTTGTGAACATTCGATAATGTGTTCGTTAACGTTCGTTTGTGTTCGTTCATTAAAAGTTATATTTGAGATAATTATGTTAAGTACTTATTTATATTTGGTGGATATTACATAATGTTTGTGATTTTAATTATAAAATCAATATACGATGGTTTGTATTTGTTTGCTTTAGGAAAATTCGTTTGTGTTCATTAATGTTCATTCGTCACGTTCGTGAACAGTTCATGAACAGATTTATTTCCTTAATAAACGAACACGAACAAGAAATTTCGTTCGGTAAGCGTTCGTAAACAGTTCATAAACATGTTATTTTCTTAATGAACGAACATGAACAAAGTTCCATTCGTGTTCGTTCGGTTCATTTACAGCACTAAATGACCACATAAATAACAGACGTAACAAAATTCATTCACTACTACCACAACCATTCTACACATGGACCAATGTTGTTTCTCACGTCTGAATCGGGTCATAGAAAAACATTCAGTTTTCTTTTATGAGGAGACTAAAAGTTTAATAGTGTTGTGGATATCGATGTTAATCCTAGTCATCTTGTAACCATGATCCTTAGCAATAGGTCATTTCTTTGCTTTAACAATATTATTGAATAAAATTAACTTTAATTAACAAATAAAACTATTCCGTACAGAATAAATTACTGTTGTATTGAAAAGTTGAAAGGCGAACACGAGGCTTAAATTTTATTTATTTTATTTTTTGGAACGATGTTTGAAAATATCCCTTATTCTTAAAGACCGAACATCAATCGTACATACTTATTTTGATACAACAGTTCTGAATTATTGAAGAACAACATAAAAAAACTCAATATTATAAAAAGATCATTTGAGTCAGGTTTAAACCTTAAATCTTAAAGAAACCAATCTCAAACCATCTATCATGTCATTATGCCGAAAAGGCCTTTGACGCTTAAATTTTAATATGACATTTAACAACCGAAAAAGAAACACTTTAGGTTATCCACTCTACTCCTCTAGTTGTGGCCAACAACCTTGTACCACTTGTGACCTGTCCCATTTCTTAGTAAGATATCATTCACAAATGGTGCCATCCATATATGTTTTTGTTCCTTTTTAGGTCATGGGGTGTAGCTTTTCAATTTAATAACTAAATTCGTATAACACAACATACTATATGAAACTATACTTTCATGGAGGTAGTGTTCATCAAAATCCGTCCGTGATTAGTTGGTAATACTTTCATAAATCAGGACGCACGTAATTTGCTCTATCACCTTTATTCTTTTGTTGAGGTTACGACACTTCTTCATCCGGCCCTCTATTTCTGACAGATCATCAACAATTTGTGTTTGAAAATATAAAAAGGGTTGAACGATACTTAATTATAATGATATGAATTAGGATTGGATTAGTATGGAATGTCATGTGGGGATCTTTTTTGAAAAGTAGGTTGTGGGAATATTAACTTTAGTAGCAACGGATTATTGACGAAAATTCTGTTGCAAGTTGACCACATTGAAAAATGACTAAAGAGTCTGGATAGAAATATTACCTTAGACCCATCTTTAACCTTATTGAGTTATAACCAATGGTTTGTCCATTGGTAATCAACATGGCTTTATATTTATGAACGACACTGTAACTTTCCACTTTTTAGTTATTTAACCTACGAATGATATTTCATGATGTTATTTTTTTAAGAGGGATTTAATACGTGGTATTCTAAAGTTAATTATCAATATAGAAATATTGGTATCAAATCAAAGAGATTGAATATATTCAAATAAATTTGATCAATGTTGGTATCAAATCAAAGTTATATAGCTGTGTCGTTTTTTATTTTAAAAATAAAGTTACATTCATTTCAAAGCTCAACCAGAAGAACATGTAGTTGTGTTGATACTCATTTTTATAATGGCCCTTTTACCTTTTAATAATTGCTCTTAAATTTCTATTTAATTTTTAAAATATGAAGTACGAATGATTATGACTTATTATCCACACCCCTCTAAAATTCCATTCTTTAGGTAAGACTACACTTAGTTTATTTATTTATGATTAGAAAATATAATAAGATTTTAAAATATGCTATAATCATCGCATGTAAATATATAATGAAATAATCAATTTATTTGTTATTTTTGCATGATGTCTATCATCATATTTATTCGATTGCTTATAAGAGCAAGGTTTTTAACACTGGAAATGCTAATTAGTTAGATCAAAAACTAGTTATAACATATGTTGGCGTTGTATGCTATAAGCCGCTAAGGCTCGAGTCAATCATATTTTTTTTTTGTTTTCCCGACTGAACCAATAAACCATATAATCGGCCAGACTTAGTTTTTCTTTTTTTTAACCGGTCGTCGTAAAACAAAACTCTCAAGTTTTTTCTTTCTTATAAGCCAATCTTAAATGCTATGAACCACCCTTTTATAATAGCCACACCTTGGAAAATTTGCTCTTGTGAGCGATATAAGATCACTAGAATATGAACACTTTAGAACTCTATTTTATATGTTATTCAACATTCATTATTTTGAGATAAAAGAAAAACTTCCTACTTTTTAATTAGTGATTAAATATAAAAGCATAATGCACATACAAATACTATATTATTTTTCCTATTGTTCGGGAATTTTTAACTTTAAAGATGCAAATTCTAAATTAATTAAAATATTATTTGGTTTTTGAGACATTCAAATCAAATGAACAAATGAAACAAGTATACAATTAACAAATGGAGTAATTCCCAAGAGGCCTTTAAAGTTTAGCATAATGGTATCAGTAAATTCCCCTCAACCATGGTGGTGAGGGTTCAAACCTAATTGTGCGTTTATAAATGGATTTAAGTGGTCTAAAATTAGAGTGTATAGGCATTCTAAAGAGAGAGAAAAAGAAATTAGACTGATGAACTTGAAGTGCTTTATATAACATTATGCAAATATTTGCTTGTATTGTGTCATTTAGTAATATTGTAGATAACCATCACAAAAATAACCATTGAGTGGGAATATTCATTAGTATTATGTCATTTGCTAATATTGATTAGTACTGAGATCAAATCTGAAAAAAAAAAAAAAAAACTTTTTAATGTTCACCACCGTTTATAAAAAAATAGTATTGTGGATAATTGGAATCTTAAAAGTTAATAGTGTCATGTAACACTTATGAACTTAATTATAATAATAGTTATAAATTATTTTTTATACAGACGTGACTCTAATGGGAGAATCTGATTGACAAAGTACTCCACAATGTTGTTAGTTCAAGTATATTAATATTGATTAAAAGAAATGATTAAGTATATTATTTTATCTAAATCCCTTGTTTAATCAAATGTGCATAATGCTAATCTTATCTTGTGGAGTGGTTTCAAGATTTTAAATCGAGTTGTTTTAAGATTTTAGATTACTTTTTAGCAAGCATAAATTGATTTGATTGTAATAGTAATCTTATCCTGATTTGTACTTTATGCATTGTTGTGTGTACATTGATCTGGGTTTGTACATTTTGGCTCTGACAAGAAGTTTAATCAAAACCATGGGCTGATTAAGCATAACTTATTTACATCTAATCTCATATGGACATCTTATATTTCCTTTTGTTAAGTTTATATAATTTAAGGTTTCGGTTTTGTAATGATTATACTTTTATAGTAAAAAAATGAAAGAAAAGTTATATGTCTCTTTATCGTACATAAAATAAAAATAGGGTAGGGTTTATAACAATTATTTAATCTAAATTTTTTAAGAAGTATTGTGTGCTTTGACACGCGTTATTTTATTATTTTAAAAAGTATGTTATTTTGATAATTGTGTTTAATACGTCAGCCCATTGTATCTTAAACGATCACTGTGTTAAATATCAGTTCATTGTATCTTATATTTTACATCATTTGTTATATATATTCACTGTTGTGTTTTACGTTTTAAAATAATTTTATGTTATTTTTTGTCATTGTTTTTATAAATTATATAAACTTGTATCTATCATTATGTTTTACAATTATAAGTACACGATGATATACTTACACCAATGTATTTTACAAATCTCACGTGTTGAAGATAACACAATGTGTTATTTTTTTTTTATTTTTTTATAAATTATATAAACGTGTTGTTGTCTATCATTGTGTTTTACAATTATAAGTACACAATGATGCTATTTAACCAATATATTTTTTAAAACTCAGTGGTAGCGTTTGATACGTAGGAATAAGGGGCGGAATGTAATGAACCATTAAGGGTGAATGAATAAAAACATGTTTGGTTGATAAAGGTAATGAAATAAACCATTACATAGTTGATTTCATTCTCTCAAATTCATTCCATCCACTACCTTCTTTTTTTTCATTTCATCCTTTCTTCCATCATTAGTCACAAATACCATCCATTCACCCACCACAACATCCACCACCGACAACCAAGATCGTTCGTCACCGGCAACCACCACCAACCACCGCCATTGCCTCCAACCAGTGGCCACCACCGCTAACCACCGCACACCCGCCACGGTCGCCAGAAACCACCGCCGGTCACCACGGTCGCCGGAAACCACCGCTGGCCACCACCGTTGCCGCCAGAAACCACCGAAGGCCACTGTCGAAGGAAACCATGGTCGGCCATTGTCGCCGTCAAAAACCGCCAAAGGCCACCACCGCCACCGGGAACCACCACCACTTGGAACCACCGCCACCGAGAACCACCGCTGCCGCCGCAAACCATTACTAGAAACCACCGAAAGCACCACCGCCGTCGGAAACCACCGCCTCCGGAAACCACCGCCTGCCATCACCGCCACAGAAAACCACCGCCGACCACCATTGCCGCCGGGAACCACCCTTAAGCCACTGCCGCCGCCAGAAACCACCACCGGCCACCACCACTGCCCCTATCACCATTATAACTACTTTTACATTTCATTGTTTTGTTTTTCATACCTATTAAACAACACAAAGTAATGATTCATTTATTACTAAAGGGTAACCAAACAACATCATGGAATGTAATGATTGATTTCATTCTCTCATCCATTCCATTCCTTCATTCATTCCATTCCTTCATTCATTCCATTCCATTCCTTCAACCATTCCATTACATCATACCAAACAGACCCATAGTGTTTACACATACGATGATGATAAAAATAATACAATGAAACATTATGTTATTTTGTCATCTATACTAATATATAATACATATCTTTGGATATAGATGCAATTTTGCCAAACATAAGTTTTGAAGCAAAATGTATAAAGGAGTACAAGATATTTAAGATGGGTAGAATAAGAAATTGATTAAGATTTTAAGACACTTTAGGGGCAATATGGTAAATTTATCCATTAAATATCGCCGCCGGGAACCACCCTTAAGCCACCGCCGCCGCCAGAAACCACCAGCGGCCACCACCACTGCCCCTATCACCATTATAACTACTTTTACATTTCATTGTTTTGTTTTTCATACCTATTAAATAACACAAAGTAATGATTCATTTATTACTAAAGGGTAACCAAACAGCACCATGGAATGTAATGATTGATTTCATTCTCTCATCCATTCCATTCCTTCATTCATTCCATTCCATTCCTTCAACCATTCCATTACATCATACCAAACAGACCCATAGTGTTTACACATACAATGATGATAAAAATAATACAATGAAACATTATGTTATTTTGTCATCTATACTAATATATAATACATATATTTGGATATAGATGCAATTTTGCCAAACATACAAGTTTTGAAGCAAAATGTATGAAGGAGTACAAGATATTTAAGATGGGTAGAATAAGAAATTGATTAAGATTTTAAGACACTTTAGGGGCAATATGGTAAATTTATCCATTAAATATCGCCGCCGGGAACCACCCTTAAGCCACCGCCGCCGCCAGAAACCACCACCGGCCACCACCACTGCCCCTATCACCATTATAACTACTTTTACATTTCATTGTTTTGTTTTTCATACCTATTAAACAACATAAAATAATGATTCATTTATTATTAAAGGGTAACCAAACAGCACCATGGAATGTAATGATTGATTTCATTCTCTCATCCATTCCATTCCTTCATTCATTCCATTCCATTCCTTCAACCATTCCATTACATCATACCAAA
Source organism: Flaveria sonorensis (assembly GCA_025506505.1). NCBI lineage: Eukaryota > Viridiplantae > Streptophyta > Magnoliopsida > Asterales > Asteraceae > Flaveria > Flaveria sonorensis. The sequence goes on from CM046438.1 coordinate 5,437,498, forward strand.
CAGACCCATAGTGTTTACACATACAATGATGATAAAAATAATACAATGAAACATTATGTTATTTTGTCATCTATACTAATATATAATACATATCTTTGGATATAGATGCAATTTTGCCAAACATACAAGTTTTGAAGCAAAATGTATGAAGGAGTACAAGATATTTAAGATGGGTAGAATAAGAAATTAATTAAGATTTTAAGACACTTTAGGGGCAATATGGTAAATTTATCCATTAAATTTTATATAACTTGACATTTTTGCCCTTGTCTTTTTCATGTATTTAATAAACATTATTAATTCATTATTTAATAATATGATATTATTTAATTTACTTTATTAAGTTTTATTTTATTTATGATATTATAAATTGACATTTAATTTTATATTTACTAATTATATTTTTATAATTATATACTATTTAAATTAAGTATTATTTTATTTAAATATTTAAGTATATAACTTATATATATCCTCATATTTATAATAACTATAATACTAATATTTTTCTAGGGGCACATTGTAAGTTTAATAATTTTAATATTTATCTATATATTTTATAATAAAAGTAAAAGTAGGATAGAATGATAATTTTACATATGGATTAAGACACCCATATGAAAAGTCATGCTTAAATTTCAAAAAAATAATCATTTCATTCCATTTATGCTCTTACAATAAAGTATAACATATGATGCTTATAATACAAATGCTAAAGCATATACACGTGGCCAAACAAAACCTCCATTTACTTTCAACGCCGTTCATTCATTGCGATTGAGCACTAATCTTTCCCCCTTTTCCCTTGCTGGTTGTAAATAAAAGTTATGAACGTTTAAAAAAATTAAACAATTTACAAAAAGTCAATAAAAATATCTATTTCTAAAATAGCAATCTAACAAACTTTTTTTTCACAATTAGATCTCAACCATTAATTAAAGAAATTAATGATTAAGATTATTTTTTACATATTTTAGTTTTTTAGATTTTTTTATTTGAACATTTCCTATAAAGAATAAGCCCTATCTTAGTTCTTAATATTTTAAAGGTGTCTTTTTTTTATTATTTACTGAATCGTAAATTATTTTTCAAGTATTTGAATATGCTTTTACAATTTTATGTCTTGTTAATATACGAAAAAAGTGTTTGGATAAATTTTTTTATTATTATCGTGACGGTTTTTTAACGTTTCACAAATTGTATGTTAATAGGTTATTTATGATTTCCTTTAATGTTCAATCTTAATAAAAATTGAGCAAATAATCAGTATATGTAAAGTTATCTTTTTTTTTTTGGCTTAATGGATTTAAATACTCCCAACTATTGGGAATTGACCGCTGCCACCCCCAAGTATCATTTTGGCGGATATAACTCCCAAGTAAACACTTCGGTGTCTGTATCACCCGCCGTCTGTCATAACCCTAACGACGTTAACTTTCTGATGATGTGGCACGCATACGTGTGCAGGCCTCGCTTGTGTGGCAGCTGACGTGGTTAATGCTGTGTATATATATCTAACACTTTAGATTTTTTTAACACATTTACATTTACAATCTCCACTCTCCAAGCAAGCCCTAGTTTCACCCATTCGAACTAAAAGAACCCTTCCTGTCGGTTCAAGCTCTAATCTTTGCCATCAGAGGTATTGTTTAGCTTAAATTTTAGTTATTTTTGTTTTCATTCAAGCATATGGGAACCATTGATGTGATTCTTTGGTATGGTGGCACCGTTAAAGTATACCCGGGTGCACCATCGTACGTTGGAGGTGATTCGAAGCTATTAAAGATTGATGTTGATCACGTTTCTTACTTTGAACTAGTTGATTATGTAATGGAAACTAACTGTTACAAGTCTAAGGATTTCTATATGTATGGTTTGAATGTTGTTACCGGGGAGATGAAACGATTTCTTAGTGATGGTGATGTTTTAGAGATGTGTAATTTGGTTGTTGGTACTGATGAACCGTCCATGGAGGTTTTTGTTCAAAATGGTCCAATTGTAGGCGAGTCCAGTTCACAACCTATTAAACCCCAAGCCCAGCCCACTTCAGCACCATCCCAGTCTAGTTCACAGCCCAACACATTGAGATATACCAAATTAACTGCTCGTAGACTTGCACCTACCCAAACCCATCCCACTTCACCACCAGCCCAGACCTCACCAAACAAACTAAGATATACCAAGACAACTGCTCGTAGGCTTACACCTACCAAACCATAGTCTATAGCAGCCACACTAAGTATACCACAATTTGACTTGAACATAGATGCAAATGAAAAGACAACTGAATTGAATAGGGATGGGGAGTGTGAGGTAGAAGTGACGAAATCAACTAGTGATGATGAAGAGGGTTATGAGTCTGAGGAATTAGGTAATGATGAAGAGGGTCATGAGTCTGAGGAATTAGATAATGATGAGACTACTGAGGGGGTGCATGATGAAGTAATTAGTCAAGATTCTGATAGAGAAAATGATGAATGGGTTCAATCACAAGAGGCAATTAAGCAGGCTACTGAGGAAGAGAGTGCAGCCCACAAAGAACTGCTTGAAGATTGTTTAAAGGAAAAAGAGGGTAACTTGTTTGAAAATATTGAAGCTGGGACTTCACATATAGAAGGCTATAGTAGTTATGAGGATTCTGAGGGTGATGTTGCCACTCCTGGTGAAAGTGAAGATGATGACATTAGAGGAAAAAAATACAAAGACAGTGTACCAGCAGTGAATGAACATACCAGATGGAAGAATTACAATTGGAGAGTTGGAGTAAGGTTTGCTACTAGGGATGCTTTTAAAGCTGCTGTGAAAAGATATGCTGTGACCAATGGCCGGAATTTGTACATTGCAAAAAGTGATAATAACAAACAAGGGCGTGTAGCTGTGAAGTGTGTTAAAGATTGTCCATTCTACTTGTTTTGTTCACACCACTCAGGGAAGGAGTGCTACATGGTTAAAAAAGTAAATAACAAGCACAATTGTCAAAGAAGCATGATAAAGAATAAACAACTTACTGCCCCATTTATTGGAAATGAGTTTTTACCAATTTTCAAAACCAAACCCAACTGGTCTGCTAAAGAGATACAGTTAGCTGTTAAAGAGAAATATAAGGTCATTATCAGTAGGTGGTTGGCTTATAAGGCAAAAGCATATGCACATAAGAAGCTACATGGGTCAATGAGGGAGCATTACAGCAAACTTGGTTCTTATCTAGAGGTTTTAAGGCAAGCCAACCCAACATCAACATTTGAGCTTGTCACTGCACCTCCAGGTTTTATTAACTTAGATCCTAAAGCTACTTGTGAAACATTTTTTAGGTTATTTGTTTGCTTTAATGGTGTAAAAAGAGGGTTCTTGGCAGGATGTAGGAAAGTCTTATGTTTAGATGGTTGTTTTCTCAAGACTTTCTTAGGTGGTATGTTATTAACTGCTGTTGGTAGGGATGCTAATAAGCAAATGTTTCCATTAGCATGGGCAGTAGTAGATGGGGAGAATAATGATAGTTGGGAGTGGTTTATTGGTGAGTTAAAGAAGTGTTTGGGTGTTAATAATGAAGGTGAAGATTGGACATTCATTAGTGATCAGCAGAAGGTATTCTAATCTTTTTAGAATTGTTTAAATTAGAATTGTTTCTAATCTTTCAATATTATAGGGTCTGTTGAATGTTGTTGCTTTGATATGGCCTAAGGCAGAGCACAGAAAATGTGCAAGGCATATATATACAAACTGGCACAAGACATACAAGGATGAAGAACTAAAGGAGTTATTCTGGAAAGCTGCAAGGGCATATAGTGAGGCAGACTACACTCAGGCAATAGAGGAGATGAAATATGTGAATCCTGAAGCAGTGAAGTCTTTGCTTAAACAGGATCCAAAGTGTTTCAACAGGTGCTATCTAGAAACTCATACAAAGTGTGATGTTATTGTGAATAACATGGCAGAAACCTTTAATGGTTTTATTATTAATGCAAGATCAAAACACATCATTCACATGTTAGAGGATATTAGGATACAAGTGATGAGTAGGCTAGTAACCAAAAGGGTAGAAATGGAAAACAAAGATGTATTCATTTGCCCTAAAGTTCAAGAGAAATTAGAATTTTCAAAGGGAGCAGCCTATAGATGTGAGGTTTTTCCATCTAGTTACCATGTGTTTCAAGTTAGAGAATTTGATGATGTGTTAGTGGATCTGGTTAGCAAAACATGCACCTGTAGGAAATGGGATTTAAGGGGATATCCATGTAAACATGTTTGTGCTGTTGCTGGTTTTTTAAACAAGAGAGCAGAAGATTTTGTTGATGAGTGTTACCACAGACAAACTTACATGAAAGCTTATGAGTATTCAATCCCTCCACTGCCAAGTGAGAAGTATTGGCCAAAGGTTGAGTATCCAATGGATGCACCACCAGTTAAGGCACAACCTGGTAGGCCTAAGAAGAATAGAAAGAGGGATCCTTATGAAGACCCCAAAAAACCTGGAAAATTGACAAAGCATGGGATTAAAATGACATGTGGGATTTGTGGTGCAAGTGATCATAACAAGAGGAAGTGTAGAGAGAGTGACAAACAGATGGGAGGTAAGACCACAAAACTATCTGGTGTAATATTGTACTTGTACATGTTGATGATTTAGACTAACTGTTGATTAATGTTGTTACAGTTCCACCTGGTTCAACAAGAAAAAAGGGGAGGCCACGAGGGAGAAAACAAGGGAAAGACAATTTAGCTTAGATTTGTTTGTGATGTTTTATGAACATGTAATGCTTTTATGGGTCTTTTGTATGGGTCTTCTGGTACTGCATTTTGGTTATGATGTTTGACATTAAGGTTGGTCGTTTGTAACAATTATGGTTTGGTATTTTGGTAAACAATGAAGTTTAATGAACTAATATGTATTATGGAAATGATGTTAGCTTATTGTATGTAGTTTAGAGCTTTGTCAATGATTGTCATAGTGTAATTTCCAAAGTCTAATTTCCATTCCAACAAAACACATTACATAAGAGAAGATAATTGTTCAACATACAAAATACAAACTCATTCACTGCTTGTTCAAACACACTACAACTACTTAGCCAAATAAACAAACAACACAATTGCAGCTAACAGAGTCATCAGCCATGCCTTCTTCCACTTGTACTCTTTCTCACTTGTCACCTTCTTCAACCTCTTGTTTTCATCAAAAAGCATCAAATTCTGCAAAACCAAATTCTTCATCCTCATCTCTTGAACAGTCAAGCAGGTGTTGGATTGTTCTTTGAACATGAACTCCAAGTCCTCTCTCCAAAGAAAAAACTTGCAATCAGATATCTAAACATGATAACACCATATGTATTAACAAGTGGAATACCATTCAATTAAACCAAAAATCAAGTGAAAGTGAAATACTTACAGGCCATTGACTACAACCATAAAATGGCTGACCTTTTCGAACACTCTTTGGTCCAGCAAGTCGAAGGACAGCAAGAGCTTCGTGATGACAGTAAACATTACCTTCCAAATCGACCTTAATAAATTTAGGGTTTCTACTGTGACTGGACACAGAAGTAGATGAACTCATTAGATCCACAATGGAGTTGTAGCGATGGAAGGAGAAGGATGGAATTATAGTTGATTTGACCAGTGAAGGGGGAACATTGGAACTAGGGTTGCTTGATCGGTGATGATGGAAAGGGGGGGAAATGGTGAAAGTGATGATGGAAAGGGTATTTATACCCAGTTTCCATGTGGCAAACATACACAACATTAACCACGTCGGCTGCCACACAAGCGAGGCCTGTACACGTATGCGTGCCACATCATCATAAAGTTAACGTCGTTAGGGATATGACAGACGGCGGGTGATACAGACACCGAAGTGTTTACTTGGGAGTTATATTCGCCAAAATGATACTTGGGGGTGGCAGCGGCCAATTCCCAATAGTTGGGAGTATTTAAATCCATTAACCCTTTTTTTTATACTAAAACTCCAACTCTAATATGTATAATTGTGTGTTTTAGAAATCATTTAGAATACATGTGTTTCATAATATTTCTATGTGTTAAGATCTTAAGCAATACATATATATATATATATATATATATATATATATATATATATATATATATATATATATATATATATATATATATATATATATATATATAGGGTTAGGATCATTACAGAACCACTTTTTATTTTCAGATCCACAGAACCATTGATTTACATAAGTGTAAATTAAGTTTGGTGATACTTAATCTATTTTATATATGTTTATATCAAACATGAACAATAAACTATGTAAAACAACTAAATATCATCAGCTTTAACTTACATTTATATAAATCAATGATTCGTAATTTACATTTATGTAAATCAATGGTTCTTTTGATTCTGAAAATCAAAAGTGGTTCTGTAATGATCTTGACCATATATATATATGTATATATATGTATATATATATGTATATATATATGTATATATATATGTATATATATATGTATATATATGTATGTATGTATATATATAGATTATATAATTTTAGACAAAAATATCTATTTTGGAACTAATTCTGGTCGTTCACTTCATCTTAATACCAGCTTATAGATAAATTAAATTTGCATAAGTTAATAATTGAGTATTGGATAATATCGATTCTCATAAGGTGTATAGACAAGTTTGTTAAACTTATATGTTAGGTTTTTTAACGAATAAAAAATAAAATTTAAAAACATCAATCAATTTATAAAAATGTCTCACTTTTTTACTTCGACTAACACCATGATTTAGCTGCTCCTATATATATTTTTTTTCATTTTTTTATCGATAATAATTCATACATCAAGTAAGGTTCATGCTCTCTCACTTTTAATATTTTATTGTCAATTATTTATCAAGAGAATTTATAATAGAATATATAAAGCAATATAATATTTCTCTTATCTATAATGGTGTATTTCTTTAATTATTTTAAAAATATGTATAAAAGACTGTAAAAACAAAGCTTGATGGCCATTCATTTTTGTGTAAAAAGCGAAATCGATTGTAACTTGACCTTAAGGGTGGTTCACTGGTTTGTAAAAAAATTTTACAAACGATAACACTAAGACTATATATTTAACTTTATGAAAATTGTTTTTAATATCCTAAATTATAGTTTTAAAGAAATTTCATCATGTTTTTCTAAACCAAATTTCCTATAAAAAAATAAAAAAAGAATAAACATTTTTCTAAATAAGTTATACCTCTATGGTACGATTAGAATTTTTTTTACGTGGCTGGGGGCTAAGATAACTCAAATGGTAATAACGCGTATCTCTAAAATCACATACAAATCGATGTCTCTCTTCCACTCCAACGACTTCCATGTATGGTGTGTGTTGCTTGATCGTCTTTGCACGAGACAATAGCTTAGTGAATAAGGCATGGGTATTCGATTTTTGTCCGGTTTGTGTGTCGATGGTTGAATCCATTGACCATACTTTGTGGGATTCTTCGGCTGCCTTCAAGACTTAGGCCATTATTTCCACTTGGTTAGATGTTACAATGCCTTCTTCAAAATGTCCCAAGATGTTATGTAATTAGTCAGGCTCGGATGGAGGTTCCCAAACAATGTTATATTTGGTGCCAAGAGATGCAAGAGGGATAATGTTTTTAGTTCGATCTTTAGCATTTCAGTTTTGTGGTTTTCGAGTAGAATAATATTTATTAACTTATATCAGTAGACTTACTAACTTTTTACTCATTGCTTGAAAGTGATGGGGTGTTCACAGGAGTCGCAAAACTTTATATTTATTAACTTATATCAGTAGACTTACTAACTTTTTACTCATTGCTTGAAAGTGATGGGGTGTTCACAGGAGTCGCAAAACTTTATATTTGGTATCGAAAAGCACCTACCCTGAAGATGTGATCCTTAAAGTATTTGTCAAAAAAACTTTTAAAAAAGTCGCAATCCGTGGGACTCGAACCCACGACCACGTGGTTAAAAGCCACGCGCTCTACCAACTGAGCTAGAACGGCCATTTATTTTTATTGTTAACAATAATTATTGATAAAGCCACCTAATACATTACGTCTGCAGCATGCTAAATTCCAAGCTAAATAATTGCTCTATGAAGTGATTGTAAACAATACAAATTGAGAAAATTAGGACAATGATTTATAACCTCTTTAAATGAATCCCTCAAGTTGTATGTACCTCAATATATTTTGATAATGTGAAAACAATATTGTTTCTTCAGTTGGGTTAGATGTGTAAAAAAACCGGCTCCTGGACTAAGCCTAGCAAACCAACACGAATCGGAACCAATATTGAAACCAATTTGGCAAGAAGGTTGGGCTGAACTGAACAGCCGGTTTTGTAATCAGTTTGTAATATGCCTCGTTCAAACCAAATAACCTGGATCAAACCAGTTAGAACATGTCAAAAACCAAATTGATACGTTTTTCTTTCCAAAATACAGGTTCCACCAAAAACTGCTTTTGACTTTCTTTCATCCAAACCAGAACCGTTTGGAAAATAGCTAAACTTGAGGTTCTAGCCCGAGATAGCAGACTATGAAAGGTCTTAGCGTACTCGAGTATTGATAATCAAACAATGAACTATAATTACCATCCATCTTAGATCAAGTATTGAAGTACAATATATATTTTAAATCAAAAAAAGACGAAAGAGTTAAACCTTTATAAACCTGGTTGCAATAAATTTACAAGATAATAAATGCTACATCCTATGGTTCTTGACAGCCGGACCAAACGCACACAAAAGAATACAAAAATTATTGATACCACCGGAAAAAACATCAAAAACCAAAACACAAACAAACTACAACATCTAACATCTAAACAAACGAATATGCATCATAGCAGTTTTTCTTTTTTTTTAATTAATTAAAAAGATAATTAAATTGGTAATATATCTGCCATTCTAGCTTTGGCATCTTCTGGAACTTCCCTTCCAGGGACTTGGACCTTTAAAAGATTGTAATACCTACAACCGATCAAACACAAGTCAATCATAGTGCACCAAAGATTTTACGGTTAGGACATTTCAAATTTCTCGCAGCTTAAAACTTGCTTAAAAAACTCCGTCAAAACCAGGCTGTATTATTTTTGACCTTAGCCGAGGTGAGCTCGCTCGTCAACTCTTAGGCTCACTCAAAGTAAGTAGACCATTTATGAAGCCCAAGTGGCCAACTTTTATAGGAACAGAAATCACCAGCCTTAGTGGATGTTATATGTATTCATATGTGCAAGAACTATTACTTTTTTATATATCGACCCATATGTGCAAGAAATAATATTTTTTTTTGCTGATTATTCTATCTGCATGTGCAAGAACTATAAAAACATTAAAATTTTAAAGCTATATGAGCAGGCTCGAGCTTTATCCGAGCCAAGTTCAAGCTCAAATTTCAGCTCTTATAGAGTTCCTGAGCCGGAGCTGAACCTGGCTCAGCTTGGCTCACTAAGCAGCCCTATTCATAGTAAACCAATATGTAATGAAACTGAGATGAGTACAGAAACAAGCAGACATACTCTATGGGATTGTATAAACGGTCATGCTCGGTAATGAAGGCAAGCAATGCCTACAAATAAAAAAAACAAAAAATAAAAAAATGTTAAGTTATTTTCCAAAAAATAGCTAGATTTGGTTGAGAAAATGTTTGTTTGCAGAGATATTACCTCAACTGGCATGTTGAGCAGCTCATAGTAAGTTCGGACATGATCTAATCTAGTTCGCACAGATTCACTATCGATTGAGGGTATCGCAGACAGCGCCTGTTAAATAAACAAATATTTAACCTCTTAGATACAGTTTAGATAAATTTACACAAGATCGTATACAAACTCAGAAAGAAATGATAAACCTGTTCTAGCGCAATCGTATTCCTACATATCTGCTGAACGCCAAAAAGGTTGATGCGTTTCATCTCCGCCAAAGCCTAAAAAATATATGGAAAATTTTGTATATCGGAACTGAAAAAATAAGAAATATATTATTAGATATGTGGTGTAATAGAAACCTTGATGGATGCATGTGATGCAACAGCACATATTCCACCAAATATGTAGTTCCGTTTGTTTGGAGCAATGAAAGGAGCAATTACTTCGTCTCTACGAGTTATCTATGGCATGAAAAGATATAATTAAAATGTTGAAAAGATATATATGTAAAATTGGGAGTAAAAACTAGAAAACAAGGCTTGCCTGGGTGATTAAAGATATGATATAATCATCAGGTTCCTCAGCATCTTGGTCCTCCAAGTATTCCCTTGTTGCCATCACCTGTTAAAATGCAACACTGAAAGGTTAAAGATAACTGATCACTTAATGGTCTCCAATAATTTATTTGATTTAAATTTTGACAAACCTGCATATTGAAAACTGTTTCTAATTGCATTTCTACACGTAAAACCTTTAGGCAATCGATTGCCAGCTTTCTGTAATCCTCAGCATATGATGCTAGATCCTTAGGAGGTAAACTGCTATTTCGTTTATGATGGAAAGGTGCCGGTTTCACATCATATTCTGTTTGCTCAGAGGCTTTTGCTGAAGCATTCCCAAACCTGTATGGACCACAATCAATCTCACAAGTATCTTGTAGCGATTGCTAATAGGTAAATTGGTAATTTTTTGGGCTGTAATTTACATTATGTAGATATTTCCTTTGCTAGTACTTAAGAAACAGAAACAAATTTAAATCATTTCAATTTGCATAGACTATTTAAGTCAACAATTACTGACAGCATTAAAACTAATTATGATGAAATTTATCTTATCATTTTCAGAACATGTGTCAACCAACATCTGAATTTAGGTCAAATACTGCATTTGTGCACTTACATTTCCTTTAATTTCTTATTTTTATATAAATTTGAAGACTATCAGTGTGAATCTATCTATCGTCACAACTATTAAGTCAAAAGCTAGAACTGAAAACCTTGAATAAAACAAATCAACCAAATATATCTTCAGACTATCATTAAGCCAAAATCATATAGCTTAGAACCCTCTGCCCATGAAAAATGTAAGTGATTTAGAGATATGCATATCAGTGTTGTTGCTCCTTTCTTAGTAAAGCATTAAACTCAAATACTTAACTGGCCTCCCTAAGATATCTTTTTAAAAGTTACTATGAGCCCATGGCCTTGTAGCCTAGCGTCAGTGGTGATCCCCCCCACCCTGTGGGTTCAAATCTTTGCAAGTACATATAAAAATAGGTGGTATTTAGGAGTAAAAAAATGATGTAAAAGGAGTTACTAAGATATTGATATTCTTATTTTTCAAAATCAAGAGTTAATTAAATTGGTGAAAATACATTTAAAATTAATAAATTAAATGTCTTTACTTTTCAAAAAATAAGTCTAGTTAAATACGAACTTGCCTTTCTATAGAATCTGCAATGTACTCCAATGAATCACTAAGGGATGCCAACAATACAAGTTTGTTGTTATCACGAATCAAAGACTCCTGCAAAAACAAATCAATTGTAAGTGCCTACTTATTCACAACTAGAGCTCTAGACTATAACAGTTAAAGCTTACACGTTACAGTCAAGTAGGGGTGTTCGTAAACTGTTGAAACCAAGCAAACCAAACCAGGTCAGCCGGTTTGAGATTTCTACAGTTCGGTTTTGGAAGTTTAGCGATCCAGCTGATTGTTTGCTTGTTTTTTTATTTTTTATTTCCAAAATATGCAGTATGTAATTATGTATAATGTACATATATAATATTCATGAACCATCTTTATTATTTTAAAATTCTAATACTAACTTATGATTTTAAAAATATAGATAAAAAAATTGGTTCGAACCGTCAAATAACTAAAACTGGCTGGTACGGCTGACCCCACCCAACGCGGTCCATTTGGTTTATAATTTCCAGAAATCAGGGTTAGTGATTCAGCCTAGAATTTTAGTCAAAACTGGACTTTGAACACACCTATGAGTCAATTATCAAGTATGAAAGATACAGTTTCCAATAGCCTTCCAATTGTAATAGAATAGTCAAAAACCAAAGAATAATTATGATGCGTCACAGAAACAGAATCTGCAAACATTTTATAAAGAATATAAATGACCTGTTTTATTGGCCTCAGTTTCATCAACAATTCACTAATTTGCAGAGCAACACCATCAGTTTCAGCATCAGCAATATGGCTATCTGCATTTGCTTGGGCATGTGAAGTTGGCAAAAAAGCACTTGCAGGATCACGTCTCATCAGATTTTCAACATCATGCCTTCCGATAAGCATATAACTTTGCTTCTCAAGAACTGCCTGATATATAACCAATCACACAAAACTAATGAACATTGCCAATGAAAACATGAAATTATCACATGACTCGTACATTAATAAATGAAATAAAAACTATCAGTGGGCAAATAAAGAGAAAGAAAGTAAAGAATTAGTCATGCCTCGGTGTATGATGTGCGGCATCTTTCATATGTTCGTTCGAGGAATGTTTGCACATATTTCACAAGGTCACCAGCAAACTTTGGCATTGCTTGTGCCCATCCAAGAACCTACAATCATGATATGCAAGTTAAAGCAAAATAGTAGAATCAACATCATTGATATGATCCTGAAAATAAGAAGAAAAACTTTTAAAGCAAAGAAGCCTGCCTCTTTAGCCAGAAAATCTATGGTCAGAAGTCCTTGTAACACAGGCCGTCCCTTAGAAACTGACGGTGTGTATACAGCAGTAGGATTTGCTCGTGGGCGAAATGCAGCTGGACCTACAAAAGAACAAGAATATCTGGTGTCAAACATTAAAGGTTACTTTGTATTATGACCATACAAGCTACTTTAAAATTAAATATTTGGAAAAGATTGTAATCCAAACCCCCAAAAAAAAGAAGCAATAAGCAAATAAATAATATAGTAACCATGCCCATCATGGACAAAATGTTAAACATTGGACTGTATATTCATTCCATTCAAAAACTCATAGAAACTAAGCGTACTTGATATTGCCTGCTGCACGCCTTTTCTGTAATCAACAAACATGGTCGGCAGAAAGTGATCTTTTACAAAGTTCTCAAGAAAAGCCAGCAATCCATCATTTCTGCAACATAAGAGTGATAGTGCATAAATATATAGAAGTAAACATTAATAGTGCATGATACACTGAAACATGGAATCAGCAACAAACTTACCCTAGTTGAGAATACTTTTGAGGCAGCATTGAAGCGATTTTATCTGTAAACTGCAAATGCAAAAAAGGTCAAAAGTTCAAAACTACAGCATGCTGCACAACTAAAAAAAATTAGAACAGATCAAAGATCTGAAGTGGGTCAAACAGTCAAACCTGTAAAACAGGTCGGTATACAGATGCTGCTAGGTAAATTCCTTGCTCTGGTAGGACAGAAGCTGAACCGTAACCTTCTTGGATATTTTGACCTTTTCTATTTCGTCCTTGGCGAATCAAATCTGCACCTGACATTAGTTAGATTTACCAAACCATAACCATAACCATAGCCGGTAAATCTCATCCATAGCCAAGCTATTAATGTTTAGTTAGAATAACCAAACCAGAGTTAAACTCAGGGAAGTTTAGCAAAATAGCATATATAAGGCAAAGAGCATAGTCTCACATACCCTGGCTGGGAACCGAAGCATCAGTGAAGCGAAAGGCAAATGAAAGGCCATCTTCTGACTTATCACTGCAACCACAATTCATATTATTCTTTATTCAATATTCTCTCGGCATACTAAAAAAGATAATAATTAAGCTGAAGGTTGTTTGCCTCTTTTCTTTTGAAGGAGACTTGCTTGCAAGTCTAGCTGTTTGAACAGCCGCATCAGCTGATGCAGCTTCAGGAGTTGCTCTCAGAATCTCACATATTAGTTGCTGACATTCACTCTGTGATTTTTGCAGTGCAGCTTAGCATTAGGACAACATTAATATTCAAAAACTGTAAATAAGAGTAGCCAAACTGTAAAATCAACTACCTGTAGAACCGTCATGGAAAAGCCAATTGTGTAGCCACCTGTGGCCTGAGATGCTTCAGAATCAGGGTTCCCAGACATCACACCTGCCATAGACTTTGATGTACTCGTGTGTGCTTGTTGAGAAGATTTTGATTCAAGCAACTCCCCGACAACAACATGGTTTTCTGAAAAATATAACAAGTAGATAACAATGTCAAATGAAAAATATATTGAGTAGTGCACAGACATACACACAGAACAAAGACCATCAAGGTTACTTATACGAACCAAATATTCGAACAATTGTGTCTAGAATAAAATCAAGAAGTTCCTTTGCTGCACATTGTACTGCGCCCATTGGAGCCATGACAGGTGTCACGGGGCTGACTGCCATTAGTGATACAGCAAATGATGTCCCATTTTTATGTTTTTCTTTCTGTAACTGTCCTTTTACATACTCGAGACCTGTTGTAGCAGTTCGAGCAGCATGACCCACACCAGGCCTAGAAGAATTTATATATTCTGCCTGAGCTTTAATCTTTGATGTGATGATTTCATGAATTGTTGGTCTTAACCTTTGGCTGTACATGAAGTATATAACATTCAGTATTGGCATGATATTTATAAGATATATCAAAAGGATTAGTAAAGAGAATACAAAGATAAACTGAATACCAGATTATAGCACCAGCAGCTGCAACTTTGTCAAGCATGCAAAGGCACTCAACCATAGTCTGCAGATACTTTACATGAAGAGGAGATTCACTTTTTCTCATTGTTTCCTACAAATAGAAACCCATTATTATATTATTAGAGAAGATATACTCTTTTCAATTTTATAAGGTGAGGTTATATATCATGCACAGTCCATACAACAAATTCATCAGGAGTGGATTCTAAAAGCCATGGTGGAAGACGAGGAATATTCTTTGTATCCTTTCCAGTAATGTCAGCGCCATCATGAATGTCATCATCATCATGGCCATCATATGAAGAACTGAAATAGATTGAAACAGAAACATGAGATTATCTTATCCATGGGTTCTAAAGTGATTCATAGTTGAAAAAGGATCCACAATTAAATCACCAACATATAAAGATTTTTGCATAAAATTCCATTAAGAACTAAGACTTGATCTTACCCTCCATCAACAGAACTAGCAAAACCAGATGCACCAGCATGGCTGTCGCCTTTTAGCAATCTAGTTCTCCGTGAGAGAGACTGGGAATTATTCATTGAAAATGCAGCAACGATAGTGGTTGGTATAGCATCATCCTTCTCATTCATACTAGGGGTGGCTGAACTGCACTAAAAAATTATCAGTTCTAAAAGATCAAACTTGTAATTGTATTCCTTATTACTATATTGTTGCTGCCAAAATCCTTACATCAATGATAAAATCACAAATAAAGAACATTAATGGAGATGTGACAATGCCGGACGCTAATTCAACCCTTTCATCCGTGATAAAATCAAAATAAAGAACACTCAAGAGCAGAATTTCAGAACAAAGCAAGTAATCATTGCTACTAGTGATAAACCAGAAAAATAAAACTTACCTATATTCACCAGTGTTATAAAGATGAGCATGCAAAGCTTCCAAAATTTTGTAAAAGAGAACCCCTCGCAGTTTTGCAAGCTCAGATCGGACGTCTTGAAGGGCACCAACCTGGACAAACCAAATAGGATGTAAATTTTCTAAGCTAAACTTAAACATGCTTCAAAAGGGAACCAAGTATTAGGTGCATAAAGGCATGTCTCCCTAAGTATAAACCATACTAGAACCAGGAATAGTGTAACTTCAATGTCATTTATATTCAAGTTATGATGTGTAAGTCACCAAATAGAACAAAAGGCTAATATCTTTTATTTCCCTATTTTATCAACTTGATTTCCAGCATGTAAGATCATGCTAGGTTTCCACCTTGAACTACATAAAAGCATCATATTTTGGATATCTCCAAAAAGAGGGCAACCTAGAAAGTATTTGAAGAAATTAAGTTGACTCACCGTCTGAAGCCCCTCTCTTTCAAGCATTCTAGCTGATTGAACATGCACTTGAACTGCTGCATATAGCTGATTTTCATCAATGAGCTTGTTTATACGAGTTGGAACCTGAAACATATTAACAGTTGACTTCATCTTTAGAATCTTGTCCAGCATCACACATGGTCAATCTTTCTTGAAGCAAATGAAATTCGGAATGGAGCAATATCTAACAGTTGGAAGGTGAACACAAACCTGAGCTATGTTCTCAATTTGATCTAACAAGGATATTATGTGCCTCAAAGTCATGGACCGATACCAAAGCTGATGCAACTGTTTGTTACGAGCACTGATTGCTTTTTTCGCATTACCCAAATCAACTTTAAGTTTTCCTACGCTCTGAGTAGACTCACTAAACAACCGCAATATCTGTGAATAATTCTGAATTGCTCTGTTGAACCCACCATGATAAGTTTGAACAACTTCATCCACAACCTCCTCAACAATATCACTCTGGTCTTTCAATGCTTGGATTTCACCATCTCGATCTTTCGAAGTCAAGATATGCACAACATGAGGTAACGAATCAAACCGTGCCACAGTCCAACTCTCATCCACATTCTCTAGATCATCTCTCAAATACTGCAATGGCAACAAACCACATGATAACATACCAAATCAAAAACCTCCACCTTTCCACATCAACACATTCTTACCTATTTAGTCCTAAAATCAACATACATTTTAATACAACGCGTATTCCGTAAATGCATACAACAATCCCGACCACTTAATCAATACTATTCTAAGTCAAATGAGTTAATAGTTTAATACTTAACACACATCATCTGATCCCAAATGTAGCTCTTTACACACACATAAGGATAATAATCATACTTAAATCGTAAGATTTGCAATCAAATTCCTCTAATTCTAAAAGCCTAAATTCCTCTAACCTACCGGACAAACAAAAGCAAGAGATAAACAATCGATACGAATGTGCGATGCTTAATCAGAACTCACCGCTTTATCTTGAGGAACAGGCAATCCATCAAAGAGTCCCATAGCTCAAACAACTAAAAACACAAATCGAATTGGATATCGGTTGCGGTCACAATTGAAAATTCTGCAAGTGAACACGAGATCAATGATTACACACAAATTGCATTCTCGATTTTGCGGAAAAATCGGGTGACGAACGGAGAAGAAGGTGTTAATAGCGATTGCTTACCGGAGAACGATACGACGGTGGTTGTGATCGGAGATCTGGGCGGAGGAGATGGTGGGGAGCTTGGTGGAGCTCCAGCAAAGGGGAGGACAAGGGTGTTGTAACTAGATGTGTTTAACCATGGTTGAGTTTTTGAACTGATGACCCTGATCCACCGGCGTACCAGGACTTTGTAAACTAAACGAGTTAACGGAGACGCGTCTATGGTCTAAGGTATGGTGCAATAAAGGTTGATTTGTAGTTTTGTAAGGATGGTGTGTTTTTTTAACGGCGATTGTTATTTAAGATGTTAAAAGTAAACCCGAGTGGGTGGGTGGGTGGATTTTGGATAATGTCAGATTGTTAGTATAAGGGTTCTTTTTTTTTTTTTTTTTCCTGAACTGACATTGCTAAACAATAAGATTTTGAGTTGAGTGTTTATCATAAAAGCATACCATAACAAATGTGTTAAGAAAACATAGAGAAACAGACATGACAATTAGTATTTGCTTGAGGAAGAAGAAGGTTGTGTTTCTCTACTTATATGTTTGTATTAAAGTTTTCTAACGGTGATTTCATGGGTCTCGTAGAGGGACAAACATTGATGTAGGTTGTTTCTAAGTTCTAATTGGTGAGAATGGTATATTCTCTCTTCGTGCGCTTCCCATTCCCTTGTACCCGTTAGGTGGGTCTAGCAGTGATCTAGGAGGTAACGTTGCAACTTGTGAGGTTTGTACTTTTCATTATTATGTTGTTCATGGTTTAACGAGTAAAAGATTTCAAAAAATAAAAGAAAGTATAAACATAAAGATGATTATAATTTAATTAGAGAATATAACTGTCATGCTACATGAAATAAAACATTGTTTAACTTAACAAATAAATGCCTAACAAGATGGGACAAATTATTAATTTACCTTTATGCTCAACTTATTACCACTTGATGTAAAAAAATAATACTTTTAATATATTTTATCTAGTGACAGTCAAATAAGTCGTCGCATCTTCAGCATATGTCTACTCATTTGAGCAAATGAAATGGACCTCGTCACCTCATCAATGTGATCGGTTTAACATGTTCTAGTATGTGTTCTATGTTTGAATGGAGATGATGCTATGAAGATGGAGATGATGAAGATGATGACCGCAGTAGTTGGTTTAAGTTTGTTTAATATACATGTAACATGTGAGTTATTACTTTATATTATTTCAAAAGTATATAAAATTTGAAAAATATTATTATCAAAACTATAATATTAATTAATAAAAAAGAACCAAGTTGTTTTACATGGTAAAAATTCGTGCCATATTCCAGGCCAGCTTTACATTAAATGGTAATAAGGATTAGTAAATCTTGTAGATCATTTCATTCAATAGCTTTTCGTGAACAATTTTTACTGATTTAGAAGCAATGTCCACAGATAATGATACTTTGAAGCTCATTGCATTCAATAGCATTAGTAAACTTTTAGCTCATTACATTCTAGCCATGATGCTCATATTGTTCAACTTGGCTAAGACCACAGATAATTTATTTACAAGCGGTTAGACGCGCCATTAAGCTGGCTCCTGACATCACATTACATGGAAGAAACAATGGATTCAGGCTCAGCTGCAGTATCAGAAAGTGATCCCCTTGTCCACATCTTTAACATACTCAAAGCTGCCTTTGGTTGATCCATAGGAACCATATGCCCAGCATCATGAACCTGTTATAAGTGCCAATGTCAACTTTGATTATAAGTCACAAACCAGTACTTCCTAATCTATACTTCTTACAATCTTTTGTTACTTTTTAGCAATTTTAAAAAAAATTCACACTGCTTGTTAACATTGCAGGATAGCTATCATAATCCTTTTTGTAGACCCCATTGGACCTGTTAAAACACAGCTTACGTTGAGCATGTGGCCAGGTTTAAAACAGAAACAAGTGGAAGCTGGAATCAAATCTAAGACCTTTGTAGCGGGAATCAAGCATTTACGACTATGCCGCCCCCAAAGGTTAGCTAATAATATCTATCCTAATCTTTAACTAAACATATATGAGTTCTTAATAATTCAGAAGTTGAAAGTAGTATGTTTTGGCTATCTAAAATAAAATATGGTCTACCTTGAGGAAACTGAGTGGGCCATGGGTTTTGAATAAGCCAGCTTCAGAACCATCAATTTCAAAAGGAACATCAGCAGATGCAACAAACTCTTTCTGACCACTCCATTCCATTGCATGAACCCATCTTGAGTTACCTAAACTCATAAATTTACACAGATATTCGAACACAAATTTAAACAAAAAACTCGATCCGTCTTTCTAAAATCCTAAATTATTGAACTTGGGCCAATGAACACTAACCGAGCCAGTTGCATATGAGATCATATTCTCCAGCATATACAAGCAACTTAATCCCGTCTTCAAGAAGGTGCGGTATACCAACTTCAAGGTTCCTCATCCAATCCATAATCATGGCCTGATATACAACAGGACTACATGAAACAAAATCAATATCTCCAACTCCAAGAGCATCTTTAACAGATTTCTTGCTAAGAAGATCCTCCATGGCTGAGAAATCATAGCATAGTCTGCCTTCGCATTGCTTCCGAATGTCATAGTGCTGCAACATATTAGAAGTTGGTTATCTCAAAAGATTTTCACATATCATTGACTAAAACAAATATATGATTAAACCTCCTTACATTGATATTGCCAGCGATAGATTTGATTGAGCTAAAAATGGTGTTGCAAGCCAAGTATGCAGCCATACAAGCTGTTTTTCCATCTGTGCCTGAATAAAGAGCAGAAAACCATTCAGTTAAACATAGAAGCAGTGATAAAGGATTATAAAATATGCTTCAACTTGAAACAGTCCACATGCATCAAGTAAGCCCGACCCGACCTGTGTATTTTGTCGGGTTTACTTGATGCATATATTATATTACTGCTTTAAGTGCTTCTTGTGATGCGGGGAAAAGTTACCGCAAAGTTTGATAGCTGTCTCGCACATTGGAAGTCTGCGGTTAATGTTTTTATGATCAGATTCCTTAATTATTCCCATGTCTAGTGCATAATCAGTGTATGCTTTGTATTGAATTAGTGGATCAGTGAGTCCATTTCCAATGGCAAATCCCTGTATGATTACTCGCCAAGTAAATACACCAGCTCGAATGATCAAAAATGAACAAATTTGTAAAGAAAACATGAAGATAAAGTGATACCTTGAGGTTTATGTGGATTCCTTGCTTAGCTTTGTTTCCTTCATTAACTCTAGCAGCAAAAGCAGGAATATAGTGACCAGCGTATGATTCTCCGGTTATAAAGAAGTCATTTTTCACATATTCAGGATGCTCTTTGAAGAAGGCCTGAATCATAGCATAATCACTATTATGTATAAAAACATCCAAACAGTATTATGTATAAGTTTGATTTTAAAGACTAAGACGAGTGTGATATTTAATAGGAGTGGCAATTCTTGACATGATCCAAAACACCACATGAGCATGACATTGAAAATCACGTTTTGGATTGTCATATCTAATTCATTTGATCAACAGTTTGTGTTCAGGTTGACCAGTTTTATCCATATATGACTTGTTTAAAATGTGTACAAGTTGATTATAACCCATTTACAGCCCGCCAACCTCTTTAGACACCATCAACCCATCTAACCTATTAAGATGAATGAGGTAAATGGGTTGTGATTAGGTTACATGGTTTTAAGTGTGTTTTGGTTATGGTTAATGTATTTGACATAAAATATTATTAAGGCGAATTATATTCAACAATTAACCCAACACATTCCACCCCTAAATTATTTGACTTGTTAGCCACCTTATAATGAATGTGTATTATTGCATAATTACACATAATTAACAACACCACAAAGAACAAACCTGTAAGAAGTCATATAGGTCATCGCTCACACCCTGCTCATCGTGGCGAATGTCTCTTTTATCAGAGCTGTAACTAAATCCGGTTCCAATAGGTTGGTCAACAAACAACAGGTTGGATACCTGAATACCAGCAAATAAACAATGTTGTCTGTTAATGCATAATATAAACCGATAGATTAATTTGATATGATAACATCAAATATCAACCGCGTGTCAACTAACATTAAGAAGAGTGTAACATTTATGAACGAACAAAACATTACATAAACAAGATAAATACGATACCTGGTCCCAGCCATACTCATTCCAGATAAGAGAAGAGTTCTTTTCAATTTTGAATGGACCATTTTCATAAAAAAGTGCAAGCTCACTGCTACATCCCGGCCCTCCAGTCAACCAGATAACAACAGGGTCGGTTTTGTGACCGCGTGATTCGAAGAAAAAATAGAACATCCTACAAAACAAGCCATTTTCTTAAACACTAACCCAAACATGTCTAATAACTGGGCACACAACGTCTAAATTGTAACCAGCTCAACCACATGCATGACACTACACACACATTTAAGGGCTGTTTGGTAGCCTACCTCTTAATGATTCATAACCTCTTAATGGTTCAGAGGTAACCTTAAGTCTGAATACTTAAGATGTAACATGACCAAACTTTAGCACAATAGAAGAAAAAAATACAGAATATTACAATCCAAATTTTATTAACACTATTCACTAAACAAGGTGAAGGGATGGTAAGACAAGATTAACACAATAGAAGAAAAAATACAGAATATTACAATCCAAATTTTATTATTTATAAAACTATTGACAGGTTAAGTTAAATTTGTTTATGCGTGACATAAACTGGTTATGCGGTTGAACTCGTTTAAACACGTTTTTAATCGTGTCATTAACGGGTCAACCCGTTTATGACCTCAACCCTTTTACACCCACGCGCTAACATGTTTTACTTCGTGTCAAGTAATATCGTACTAACAACGCGTATAGGGCTATACGATCTGTATAGAATGCTGGGGGTGTTGATTTATAATTGTGGCTTACTCGGATCCCAATATTCAATACTCACGACTGTATCATAGAAATTGAAAATTAATGCTAAACAGAAGATCAGATTAAGAATCGAAGCAAAAATTCAAAATTCTAAGTTTGCTACCCGATTACTGAAAGTAAATTCCTAATTTAACTTCAGCCAAGCATACTCACGAACTCATAAACACTAATCACGAAGACAAACAAAACGAAGTAATTGAAGGTTTCCAGATCATACCGAGCATCATGAGAGTGTTCGATCTGATAATAACCAGCGTGATGACCTAAATCATCTACAGACACTCCATTCAAATCAACAAAACTAGGGAATTTAAAACGCTTTTCAACTAGCTTCTTCTCCCCAACACTCTCCGATCGAAAACCACCATTCTCAGCCTCCAAAACGTTGATCGATCGTTCAGGAAACAAATTGAAACCCCTGATCATCTTCTCAGCAACAGTTGATGGTAAACTAGTGTCGTCCAAATTAAGAGTCATCATCGAAGCAATCGGTGCAATGAGAAGAAAAATTGGGAAAATTAATATCAAATTCTTCATTGTTGATAAAAAAAACTTTGAGATTTACAGAGGGATTTGAAGAATTTGAGCAAGTGAATGGTGATTATAAATAGAGAATCAGGAGTTGATGAAGAAGAACGTAAGGAGTGAAGAAGAAGGGAATGAAACGGCGACGTTTGGTTTCTTTTTCGTAAGAAACTGCTTTTGCTTTATTGGGCGGGAACCGCATTGCTTGGAGTGTGTCACTCGTTTAAGTTCGTTTTCATCTCTTCATCCAACAAACTTTTTTCAATCTTTTATCTTTACACGTAGTACTGATATTAAAACAAACGGTAACATTATTGATTTGTGACATTAATATAACGGTCGATAGTATAAAATACAAGGTAAAGTTGCATATATCGTGAAGTGAACCTCTGAAACCTATATAAAACAAAAGCTAAGTCAAGCATCGGATACGTTCTTTTATTTTTACCTTTGTAATTAATTTTAAGTAAGCAATTACTTATGACCAATAATTAAACTATCAGTGATTTCAAACAATGATCGCATGACTAATACAAAAGTTCCCTTTCTAAGTAGTTATTTGTAAATAATTGTTGTTTATATCTTAGCTTGTTGTGTGCTCGAGTTAAAAGAATCTTTGATCGAAAAGGGCAAAGACTTGTTGTATGTGGGTGTATATAACCTCCTCTCTGTTTGTGTTTTCTTAAGGTTGCATTTATAAGTCGTGTGGTCATTAGTTACATGGCTATGTATTTAAGTATCACATAGTCATGTGTTTCTTGAAACACGTAGAGTTGGTTCTGCCATATTGTATATGAATTTATTCATGTGTGAGGTCGTATATTTAAAAATGTAAGAGTGATAGAAATCATACAACATACACAACTAAATAGTGATAAAAGATCATAGAACATTAAACGACTATGTGATTTGAGAATCACATAATTTTGCTTTCCAAGTGATTCACACTGCTATATATTTTGGGTCCATATGGATGTGTCTATTGGTGGTTGATTAGGCTACACTAGTAAAGCATGTATTTCTTTGAAGCGGTGAAAAGAGGTTTGAAGCACTTTTATGGCTGCTTCAAACAAATAATGCTAAAAAAGAGATAAAAGTGCTTCATAAAATGAGTTTCGACATTAGTTTAGTACCACTTCAAAAAGCTGTGAAGAACCGCTTCAAAACACTTACCCATCCTTGTCGTAATCTAATATCAATTGTCAAAATCTCAACCATCACCACGAATGTTGTAACCAAACTTGAATGGACACGGGACTAAAACAAGTGGGAATGGAATTGTGATGGCTATCATTTCCATATGGAGAAAGATAGGCTTTAACATGTTCCAACAATATCACCTAACCTATGTTGATTTGGCATACCATGCTCCACTCCATTGTGCGCAGGCGGATAGAAATGCCTATAGACGAGGTAGGCGAGGCTAACTTGCCGGCAAAAGGTGATTGTCTTAAAACGGTTCAAGTGGCTCAGCTGGTTAGAGCAAAGGACTGAAAATCCTTGTGTTAGTGATTCGAATCCACTTCTAAGTGAGCCAATGTTCCAAAAGGACGGAATTCAAGTACAAAAGTAAGCCAAAAAAATGTGAGCACTCCTGCAATATATGGCTTTTGACCAAATACCTCTAATAAAATGCGTTACGTCTCTCTTCATCAGAGAGTAGGGGTTGCAGTAATGTAAGGATTACAACAGGGGACTCATTTCTCTTCTTGGATGAAGACTATCGGGAGTTGGAACATGACAAGCTATCACCAGTCAAGATGAGGAAGATACAGACTGAGACTCTCCCGCCCCTTCGACAACAATTCCGGCACTTGACATCGGATCTCCTCATTCCGAGTTCGTTCTTTCATAGCTAAACCCATTTTATCAATGCCGAGACTTTCTCTTTTGTCGAGCCCCGAGCTTGTGGTCCTCCTTTGCCCTCTTCTATCTCACATTCGCAAGGAATTATAGAAATTTATACCTAAACCACTCATTGATGGATAGTGATACGATTGCCAACGAGGGGGACTCAAAACGGTGAATTTAATTTGGATTCATCAATCTTATAAAGTTATTTTGACCAAAACCGCTTCAAAAATACTTTTTCTTGAGGTAAAATATCATTTTAAGGCGATTTCTTGAAATTGCTCCCAATCAACCATCTTTTAAGACGGTTTTCATTTTTTGAGACGAATTTATGGTTTAAGTTTGTTATCCGAGACGGCTTTAATGGAACCACTCTTGAAAATAAATTTGAACCACTCTAAAAGATTCTTCCTGTACTAGTGCTAGTGTTATAGAAGTACAAGTGTTATAGAACTTCAATATCTTTTGCACATCTTGATTTCATGGATTCTGTTCAAAAGAGGATCACACAATATGAATATGAAACCATATATAAAAATTAACTATACATTTTAACATTTCTAAACTAATGTTACACTAGATGACGATGAGAAGGTTTCCTATTTGTTTCATTTTAAAACGTAAACCAAATAAGTTAGGTTTTTATACATATTGATTAACATTTCTATCACAATTATACTTATTTGAACGAAGAAAAAAAACCATAAAAATGGCACTTTGGCCCAAAAGTGCGATAATCTTTGCGTACACTCCATCTGGAACACCCATTTCATGCCATAATCACGGGAAGAGTCCAAAACGGCATCATTACAACTAAGTTTAAGTTTCTAATTTTTTTAACAATAAATCATCTTTAACACCAGCTTTACTTACATTGAGATTTGGACCCTCACAATTTCATAGTGACACCATATTGTTCAACATCTTGGCATCATTAGTTTGCAATCCCTTTGATTCAGATTTCTAGTTCTAATTCGGAAAACTAGTGTACGAAATTTATATCATAAATTGTAGGAAAATAATGTCTACAATAACTTAGATACAATATGAATAAGGAATTACATATATAAATAAGTCTAGATAAAAGTACAATAAGATTAATAAAGCCGAAGAAGTATGATCGATACCAATGATAAACACAGTTCATTGAAAAATAAATTTCGACTGTAAATTATATTTTACTTTTCACAACACATGTTCCAACCTACTTTAAAATTAAGCTTTCACGCCATCAGAAACTCATTATTCACATGGTTTGGCAAACACTACTTTTTAATTATTTAGATTTTACAAGCACATTTATTTTTTAACACTACTCATAATCACATTATCCATAAAAACAATCTAAATTCTCAAACACCGCCATTACCAAATTAAAAAATTATTAACAACATATTTTTTCAATTCTAAATAATAATACTGTAATTATAAAATTATCTCATATTTATTGAGGAAACCTATGTTACTATGTACCATGAGCATCAAATTAAAGGGAACCTATGTTACCTTGCCTTTTGATTATTGGTGTATGACTAGTATTAAGCTTCCTGCGTTGCAGCGTGGGCTTAAAACCGTGTCAAGTAACACCAATTTTACATCATCATCAACGATCAACAACACCGGGAAAACTCGTATTAAAAAAAAACTAAGAATGTGAAAATTAAAACTGAACGGAAAGTAGACGTAAAAATATTCAACCACGCACGTGAAACGTAAAACATTAAAAACAATAACTAAGTCGATCAAAGACCCAGGCGTTGTGACAAGTCCGTTAAATGGGAAAAAAACGGGCGTAAAACGTTCAACCACACGCACACGTTGCGGCGTGTTGGGATTAAGAGTAAGAAAAAAAAAGCAAAAGTGGGTAAAACCCACTAAAACTTAGATACAACCAATAATACACAAGTATGTTAATAATTAGTAATTATATATAAAATTAATATGTTAAATATATAAGGATTATTAAGGGTACAACTTTTGAAGCCTAAAATACAATCATAATGCAACAACCAAGTTGGTAATTAGTATTATATAAATTTGTTTACCATTTCATAGCTTAAAATTCTGACATAATTGCTAAACTTGTTAACAACGGCAAAGCTAATATTTATTAGAAACTTAGTTACTAAAATCTGATACAAAGGATAAATTTACTTCTTGTATTTTTTTCTTTTAAATATAAAAAAACGTAACAAACATAATAAAGGATCCCAATATTAAAATATGATGTATGGACACTTTTTTTCTCATAAAAGAAAGTAAGATTTAAATTTATAAAATATAAGAACTTGTATAAAAAAATGTAAACTGTAATAGGGCCCTTCAAGGCTTAAGTTCATCACAAATTAAACTTCTAAGGATTCAGGTTGATAAAAAATACGTTTTTATAAGAGATATAAATACTCATATTACCAAACTTTAGATATATATAATCACTAGTGGGTGAAACTCGCGCGTTGCGGCCGGGGTATAAATAATTTTAGGACTGTGTATTTTGCTAACTCTCTCTTATTGTACTAACTCATATTTTGCTTTTTTATTTGATTAATGTGCGATATTAAACATATCTATATTACTATAATGATGAACAAATTTGTAAATAACAAGTTGTTTATGCATAATCACTTGTACTAAATGTAACAAAATTGTTCTTAAGTAACTTAAAAATGGATTAAAATTACAATATTATCCAAAAACTTGTATTATATAGTAGTACAGGTATAAATATTAAGATAATCTTAAATATAATAGTCATAATTTAAATTTAATTAGAAAATGATAGAGTACAAGTATTTAAAGCTTAAAAGGGTATATTAGGAATAAATCTTATGACATTGTATATTAAAGCTTGCAACTCTTCATATGTCATCTTAAAAATAATGTAAAATTACAAATCTAGTCATTGTTTATGTATTATATAGTAGTTATTATTATTATTATTATTATTATTATATAGTTGTTAAGACTAGTAATAGTTATTATTATTATTATTATTATTATTATTATTATTATTATTATTATTATTATTATATAGTTGTCAAGACTAGTAATAGTATCCCAACAACTTTTTAACTTAATTCTGCTTTTGATATATATTACCAAACTTTAGATATATAATCATTATTCTGCTTTTGATACAAATCCGACCTTAGCTCAGTTGGTAGAGCGGAGGACTGTAGTGTTAACATAGCTATCCTTAGGTCGCTGGTTCGAATCCGGCAGGTCGGATTTACTTTTTAATTTTTTTTAATGTTTCACTTTTAATTTTATTTCAATTGTTTAATTTTTTCAGTCTACCATTAAAGGCCCATGGGTATCTATCATCACTCAACGAAGGACCCATAAAAATGTGCTTAGTATTTATCCATAGATTGTGAAACGCTACGCAATCAATTTTTGTGATTCTTTACTTTTAGATAACCATTGGAGCCTTCATTTTTTTTATAAGCTACGTCTAGATCTTACTAGCTGATTTTTGATCTTAGTCGTGATCGTCAACTTTCCGTTGCACGTAAGTGTTAGAAATTTAGTGAAAATATATGTTTTCACTCATTTTGGACATTAATAATTAATTGTATTTGTTACAATTTAACTACCAAACCATTTCGTATGTGTTCTCCTAAGCGAGAGGAACACAACGAACCAAACCGTGTCCAAAATGAAACTAAGATGAATGAGATATCGATGCTCGAAGTTGTGTAGTTGAAACACAAAAGTTGTAGAATTACTAAGAGAAATTTTTGTCCCACATTGGTGGAGGAAGTGTAAACTATAAAATAGTTTATAAGTATGACTTTCTAAGGGATTGTGTTCCCACATATGTTAAGGGACACCCAAGGTCAAACACAAGGGTGCAAAGCACCCAACGCGCCCGGGCACGGGATTGGGTCGAGGGCGATGGGCGCAATGTGGCCCTTTGATGGTGCACTTTGCACTTGCATATATATATACAAGACTTGGTGTCTTGTAGAGGTGGCACTTACATGTTTCACTACACACGGCAAGAAGAATTCTCTGCTTTCTCGCAAATTCGTACTCTAGTTTCAGGTACCTGTTTCAGGTGCTAGGCGGACTCCGGCAGTACTTCTGCTCCGGCTGTTGTACCCTGGGAGACAGGCGGGATTCACCTGGGTGGCCCAAAATCTGTTTTAAGGGACCTATGTTCAACAGAAATCCTCAGCCATTGTTCTGTTTCTTTTGTTTATTTGTTGTTTCTTAACCATCGTGTATTGTGTTTGTTTAGTTTCTTTTGCATTGTAATCAAAGTTCTTTATCTATAAAATATTTATATTATTTTGTAAACGATATTCCTACAGTAAGTTCTGGGCAATGTAATTCGGGAATTTTTATGCTTCCTTCGATGGGTGCCGTGACAATTAGGTATAGATTGTTAAATTCAAGGAAAATAGGGAGAGTTTATTAGTTCAGTGTTTTGTAACGTTGATCGAAATGCCGTACGCAAACAATTGAATATTTTTGTGAAATTCAGTAATGTCTTTTCATTTAGTATAATTGCAACAATATACGAACAGGACATCATGTCTTTTTTTTATTTCTAAATAAACTATGAAAAAACAAGTGTCGCGACTCATGTCAAGTTAATCGCATCAAACGTGTAGAAGTCCACTTGTGTTAAAGTTAAACGCTTTTAAAACTTACTATCCAGTAGACCATTTAGGATTTCTTGTTAACGCGACCCGTTAATACACAACGAGTGAAGAATTTAAAATATAACAATTAAACAATTAGTAATTAATTATGACGAGATGTAAAAGAGGAAGATCTTAATTTTTTGATTTATTTGATGGTCATCAGTATAGCTCATCTTCAATCTGTATAGAGGCTTAGTGCTTACGTGGATAAACTTTGATATGTGGGCCAAGTTTAATTTATTTGTAAATTCTTAAACTTATTTTCTACCAATGGATTTTCAAATTTATATGATATATCGACACATGGTAATTTGATTAAAACCTTACTTAAAATTTAACTTTGTCAAGGACGTCTAGACAAGAACATCCCATGTTACTCTATATGACGGATTGATGGTTGCGGCATACCCACCCTCTAATAATATTATGTCATAAAAAATATTGTTACTCTTTTCTACTTACAAATATACCTTATTTTAATTTATCGCAACTTTTGATTATTGGCACATAATGCAGACGAACTTTAACGTGAATAATCTTCTCTTAAAAACTTATTGTTTGAAGTTAAATCAGAAAACATTATAATCAAAAAATTATGATTATTGTTATTTGACAAAAGTTATGTATTTGGCCCTATATATTAAAAAGGGAAAATATCACATAATAATAATGAAGTTTATAATTGTTTCAATTTGATCACTCATGTATGTTTTTCTTAACTTGAACTATCAAACCATTATATCGAATCATTATCGAATTTTCTTAAGCCAAAATGGGAATGGAAGGGTCGGAATTTTCAATATATGATATTATATTAATATATATATATATATATATATATATATATATATATATGTGTGTGTGTGTGTGTGTGTGTGTAAAAAAATTAGTTAAAATTCACGTTACCATTTCACGCCAACATAAAAAAAGAAAAACATATTTACTAATTGAAACAAGAAGAAAACATGTTAAAAACATTTTAAAACTTATAATATAAATAAAACATGATAGGTGAGTGTATTAATTGGAACATTATTTAAATTTGAATTATCTAATTAGAACACTTTTAAAACGTAGTTATTAATTTGCAAAGTTACCCCATTAAAAACTACACAAATTTAGAATTTTTATGAACTCCTTATATATATATATAGTGTATAGATTATTTTATTAAAGTACTTCGACTTTTAGAGTAATAATAATAAAAGTTTTATAAGAATTATTATATTATGCTTTTAACAAATGAAATAATGAATTATCCACATCAATGGGCCATAAAATTTGGGACCAAAATGATGATCCTTTTCACCTTTCTTTCCTTATCTTGACTTTTAAGGATCAAAATCTCCAAATTAATCACTATAGTAATAATAATGAAAATAAACCACCATTGTTGGTGGTAGTAACATATATTAAAAAAGCAATAAAAAGGATCATGCTCAGTGGTAGTGATTCTGTAGCTATGCCACCACCGAACATCATCCCAAAATAGTCATCATCACCGCCACCTCCTCCTCCGGTGTTCCCACTAGCACTATCTCCGGTGATCGTCCCGTCGGTGAATGACTCGCTCCCGTCATCATCCCTACACAAATAGCAAATTAGCTCAACCACTTTTACAAAAAGCAACTAAAATGCTATAGTGAATTGTACATCATGCTATGAAAGCAATACACATTGGTTTAAAAGTGTCTTAAAAGTTGGCACCTAAAAAGATTTTACTTTTGTTTACCTTTATAAAGTGAATCTAGAGGCACATAAGTCATTGTGGAAATCAATGATGATTACACAATGATGGAAGACAGTTAACTTCTTTAAGATTGCTAAAATCTAATGATGTTGTGATCCTTTTTTTTATCAACGGCTAACATCTTATTTCTAGAATAAGAAATTAAGGATATAACTCACAACCGTAGGACTTACTTAGTCCTTTAGTAAAAACTAAAAACTATCTAAAGAAAAATAATGTTTAAATCCTGACACCTAATGTATTAGGAAAATAGATTATAGATGTGTGTTAGTTGTCGTTATAAAAACAATTTAACAATGTTGTGCGCTTATCTTAGAAAAGATTTTTTAAATAATATAAATAAACATTTCAATTTTTTTATGAGGAATAAAACATTAGTGGGCCAGAAATGGGCCAAGGGAATCAAATTTATTTTTATAAAAATCTGCACCCAAAAGTCGCAATTTCCAGCTTGTTAACACATTTTCTTTTCAGGTCCAGACAGAAATGAGTTTGACATTTCTGACCCTTGAAAATGAGATCCTGTTACATTTGGTCAGATACTGATAAGAACCTTTTGCCCACATGAAAAAGACAGCATAACCTTTTAGCTATTTTTTCAACATAATCTGCCACTGATAAATAATATAAAGGCACACGGAGTGGGACGTAGGAAACCATTTCTCGATCTCTAGATGGGCACCCTACATCCCGGATTTAGGGCTTAATTTTTTTCCAACCCGGGGCATATTCCTCGTTTTCTACCGACTTGCTTTCTCCCATATTTGAGTGTTGGCAACGATTTATAACCGTTAATTTATCAGTTATTTTAATTAATTTTCTAACCCTGTAAATACAACTCAATTCGACTAGTTTTTTACACTTTATATCTACCCTCTCACCTTTACACTCTCTTCACACCCAATAGAGATTGAAATAATAAAAAAGTAGATGGATCCGTTGTAATTTCAACTACACCATTATCATACGCATCATTAAGTTCCAAGGAAGAAAATTTTGAGACGCGTAAGCATAACTTTAAATTTTTTTACTATCATTTTTTCTTTATCGTTAAGCCTAGTTAATTTGATAAAGGTGATGTGGCATGTGAGAAAATAAGAGAAGGGGGACGACTCCTTCAAAAATGAGAAAAAAGACAAGGAAATAGAGAAACTGAAGAACACCGATGTGTCATGTGAGAAAAAAAAGAGAAAAGTGGGAGGACTCTCTCTCCCCTAAAATAGTTTTACTGTTCTACCCTCGTGTTGATTTTTTTTTCATTTTTGTGAACTACTAGAGAATTTTCGTTAACATCTATTAAACGAAGACGCCCTTCGTCAATTGGTAACGATAACACTAGACCATCTGTAATGGAGTCTGTGGTGGAGGTTTATGGCCGATTTGCTCCCAGTTGTAGATAGAGGATACAAAGAACACAAGCTTCCAAGGAAGATGTTCGTGGCTACAAACACCTAGGGATAGAGACACAAAGAACGAGACAGACGAAGATAGGGGAGAGATGTCCGTTGAGGCTTTTGAAAACTGCCGACATGCATTGGAAAGAGAGACGATGTTGTGGTTGCGGATGCTTTTAAGTTTCGGAAAGAAAACATTTTGGACCGGATCTAATCAACTAATTTCCATTTTAATTTGTTATGATCAAAAGTCAAGATGTTCTTTTTACTAAATCCTAAGCGTAAGCTAAGTACGCATTGTAGGTCTAGATTTAACGAACCATTTTCAATTTTCTTTAGAACAACTAGCTCACACAAACTTTAAACCTACCTTTGAACCTATACCAGTGTCTACCTAAAACTAAAGCATTTAATCACTTTAAAAGTAACACCTTCAGTATACACCTTGATACTATTAAACTACAAACCATTTGCTACTATATAATCGGGAGGATGCCAATGTGACTAATGGGCCTTAAAATAAAGGGAACTTGTCCCCTTAAGGAAAAAGATACTTCTTGCCCTTTTTAAATATAATCTTAGTGCTTAACCTGGATTAGAATACCAATGGAAATTGGGTCCTACATGTTAATATATTATGCAAAATGAGTTGTACATCTAGAAGTACAAGTTGCACAATGCGATGAAAATGAAAATTCGTGAGTACAACTCATAACCGTGTTTTTGTTGGTCACTTTAAGATTCCGGCGCATGATCACGTGCCATGTAAATTTATTTATTTTAAACGCAAAGTAAACGTCTATCTGCTCTTACTTTTATTTTTAAATTACACCAATAAGCAACACTTATATAATCAATGATAAGTTGCCAGCCTCAAAACATCCATGTAAATTAATTGTGGTGTTACCTCGCTTGTGAGTCAATTGTTCGCTAAAAGTCCAAATTAACCCTGGCTTAAATGAGCTTAAGCTTATAATTGGGGTAATTAAAAACAGGGACGAGCCCAAACTTCACATTTAAAAATCAATACGACTCTAATCTGTGAGTAAGATACTACTGAGTATGTTTGTTTATTATTTTTGTGTGATTATGTTATACTTATTAAGCGAAAAGATGTATCCTCCTAAAATTGGACGAGCAATTACCATAAAACACAAGCTAGCATACTTGTTGTCAAGCAATAAATATGCAGAACCATAAGGCACATACCTTGGTCCACCAAATACTCCAGCATACATAGTCAGCTGCGACACTAGAGCAGCTGACTTGGGCTCATAGCTCGACGCCTTCGCATAGATATCGCTCAAGCCATCACCCGATGGCACAAAGAAGGCACCATTGACCATTATGTCACCATCCGTTCTCCAGTTCCACCCGGCCCAATGTTCCTCATCCGTGTCCACTCGCTTAGTCACCTGTATATGACCACAAAAAGCAACATACAATGATTAGCCAACAAAATAGTACGTCAAATAAAGTGACTCCTAAATAATCTAAATAGGTTACCTCTTTGGAGTTAGCATCCGGTGGTGCTATGTACCGGTTACCCTGACTATTTATCGTGGGGTTAGCGCTACCACCTATGGCGTACATCTTCCATTCGGTGAAATCATTGTTCACCACATGAAAATACCCGAGTCTACACCTTGGCATTCTTTGTATCAAACCTCTACCAAAATGATTAAATGCGAATGTAACCTACATTAAAACACACAAATGCACCAAACATATTGTAAGCTTATCAGGTTAATTCAGTAGCAGAACCAGAACCTATTAGTCATGGTAATCTAACTACAGGGTACAACTTGTGTTTTCCTTATAAAAGTATAGATTTTAAGGAAATTTACCAAAATAACCGTTTGACCAACCATATTAAAACGAACATTTGACTTTTATAAGTGCCAATACCCCCTGCAGCCTGCAGGCTAAGTCGGCTACTCCCTAGCCAACCCAATATGACTTAATCCCACGTGAAACTTAACAGGTTGCAAACACGTGTCCCAGCTAAACCTGACTAAGCTCACATACTCTCTAGCCAACTCAATCATTGACTTTGATCCCACTTGAAATTATGAGGGAGCTAACACGTGTCCCGACTAAACCCAACTAAGGCCGGCTAAACCCGACTAAATTGTAGCCAAGAGAGACTTTTGGTTGTCTTGGCTGAACCCGACCAAATTTCACCCGGGTCCGTGTTTATTTTGGCTATTTTGTGATCCAACGATCACTTTAACGATTTTCCCTAGATTTTCTTAACAGAAAGTCAGATTCGAGTCAAAAGACGCTCTTGACCTTTTCTGAATTCACCCCGGGTGAATGCCAATAACGTACAAGTCATCAATACACACGAAAAAATGTTTTAAAGTCTTCACCTGCATCCCTTTGTCAGGCATGTACTCATCATCATGGCCCATGAGCATAACTTCATTATGATGCGTAAAATAGCTGTTCGAAATAGTAATAGCAGTGGACCCTAATACAGCATCAATCAACCCATCAGTACAATGCGAGAGCGAACAATGATCGATCCATATATTTCTAGCTCCGGCGATCGATATTCCGTCACCGTCCGATCTGCCTCTATACCCTACATGCGTTGGACTCGACCGTATGTTAGTATTCCCCGATGGCTTACAATCATACACCTTTATATTATGCACAATCACATTGCTGACGTACTGTATCGTAATACACCCACCGCCGGTGATCGCCACGGCGGCGCCGCGGCCGTCGATGGTCTTGAAGCTGTTGACGATGAGCTCGTGTCTGAGTTTGATGACCATGTTGGAGGCGAAGATGATCCACAGGGGTTCGGTTTGCACGACGGCGTAACGGAGGGTGCCCGGAGATGGGTTGACGACGTCGTGATCGGAGGAGTCGGTGACGACGTAGATCTGACCGCCTTTGCCGCCGGTGGCGGATCGGCCGAACCCGATGGCGCAATCGGCGAGGCGTTGGCGGTTGTTTGACCAATTTGGGTCGCATCGCCAGCAGTCGTCGATTGGGTTTCCGGTGAGACATCCGGTGTTGGTGGTGGTGTCGAGCGTTTGTCTTCGGTGGATTGATACGTTTAGTCTCCTGTAAGTGGAAAGAAGATGAATTTGAGTTGAAAGGGGTTGAAAATGAAGCAAATATACAGGCGATATTGGTAAATGTCACAATATTATGTCAGAAATCCGACGATTGAAGATACCCAGAAGGTAAAATGTGATGATAATCAAGACCCAGATCGTGGATTCTGTAATTTTTGAGTTAAAAGTAGTTCAAAATGAAGCAAATATGCAGGGGATGTGAGTAAATGTTATAGATTTTCCGGCGATGTATGTCGGAGCTCCGGCGAGTTGAATACACCCAGAAGGGAAAATGTGATGATAAGCATAACCCAGATCGGAGATTCTCTGATTTGGGTTAAAACTGGTGCAAAATGAAGCATATATACAGGGGATATGAGTAAATGTCAGATTTTTCCGGCGGTTTTGATCGAACTCCGGCGAGTTGAAGACACCCAGAAGGTAAAATGTGATAATAATCACAACCCAGATTGGATATTCTCTAATTTGACTTCTGAAACTAACTCACAACGGTATAAATATTAAATAGTCGTATTTTTTGAATCTTTTGTGGAAAAGAATGATACATGAGCAGTAGAACAGAGTAATGAGCAAAACCCATATGAAATTCTTCAAAATTACAAGAATCTTGTGTAAATTAGAAGATAATATGATGAACTCCTCTAATTTGGCTTCTGAAACTAACTCACAATAGTATAAATTATAAAATAGTGGCATTTCTTGAATCTTTTGTTGTAAAGATGGATACACAGGCAGTAGAACAGAGTAATGAGCAAACCCCAGAAGAGATTTCTTCAAATTTGCAAGAATTTGGGGTAGATTAGAAGATATTGTGAAGGGGTTTTGAAATGTGCAACAAGATCTTACCTTTGTACTTCTTGAACCACAACTTCAGGATTAGGGTGTTGATGGGGGAGTGTGAGGTTGAAAGTGGCTCTAGTGGCAGAAAACAGAGATGTGAAGAGGCAAAAGAGTAAAATGTATGTGTAAGAATGAGGCATTTTTGTTTTGGTTATGAAGGATGAAGTGCAATAAATGGCAGGGGTTGAATGGCTTTGTCAAGAAAGCTGAAACATAAAAGCTGGGTTCAACATGAATGGCCACTGGCAAATTGGGGGAAATGTGATTGATATTATATACCGAGGGTGTTTGGGATTTCCGGTAAAAAGCTTTTTATTAACTTCTCAAAATAAGTTTTAAAAAGTTAAAATTTTTAATTTTTTAAAATTTTCTTCTTCTTCTCGTAATTTCATCTCCATCCAAATATAATTTTATCTTTTTTTGACGTATTTTTTTTTTAAAAGTCAAAAAGAGTTTTCAAAAAACAATCTCAAACACTCACATAGTGTAAATTATAACGGATGGTTTTATATGTATTCTTCTTTGGTGTTAAAATTATCTATCTCACGCATTTGATGGGGTCATCTCTCCAATAAAAAACACGTTCGGTACATGAGGTACGTCTATTCACTCTCAATCTTATTTTAAGTTTCTCTCTTATTTATGTCACATTCACCCCATCAACGGAAATCAAAAAAATTGATCCATTTATCGTCCTCTACTAGTTGGATTAATGGATCGTCCAATTGAAAATGATAACAGAATGCATAGGTTGTTAGAAGAAGTTCTAACATGCATATACATATAGTATACCACCTAATTACCCTATTTTCTTTATGGGGAAGAAAGAAAATTAAGAAACCTGCAAATATTAGTAAAACTACAATTATTGTTAACCAAGGAAAATAAAGGTTTATTATTCCCCTTCTAGTTTATTATTCCCCTTCTATAAATATCCAAATTTTTATGCCTAATACCCCATAGATTGTTCGAACTGTATAGGAACAATAATCAATTTTAGACACAATCACGCGCGCCATCAGCATGGACCGAGTTGTAGCAACTAGCAATAGCAATTGAGCCGGCCCAATCACATGCTAACAACAATGGTCTCTTGCATCACTAGCAACAAGAGCTCATTAACAACAACTTTTTGCGGACTAGTGTTTTAAAACACGGGCCGGAAGTACCGGAGCGGTCGAACCAGCTGTACCAGAACCAAGCATGGAATCGGTCCGGTTAAGCCCATTTAACTGATTCACACCAAAACATAAAAGGCTTTTTCATATTTTGTTTTGCAATTGATATATGCATATAGTTTAAATTTTGTATTAGTTATTACGTCATTTAATTCTTAAATCATATTCGACTTGTTAGACTCGTTCGATCAGTGTGATCTGGTTTTAAAATTATTATTGGTTTTAAAATTATTATTGGATGAGGCTGCAAAATATCTAACAGCTTTTATTACTTTTTGAAGTGGGCCAGTGGAGGGTCATGGCAACAGCCAATAGGCGAGTAAAAAATTATCAATTGGCAAGGAAATGTAATGTTCAAACAAATGGGAGGGGAACCAAGGATGATATTTAGCCCAACTCTTTATGTTGAGGTACTCGTAACATATAAATATTAAAAAGTTATGGGTTCAAGTATCACCCTAAGTAAAAAAGCTTAGATTTGAGTCAGAAGGTTTTATTAGCAATGAATTTCCTCTTGAGGGGGTTGGGGGTGCGGTCCCGGCTGTGAAACGAATAAGTGGGTACGATTAAGATAACACTCATTCTCCAAAGCAGAGTTGCACATTTGTCGTTCGAAAAAAAAATCTATCGTTGTTGGGGCACCAAGGAGATAAGAAAGGTGGGATTTAAGTCAAAAATTATTATAGATGTGTCATTTTCTTTTCTTTAATGAAAGTCGAAAAATCATAAACGCACACTTGATCTATACATTCGTTCATTTGAAAGGGTTCTCAATAACAAAGACTCAAGGATGTCGAGATCTAGAGCATCGTCGTCTTCTAACTTCTATATTATTTAATGAGTTTTTCGTTTGTTAGGCTTGAGGAGCATAACCGGTCAACTCATTTCGTGATGATTTGTTTTTTCTGTTGATATACATTATGTATGGTTTAAACCTACAAACTTTAACTAGTGATTACATCATTTTATCATCATAATGTCTGTAATAGATGATGATTATTATTACAATCAAATACAAGAACTATGTTTATATAAGCTTCCCTACATACCTCGGAAGACTTGCTCGAAACAATCAAATACCAATTCCGCCAATGCAGTAAAAGGGTTCAAAAAAATTTATATACATCATTTTTTTTTACTATATTGTGATGCATTTGGAAGGCCTCTAATGACAAACAATTCAACAATATTATTGATCATGTATTCTTTGTTACTTATTTCTAACTTCCTGGTAGTCAATTTAGTATATTCACTTTTATCAGTTAAAATAATTACGTTGACAGAGAAAGAGAGTTGGAATGTGTACCTCCCCTCATAGTATCTCGTAATTTACACATATAAGGAACTACAATTTAATAACTCTGTCTACACTTAATTTATTTGGTCAATTCTGCCCCAACATCTAGTGTTTCGAGCTTCATATAATAGATCAAGAAAGAGATTTAAATAAAAAATGTATTTTTGTTACAAAGTATGAGAAAACACAATGAGTAAAAAAATTATAAAAAATTTATTTCTCACAATCTAAATCGAATTTCAAAAAAGTAATTTCGAGTTTTTGTTCCTCTAGCCGTCATCACTAAGAAAAAAAATAAAAAAAATTAACTTTATTTATTGTGTCATTTATAAAAAACACAATGACGTCATTTATGAAAGACACAATGACGTCATTTATGAAAGACACAATGACGTCATTGTGTCATAAAAGACACAATGATTTTTTTTATTTTTTTATTTTTTTCTGAAAGAGGACGACGAGATAAACGGAAACTCCGAAGTACTTTTTTGAAATTCGATTTAGATTGTGAGATATAAATTTTTGTGTAACTTTTTTAGACTCATTGTGTCTTCTCACACTTAGTAGCAAAAATACACTTTGTAAAATAACCTCAGCCATAGATTAATGCTATAAAGTTTAGAAATTTACAAAAGAGTAAATTACTATTTTGATCTTTATGTTTTACTCATTTTAACCATTTGAGTCTAAAAAATAATTTTCTAACAAATCAAGTCTTATGATTTGTATTCTATAACTCTTTCAGTTCAATACACTAACATAGTTAGATTTTTAAATTAGTTTCTAATAAAATAACCAAAATCCCCTTGGACTGAAATGGTTATTTTTAATAACCTTAGGGACCAAAAACGTAATTCACTCTCACACAGAAACATATATATATACATATACATATATATATACATATACATATATATATATATTATCTATACGAATTGTTTTTATTTTTATTTTAAATTTTTATAAAATTTAATTTTTAAACGGCTTGATTTTAAACGTCGTCTTTAAACCATTCATCTTATCTAACAGAAAGTATACAATTGTTTGGCTTATTAAACTTTTTATTTAAATTGTTAGGCTTACTTAAACGTCATTTTTAATCTATTTTTTTTATTTAAATCGTTAAAGTCTTTTTAACTGTTATTTTATTTAGACGTCTTTTTAATCGTTTAATTCTGTTAATCATCTTTTTTTAATTTTTTGTTTTATTTATATATGTTTTTAACCATTCGGCTCGTTTAAACGTAACTTTATGTCGTTCTTTTATTTGAACGTCTTTTTACCATTCGTTTATTAAAAAGCTTTATTTTTAAACCATTCATTTTATTAAAACATCTTTTTTTCTCTTTTCGATTTTTTTATGATCTTCTATTCAAGTTGACTTGAAAGTGTTTCTTCGTTTACGTCATTTGTATTTTTTTAGGATTAACTTGGGTTTTGATTATTATAATTAGGGCTTCTATGATATTAAAATTACTTGTGTTTAGTTTATTTAAACTTTTTTAAGTCGTTCGTTGCGTTTGAATAACCAATCAATTTGAAAAAGACGTTTAAATAAGGCAAATAAATTTAGAAAGAAGTTTAGATAGTTGAATGGTTTAAAAAGCCATTTAAATAAAAAAAATTAAAAGAAATATAAGTAAGACGAATGATTAAAAAAATAAGTTTAAAAGCCGAACGATTATAAAAAATAAGCTTAAAAAGCCAAAAGATTTTAAAGCCGAACGGTTTGAAGACGAATGATTTTAAAAATTGTTTAAAAACAAACCTTTTAAAAAATATTTTTTAAAAACCAATTGTTTAAAAATAATGTTTAGAAACCAAATGGTTTAAAAACACTTTAAAAATCGTTTTTAAGTAATTACATTATCGGTTTAAAATCCAAAAGGTTTAAAAATATTTTTAACTTTAAAAGATAAAAAAAAGCTTTCATACATACACATATATATAATATGTTTGTGTGAGAGAGTAAATTACATTTTTTGTCCTTGAGGTTATTAAAAATAACCATTTCATTCTAAGGGTATTTTGGTTATTTTATTAGAAACTAACTTAAAAATCTAACTCTGTTAGTGTATTGGACTAAAAAATTATAAAATACAAACCATGGAGTTTGATTTTGTTAAAAAATTCGTTTTTTGACTTAAATAGTTAAAATGACCAAAATATTAATTTACTCTTTACTGAATGAATAGACGTAAATGTGTGTTACTTTTTTCAGAAAAATGAAACAATGAAGTAATATTAATAAATTATACGTTTAGTATTACGATTATAATTTATGTTGACTTGTTTGATGATACCGGTTAAAATACATTCATTTTGTAAGGTTAATCAAAGTTGATGAGAAGAAAAAAATTGTGGCCAAATTTTAAATAACAAAATTTTATTATTATTTTCTAAAAATCAACTTTTTGAAACTAGAAAGTTGATAAATGTATATTGTAGATTTAATTAATCTTGTAACAGCTGTATGATTATTACAATTTTTTTTCCTTTTGGAATCAGGTATAATCAATAGTCTGTAGCGAAGTATTATTTTATTTATTTTCGATACTTTTATAAAATTTTATAACAGATATTTACACATTAAATTATAACATATTCCTTTGCACCCGCCACAATGATTAAGAATGATTAATGGAGCGTTCTAACTTGTATTTTTATATATTAGTTTTATATAATCCAAACCCGTTTTATGAATAATCTTCATTGTATTTACATTATTGCCAGCATTTTATTAACAAATGCTCATATAGCATACACCTAACGTCTTTATTGGCATCCATAGTTTATTACGTGGAATCGTGGATATAAATATTTCATTCAAACCAATATTTTAATTACTATCTTTATACATTACAGATTTTAAAAACGTGACTTCATTTGATTAATTCTTTGTTTATATTTTCGTATTTAAATGTTATCCAAACTATACTCTCACGTATATTTTTGCATCTACTCTTTTCTATACCTCTATCTTCTCGCGTATTTTTTTCTTTGTTCTCTCATATATTCGCTTATGTTTTTCTCTCTCAAGCCTTAGGTGTGGTTTTGGAAGTGATACAGTCTCGAAGGAGGGTGAATAAGAATGAAGCAGAGAAGAAAGAAAGCAGGAAAGAAATGAAGCGGGAGGGAGGCTCAAACAGAGATGTGGCACTTCAAGATGAACGGGAGTTATCGTGTTACTTAATTACATGCTACTATAGTTGTAAGTAAATTGATAAATTTACCTTGCAAATGTAAGATCAAATGTCTTACATGTTTAAAATAAAGGACTATGTATGTTTTTTAGAAGGATGTTTACATAAAAAAAGACTTTTTAACTGTTTTTATTTATCTCTCTACTACATGCGATTCACTTATGTACTCTAAGTGTTTTTACGGTTTTCTTGCATCCGTATTTCAAATTAGGGATCTTTACATACTCTTCTAATCAAGTAAGTTACATATTTACCTATTTTATTGAAATCAACTTACTAAATGACTATGTACCCTTATTTTTACTAAGGGATTTTTACATATTAATTTTTTGCTATTGTAATTGTTTAAAACTTTAAGAATTATTTATTGTATTTGGATATGTAATTAATTTTGATTATCGATGATTTTTTTAAAATAAAGTTTTAAAACTTTTGTATCTGGAGATGCAGTTTTATTGTTTTTATTTATATAGAAGGCTCGTCTTAAAGTAATATATATATATATATATATATATATACTAGCTTTAGTAAACTCGTGTATTACACAGGTTGAACAAATAAAATATTAAATAAAATAAAAATTATTAATTATAAAACTATATACTAAGACATGATATCATTAGAATTACGTATGAGTAATAATTATAAATAACAAAACAATAATATAAACTTTTTAAATTTTTTCAAAGATAAATTAAACATTTTGTTTCAAAATAACGTTTTAAAAAACTTTCATTTTTAAAAATGTCCTTACTATAACTCTCTATTTTAATTATTTTTGTTTTATAAAAAATTTACTTTAGAAAAATCAATTTTAAAATATTACGTTAAAATAGTTTGATTTTTTATAAGAATTATTTTTATAAAAAACTATTTATAGAGAAATGACATTAATAAAAAGATCTATTTCTTAATTTATTAAAAAATTAATTATAGTGTAAGAATAAATAATATTATTAGTAATTAATGTAGTTATATAG
Organism: Flaveria sonorensis; assembly: GCA_025506505.1. Classification (NCBI taxonomy): domain Eukaryota; kingdom Viridiplantae; phylum Streptophyta; class Magnoliopsida; order Asterales; family Asteraceae; genus Flaveria; species Flaveria sonorensis. The sequence continues at coordinate 5,480,316 of CM046438.1, forward strand.
AAAAGAGAAGCGAAATTTTTTGATAAGAATGAATATGGTGTTGACACGTGGCACCTAAATACCCTTTATTAGAATGGGATATATATATATATATATATATATATATATATATATATATAGTTTAGTAAAAATAAAAATAAAATAGTCATTCATTAAGTTAGTTTTAATAAAATGAATAAATATATAATATATAAAGAATAGTTTTAATAAAATGAATAAATATGTAATAAATGTGCTTTACAAAAGAGAAATATGTAATTAATTTTTGGTTTTAAGTAAATATGTAACTCAGTTACTGATTAATTTAAGAAAAAAAATAAAATTATAAATATTCTTTATTAATTATATATTAGTCATCATACGTAAAATAATTCTAGCTTTACTTCTCATAAGATAAGCTTGTGGCTAATATTTGGTGAAATTTCTTTTTCTTGACCACCGAAATCAAGATAACGATATATAGTATGTTTTTATTGTTATGATGTAATTCTTTTATGTCTTCTTATGAAGAAGTCTATATTGATTATTAATGACGACATTTGTAAATGCAATGGAGCATTATTTGAAAACGATATTTATATGGTTTTGTACTTTTGTAATAACTATTATGATATTTTTGCTAAATTGTATAAAATAAAACAAATTTTATTTTAGTTGTTCTTTATGTAAATGAATTCTGAGATCCACTGATTAATATTACAAACTCTTATCGTAATCTGATATAAAACGTAACCTATTTAATCTTTCAATACATTTAGAAATTAAGCTCATGTGATGTGACGTGTTTATGAACTTCGTTACGAGCATTGCGGGGGCTAAGTACACAAAAAAAATTATGAACTTGCGGTTCCTCAATTCTAAAGATCGAAACATAGATATAAAATAATATTATGTTTTGCACGTTGCAACGTTTAACATTGAAACAATAAGTTTATTAAAAAAGGTAAGAAAAATTATAATAAAATAACAAAAAAAGAAAAAAAAAGTATGTAGAAATATATAGAAAGGTAAAAACAAAGAAGTTTGAAAGCAAAACAAACCAAAACAAAAAACAAATGCCGGTCACAGGCATTGAATCAGCGACGGCTGACTGGCCGATAGTATTTTCAAAGGCAAGAGATCTAACCTAACCCACTTCGTCACCAATCATGGGCATCGAATTCGCAATACACAAAACCAATTATTTCGATTACAATTCGTTTTAAACAAAATTTATACCGTGGCGTTAAGAAAAATTACAGTCAATCATAAAACGTTTTTTTAGTTAACGAATGAATGTTATTGAAGAAAAAAGATTAAAACTGTATAAAAAGTTTGGTTAAAAACGTATATTATATATACTACATAAGTAAACTTAAGGGTTAAAGCATATAAGGTTGAACTTGAAACATTAAAAATTTAAAAAAAGAAATATGAGTATGTTTTGTATGAGGTAATGAAATGAACGAAAGGATGCGATGGAGAAATAAATAAAATGAATAATTATATTTAGTTATTCTGTGTGAATAAATACATTCAGTTATCCTGTGTTAATTATTATGTAAAGATAAAATGTAGACATGAAATTATAAAGCAATGGAATATAATGATGCTAGTGGTTGGTGTTGGTGGTAGTGGTTAGTGGTGGTTATTTGTGTTGGTGGTTGTTACAAGTGGTGGTGATGGTGCTTGGTTGGTGGGGTGGTGATGGTGATAGTGGTGCTTGATTGTCGTGGCGGTGGTGGTTGGCAGCGACGATGGTAACAACGACGATGGTGGTGGTGGTGGTTCTTGTTATTATTGGTGGTGGTGATACCTAATGATGGAATAAGTATGAAATGAAAAAAAAATAAAAGGAGCTCAATAATTATTTTGGACGTTTAAATGAGATAATATTGCTTATGTAATGATAATGTCATTCTATTGACCAACCAAACATTTGTATCTTTATTATCTCTGATCAATTCATTATAAACATGTTAGAGATGTTTGTAGTTTCTTCAATAATCTAAAAGTCTGGTTGATGCTTTATTAATACTAGCTATTTTTCTTAAAGGTGTTACAGATTTTAAATCTATTATATTCCCCTGTTACGGATTTGGTATTTGTAATTGTGTTTAAAAGATTTTTATAAGCATCAAAACATAGATGAGGCTACATTTCCCATTTGTCCATGAACCTAAAAGCGAAGAAAAACAATAACTCATCGCCGTCTCAAGAATGTCTATTGCTATGGCCGTAAATTAAATATATATTAATTATCAACTAGTTTTTTTACCAGCCGTGCGTTGCGACGGCAAACACACAACGTGATAAAGTATAGACTGAAATCGACCCAACTCGTTTCCGAACTAAATTTACTTAGGAAAACGTAAATTAACTCGAATTTATATCATTAAATGAAAATTTATTATTTTTGACCCGACTGTTTTACAAACAAAATTATGTCGAAAAATAGATTTACAATTTACCTGACTGGTTTCCAAACTAAATTTTCGTCGGAACATAAAGAAAATGAAAACGTATTATATTTGGCCCCGCACGTCTCAAACAAAAATTACGTCAAATTGTAGACCAAATAAAAAACGTTGATAAAAATAAGCACGGAAACGTTTTATATTTGAGCCGACTCATTTCTGAACAAAGTTTACGTCGAAATGTAAACTATCCCAAAGCATATATAAAATATGCACGAAAACGTTTTATATTTGACGTGATAAGTTTTTAAAAAATGTTAGGGAATAAAGTGTAAGAGATTGAAAGTTGAGTGACGAAGAAGGCAAAAAAGAATAAAAGTGGAAAAAATTGGTGCTTGGAGAGAGTAACCCGAGTATGTTATGTGAAATTTAAGAGCGTGACCACCACATCAAAACCAAGTTGTTGTTAAAATCCTCACCAAATTATATATATCAACCATCAAGTATGTTGACTTTGGGTGACCGTGTGATTGATCACCGACCTTTCTTTTTAAGTTGTAGTATAATTTGATTTGTGCATTAAGATTGTATCTCATTTTTAAAGTGTTTTTCAAAAAAGAAATATTTTTTATTTTTAACTTCAAGTTTTTCATATTTTTTAATGTAACCTTATAAATTTTGATTTTTTTATTTTTAACCCAAAATTTTTAATCCTATGCAATTCAACTTTATAATTTTTTTACTTTCAACTTTGATTCTCTATACTTTCATCTTTTGCAAATTTTCGTTTACGTTTCATTCTAAATTTTGCAAATTAACACGACGCAACATGCACGTGTGATTCAATATTTTTACGTTTAGCTTTATATTTTTTTCTAAATTTTGTGAGCTAAGACTTTGCAAAATACGTGTGTGATTTATTGTTTTTACGTCTATCTTTTTCTGTTTGATAGGTCCGTCACAACACATGGTTTATAGACCGAATCAGTTGTACCTTCCTCTGTTTTACGATTTAGTCTATTTTCTTCGCATTAACCACCGAACTTCAATGTTGGTGGTCTATTGCAATGATGTGACATTGATGCTATTTGGTATGGTTCTACGCCTTCGTCATAACGCAGGCGCCTTAATTCTAGTATTTATTACTTTCAATTTCAATTGAGTAGAAATTACGGTCAAACAAGACCAACATATATGGAAAAAATATGTGCAATTAATTAAATGATTGATATCTACGGGCATTATTAGCGTACTTAACCGTTGTAATGCAAGATGAGCCATTTGTATATTCATTAGCTAAATATATATCCTAGATATTTACATCTCTTTCTTTATTGATCGTCATCTTCTTCAAGCCAAAAAAGTATTCTCTTTCGACATCCATGTGTCGAGATAATTTTAATATGTACACACAGGTGCATCAGCTTTCTTTAACAAAATAATCCTTCGTCTTCGAACACATCACGACTTGTGAAGAGGCTACATAAGTTGTGATGTGTTTGGATTAACAGGTTGTTTTTACTAGAATTGATCTATAATTATCTAAACACATGGATGACCAAAGGAGAATACTTTTTTGATTGAAAGAACACAACGCTTTGAATTTGTTCCCCAACAAAAGGTGCGAAGCAGACGTGTAGTTTGTTTAGGGGCATTTTAATCATATAAAATTGTAAAGTAAATTACTAGAAGATCCATATGGTATGTTAATTTATAAATTAGGTCTTAATATACGAGAAACTATATGTTTGAGCTAATAAATATGTACAAGCATAACATGTTGGGTCCTTTGTTTGGATAGATGTTAACTTTTTCTATTACGTTTAAATAGTATAAAACCCATATTCTTGACGGTGATACCACCACCAGATACCACAACCCCTTGGACCCATATCACCTTTGCTTGAAAAACCCATATTCATTTGAAAATTGACTCGCCTAACGTCACCCTTTGATTTCATATCACCGTCTTGATCAATTTCAATAAGAGAAGAGAAGAGAGGGATACATGGAGGGTTGTTGATCGAATTTGGTTCTTGTAGGGGTTGCAAAATAAAGAACCATAGCCAATAACTAAAAGGGTCTTTGAGTCACTTTAAGAATCAGGAATCGCCAACAAGTTGGTTAGAGATTTTAACATGATATTTCTAACATCACATTTGATTATTAGAAAACAATTCAATTGGTATTCAAAAGATGATAAACAGATCTAAGTTGTGAACAAGAAATATATCAAAAAGATTCAATTGTTACTCAAGGTTTTCTTAGACATAAGCATCTCTCAGGTAGGCCCAAGAAAACTGAAAAACCAATCCAGACCGGCCCGAGCCCGCTCAAGGTCTCGAGTTTGACAATTGAACTCAATCGTAAGTGATTGAAATTTGACCTACTGATTTGTAATTCCACAGGGGCTACATAGTACATACCGATTTGTGTTTGTAATTTGAGAGTTTCCAAAACTTTGCATAACTACGTTAATTATATGTGGCACTGTGGGGCTGTGGGCCTGTGGCAGTGGCGGCTTAACTCAATTCACTAATTGGGCTACTTACTCGAATTCATCAAATATGGGCCGTTAGTTCACATTTTGTGTGTTTTGGGTAGGTTTTGGGCGACTCCACCATCAGTGTTCTTGAATAGACACTTATTGTGATTTATGCATTACGATAATATAAAAAATAAGATTTTTCTAAAAAAAAGGTTGTGTAAAAAACATACTTTTTATTAAATTAAAACTAGATATATTGATTAAAATATACACTTTACAAAATTAAAATTTAAAACTAAGAAATCTTCTAGAACAATGAACGTTTCTAAAAATATAAAATATTTTAAACTGACTTAATTTTAAAATAAAATTTTTATAAAAACCTAATCTTTTGGAAGATACTTTTTTATAAAACAAAATTATTAAAACCAGAATTTTAGATAATGAGATTTTATAAAAATCAAATTTCTTCAAAACAGTTTTAAAGAAAATGAGAAGTTAGTTTATGGGCCTCTTTAACAAGTGGGATTTAAGTTTTAGTTCACGTATACAAGAAAGTTAACTGGACCTACATAACCAATCTGGGCCTTCCTTCAGCATGGACATGCTCACATGCCTATATTTATTCGTAGTTAACTGTTAAGAATTGTATAGAAATCTCAAAACATAAACGTTAATATAGAAAAGTACGTTGTATAAAAGTAATTATTCTCGTTATTGTTGCTAGCAAGTATATTACCATCACAAGGTTACTGGATTTTTTTATTAGATTAGGAATGTCCAAAAAATATATAGTGATACAATATTATTAATTATAATAGCTACAAGACACTTCTTCTATTTCTTAGTGATGCAACTTTCATGAAATAGTAACAAACTAACAACTACTAGTGAAACCAGCATGGTGGGCCGGAGTTGTTAAAGTTCGATAATAGTATACACTCGGTGGGATAAAATTCAGTTCGAAACGCTATTATACGTCGCAACAGAAATGATGGTTCTACCAGAATTTTATAAAACATTATATGTTAAAAGTCGTAAAAGGAAAAAGACCATAATAGATTAAACCTTTAAGCACTTTTTACTAACTATACATTTTTTTTATTTGCATACATATTATTACTAACAGTTCGGTTTGGATAAAATTTACCAATTAAAAGTTGACTTTAACAATCCAATGTAACATACACAAATTCAATGTCTTGACTTTTGTAACTGACAAATAGTCAAATAGCTTTTGCATCATAATGTATTAATATCGATGAATTAAAAGAACAAGATACTCTAACTCCCATATCATTTCTTTAAATCAAAACATGAAACAAATTTAATGAAACAAGTTTAATTCATCAGCTAAAAATGCAATGTTTTAGCAATTTTCTATTAACAAACATCAAACTATGCCTAAGAAACCAAGTTTGGGTCGACAAAAGATTAAGATCACGAAAATTCAGATAAAAAACCATCTACAAGTGACGTTTTCTAAGAGGAGGTCCGGGCTGTTCAAGAAGGCCAGCGAGCTATGCACATTGTGCGGTGTTGAAATCACGATAGTGGTATTCTCCCCTACTGGGAAGGTTTTCTCATTTGGTCATCCTAAAGTTGAGTCAGTTATTGATAGGTTTCTCGAAAACCAATCATTTAACACAACAAGTTTGCATCTTGTTGACTCACATAGGATGACTAGCATTCCTGAACTCAACTTACAGCTAATGTACATGGTTAACGAGTTAGCAGCCGGAAAAAGAGAAGCTACACATTAGATGAGATGAGAAAGGATGGCCAGAGGCAGTTTTGGTGGGAAGCACATATAGAGGACTTGAGTCTACATGAGCTTGAACAACTTAAAGACTCAATGGTGGAGCTCAAGAAGAGTGTGGTTATACAAGCTAATAAGCTTTTTGAACAAACTTTTTACTCTATTTCGGTTTTTGGAAACCATAGTAGCGCTCGAGGTGGTGTTGATCGCTATGAGATGAAGGCTGATCATATCGTTTTAGCGTCTTTGGGTGCTTTGCAGGCCCATAGCTATGGCTATGTTCATGGTTTGTTGTGAAGTGCATTCTATATCTTGATATCATGGGAGTTTTGCTGGCTAGTAACTCACTAGCTTTTTTCTGTTTGTCTAAGTTGGTTAACATGTATACATGCTGGGAGACTCATTATGGTAATATAAAATAGGGACATCATGGTGTTAATAATAAAAAATAAAGTTACTAAAGGTATATAATACAATATATCATGGTGTTAATAATAATAGATAGAGTTACTAAAGGTATATAATAAAAAAATGACGTTTTATAGCTTTTAAGTGTTATAATAAAAATAATTGAATGTATTTAATTTCCATTTTTGTTGATTAATTGTTTGGTTAAAATGAATGTCAACTTAAAGTGACCATAACTTTTTTGAATCATAATTTGATATTAAGGAGCTAATACTATAGTGTCAATAAATTTCACTTTGAAACTTGATTCTCACATATATGACCAGGAAAGATTATGCATGTAGTATTAAGTAGGATTGCAAAGTATAAAACTATGCAGTAAAACTTGGTTTCTAATCATAAGTTTGAGTTGTTTGGAACTAGTTAGTTGTGAGTATTATTATATGTTTAAACAGTGTATAAAGTTACCTAAAAATACGTTGACATGCATGAATACATAAAAATATGTTGACACGCAGATGTCCGGATACCCGTTTGACAAGTAAAAAAATGTTTCTAAAAATAGAAAGGTATATATCTATTAACAAAATTAGTTAGATGTTATATTAGTAACTAGCTTTAGCCTTTAGTAAAGCCGTGTATACACGGGGTTGAATATATAAAATATAATAAAAAATTTATTAATTATAAAATGATATTTTAAAATATGATATAATTAAAATTATGTATGAGTAATGACTATAATTAATAAAATAATAATATCAACTTTTTAAACTTTTGTTTTTAACTTTTCTTTCTCAAAAAAATTGAACATTATGTTTGAAAACAAACCGATTTAAAAAAAAATGTCATTCCTAAAAATTTTCTTATTATAACTTCCAATTTTAAATATTTTTATTTTATAAAAAAATTACTTTTTTAAAACACTGATTTTAAAATATTTTATATTTTAAAAAAAATGGTTATTTGGTAATAAACTTTATTAAAAGATCTCTCTCTTAACTCAAAAAAAATAATTTTTGATCTAATAAAAATTAAATAATATTATTATTAATTAATGTAATTATTTAATAAAATAGATAAACGGAAAAATTTTAGTGAGAAAGAATGTAGTGCTCCAAGTGTTCCCTTACTTATTATTTTATTAGAGTAGGAGGATTTGCTAAATTAATTAAGTTCTTTATATAAGTTTTTTCTTAATAGTTTTCATGTTGAACAAAAATCATAAGTATGAATTAGGTTGTTCGAAAAGAAAAAAAATTAAAACAAACGAGGGCTTATAACGTTAAAACATAGAAATTGCTCAAGGTGTCCGAAATGATTGAGCCGGAGCAACAGGAAATTTTAATCATATTGGATTAGATTTCATAACACTATTGGCAACAAAGGAGCCTTGTGGGTCAAAAAAAACTTAACGTTGTTGATAGAGTGGTAGTCAATAAATTTGATATAAAAATTGAATCAAGGGATTCGACAACGTTGATGAATTAACAAGTCTTACACTATGTGAGACCCATAGAATAACACGTGGGTTCTAATCAATTCAAAAGATCAACCACCAGCCAACAATACGTTGATCGATTGACAACAATAAAAAGTAACCATTTTGACCTTTTCAAATAACAATTAAGATGAAAGGAGGTATGAACGAATATTGGCACCCGTCACCACACGGACCAAACCAACCAAATAGGGTCAAGAACCAGACTGACCCGTACCAAACCAGACAGGACGTGCCAGACCATTTTTGCGTGTTTTGGGTCATTCTCGTCCGACTAGACTTATTAAGATGAAAAACGTTTACAGAAGACAAACCGATTTTGTGTGTTTTGGGCAGGTTTTGGGCGACTCCACCATCAGTGTTCTTGAATAGACACTTATTGTGATTTATGCATTCACTTTAATACAACTATCATTACGATAATATAAAAATATTATTTATTGTTTCCATTGACTTTTTTGGTCAAAAATTTCGGTCACATGCCATATATGATATATCTTGTAGTGGGTATGTGTATAAAGTCAACAATTGCCACCGGTAACACCACATCATCCACAATTCTATTTTCGTAGCATATGACTATTATAAATACAATACATGTTCTTACATTATATTATCACACGATAAACAGTCCCAACAACAACCAAATATCCCACACACAACATGAAGACATCATTTTTCACTTTCATCCTCATCTCTATCATCTCCTATTCCTCGGCTCAATCTCCGGTCCTCGACACCGACCAGATGCGGCTCGTCACCGGGCCCTCCTACTACATCGTGCCCGCCGTTAGCGGCAGGGGCGGCGGCATAACCCTGTCCCCAACAACGCTAAACCAGACATGCCCGCTAGATGTGGCCCAAGAAAACAACGAACAAAGTAACGGGCTACCCTTGAATTTCCTTCTAGCCATCCCGAACCGAGGGGGTGTCATCCGTAGTTCTTCGGATCTTAACATTAGATTCTCGGGTGCAACGACATGTGGTAAGCCCGCAGTCTGGCGGGTAGAAAATGTTAACGGGCAACGGGTCGTGTCGAGCCGTGGGGTTGTGGGGAACCCAGGCGCGGGGACCATTAGCAACTGGTTCAAGATAGAGAAGTATGAAAATGATTACAAGATTGTTTTTTGTCCCGCGGTGTGTAACACCTGTAGGCCAGCTTGTGGAGATATTGGTAGTATTATTGTGAAAAATGGTCGTAGGAGTTTGATTTTGAGTAATGAGCCTCTTAAGGTCAAGTTCAAAAAGGCGTAAAAATGTGTTATCGAGCTCATAAATGTTAGTGTGTGATGATAATAAATTAATAATGGGCTAATGAAGTCCTACATGTTATTAGTTATTAGGCATGTCAATAAAACGGATGTGTGCTTGAAGTGATATCTAATCTAACTAAATATATGTTCATTTCAAGTGAAACAAGTGTGGACCCTATTGGGCGTGAAGTATCCTAACTCCTACACGTGTCGTGTGGTATGGGTGACTAGCAAATGATGTCAAATACTGAAACCAAACCTGTACACGGTACCAAATTTCCCTTCCAAATTATTTTCGATACAAATTTGTTACCACTTTTTGGTGCTTTCGGGTTCGGTACTTTTAGTTCAGTACCGATTCAGCAAGGTACCAGTATTTTACCGATTCTTAACTTCAAATTCCGTACCAAGTCCTGTATCGTACTGGTACCGGTACCGTACCGTACCGAGCATTTTCGGTACTGGTACCCAATTTTGATGATTTTCGGGATCGGTACTTTCGGTTCAGTAACGGTACCGAGCTCATCCCTAGCGACGTGATGGTTTACTGGTGCATTACTGCAAATTTACTTTGTAGTTTGTATGCTCCTATGAACATCCCACTTCACAAGGTTTAATTTGTGGATCAACTATTTTTGGGCTTTAATAACTCAAGCACCTTACCCAACTCACATGGAAAGCCCACTTCACAAAATTAAATTTTACTCATGCTATACTTAAGCTATACTTAAACTTTGGCACATGTCATCATAAAAAATATATATACACACTCAAACGAAAAAATTAGAAATATTAGCCAACTCTGTTTCAATAGAAATATATACTTAAGCCTAAAAAAGATAAATTTATTGAGTTCATATTATATATTGATTTTTCTAACTAATTAAGTATGTATAGTTTAAAGATTAATAGAACTAATATCCTATTTATAATAAATAAATGTTTACAAACTTTGATACATGTTACCATCACAAAGCTTCACATCCTTAATTTTCTTGTTCAAAAATCTATTTCAATCCTTTTAAAAATCAGAAATAAATAATTACCTCATCTCTCTCTGTTTTATTTTAAAAATTAAGATTTTTCTAAATAAAGGTTGTGTAAAAAAACATACTTTTTATTACATTAAAACTAGATATTTTGATTAAGATATACACTTTACAAAATTAAAATTTAAAACTAAGAAATCTTCTAGAACAACGAACGTTTTTAAAAATATAAAATATTTTAAACTTACTTAAATTTAAAATAAATTTTTTATAAAAACCTAATCTTTTGGAAGATACTTTTTTATAAAACAAAATTATTAAAACCAGAATTTTAGATAATGAGATTTTTATAAAAATCAAATTTCTTCAAAACAGTTTTAAAGAAAATGAGAAGTTATTTATAAAAATGAAAATAATCAAAACCCATAGTTTTTAAACAACAAGATTTATAAAAAGGACCAATTGCATATATCCCTCTTCAAAATTATAAAATTGCATATTTTCTCAAATAATACTTAAAAAACATTAAAACTTGTGTTTTAAGAAAATATGTGACTTTTTTAATAGAGATGTGAATATACTTACTTCTTCCTTTTCTATATACGGAAAGTTCAGTACACTCAATAACATGAAAATCCTAAAAATTGTATTAAGAAATCGAACCCATTTATTAGATCAAAACTAATGACTAAAATGATGTCATGATGACAGCTTCATATTTAGATAAAAGTCATGTCCGGGATAGGAGAAAGGGGAGTACAACACACTTATTTATGGAAACTAATATTTAAACAGTAATCAACACCTATTTATAAGTCTTATATAGCTCTATAATTGATATATATGGTTAAAAACACTAAAAATAAAAAAAATTTAAAGGGGGATGTCAACGGACTATACGCCCATATAGCCCTGTACGACCCTCTATACGACACATATAGATCTATACGACGCGTATAGCAAAATTCGAAGTTAAATACGAGGAAAATTTCAGGAGGCTGTCAGATGGGTTATACGCCTCATATAAGGCCATACGACCCCGCTATACGACCCGTAATTTTTTGTTGTTTTATAATCAGGGAGTGTCTAGATATCAGGACCATTATTTATTTGCTAGGCTAGAATTCATCGTATTATAAGATTTGAATAAAAAAATATAAAATATATGTTAAAGAAGAGTAAGGAGCTACAAATCTCTATTTTAAGATTAAATTTTAGTGAAATTACGTATAGCTAACTAGTTTAATTAATAAAAATTTATAATTGTTTCAAGACTTTTGTTTTTCAATTCTTTTTAAGAATTCATTTTTTTATATTTTTTCAAAACACAAGTTTCAATGCATAAAATATAAATTTTTTAAATATGATTTGAGAAAATATGTAACTTTATAAGTTTAGAGGTGAAAATATATAATTGCTCCAATAAAAAGAAAATTAATTTAGCATTTTAGCTTGTAACACTTGAACGACTCTCACTTTCATATTTGTTCTGAACGTATCTAATTTATCACTACACACCTAATTAGTTTATTATTCCAAGTTGACATTAAGATAGGATCATCCGACTTGCACACACGATTACGTGTCGCCCGAAAAGAACCCCAAAATCACACCTTTTTCTCCCTATATATACTTGTTACACCATGCAACCTAATGTACACCCAAAATAAATTCAAGAAATATTTAACCAACATACAAGATGAAAACATTATTATTATTTCTTCTTATCTCAACAATCGCGTATTCTTCAGGTCAAGAATCGCCTGAGGCAGTTCGTGATATAGACGGAAACTTGGTCCGTTCTGGAACAGATTACTACATCTTACCAGTATTCCGAGGAATGGGTGGAGGCTTAACACTTGCCTCCGTCGGAAACCAGTCTTGCCCACAAGACGTAGTCCAAGCAGACTTAGAAGTTGATAATGGCCTGCCATTAACATTCACACCCGTGAACCCCAAGAAAGGCATTATACGCGAATCCACAGATCTTAATATTATTTTCTCGGCTTCATCGATCTGCTTTCAGTCGAACGTTTGGATGATCGAAGAGTACGAGGGACAACTGATTGTTTCGGGTAATGGAGTGTCGGGAAACCCTGGTCAGGAAACGTTGAGCAACTGGTTCAAGATAGAGAAGTTTGATGATGATTACAAGATTGTGTTCTGCCCTACGGTGTGCGACTTTTGCAAGCCGGTTTGCGGAGATATCGGGATTTCGATTACGGAAAATGGAAGACGACGTCTTGTTATAAGTGACGTACCATTCAAGGTTATGATCAAGAAGGCATGATCAACTTTCTACGCTCATAATGAAGGGAAGTTATTATGTAATATGTTTGTGTATGACTTTTATGTTAGAATAATGACTGTAAACTATAGTCTTGTGATTAAATAAGAAATTATAGATTCTTTACCAAAAAATAATTTTAGTTCTCACACGAGAACCTGCAAAACGAGCATAAAAAGAGGAAATTAATATCATTAAATTAATCACAACTTACAAACTAAAGTCTTTTGGAAATGACGGGTGTAATACTTTTGTAAGAGCTAACACCTAAACTTTTTAAAATAAAATTAGCATACCCTAAATGATCATATGTTTATCTTTTAAATTCTTGGATCAACAAAAAATCGGTGAAAAGAAGACTTCATGCAAGCCCTCAAAGTCGACATCGTTTTGTCATAGAAACTACATGAGTTACAAATATAATATTCAAATATTGAACCACATAAGAAGGAGAATCACTATACACACAACAGATGTCAAAACTACTTGTCGTCTGGTATTCTAACACAATACTATGTAGAGGTAGTATTAGTAACCATTACACGTACATACCTTCGTTAGATGTACACTTGTCCATTAAAGCAATACTTTTGGGTAATGCACATTTGTAATAACCTAATAGGAAAATAACACATACCTTGACATATTTTGTTGCTTTAAAGTAATATTAACAACTATAAAATTTAGAATCTGATCTTAAACTTTTCAACCAAATATGGCCATTAAAGACATGTTTTCTAATGTATAACATTTTGATACAATATGTGCACATATGAACTTTTTGTTAACTCAGCTTTTAACCCACATGGATGGTACTTGTGTTAACACCATTTTAAGGATGTGCTTTGAAATTACACCGTGTCTCAATTGTTCACTCGTGGGAAATGCTTCATGTTTCTCTAGTGGATGTCCACTAAAAAAATTATGCCATGTTCATGTGAAATACTAAACGTACCCTTATACTGGAAATAAATCATTACATAAGACAAAAGGTGATCTCAAAGAGCGAGATGATCTTTTCAATGAAAGCAAATTGAAAGATTTGTGTGTTTAATCAGACAATATAATTCCTTTGTATAGGTGGTGAATAAACACAATGTTATATATGTATCAAGTATTCATGAAAGAGTAGACAATATAATTCCTTTGTGTGTTTAATCAGACAATATTTGATGTTATAACCTTTAAGAGTTAGTGATTATATTAGCAGAAAACCTTTAGTAGTAACCTAATTACAATTGATGCCTTGACTTTCAACTACACCTTATTTACTACTGATCAGACTTATTGGTGAAGCTTATTTGCTAGTAATGGTTTAGTTCCCACTAATGATCTCAAAGCTACTGATAATCTCAACTACTACCGATAATTTCACTTACAATTAACAATCAGCAAATAACTTACTATTGTTTGATCAGTTCTTTCTGATCATCAATTTCATGTAACTTTTCACCAGCTAAGCATATCTGATGCATTTTTAGAGCAACTCAACAATCTTTGCCGGGGGTTTGATCCTTTTTCCTTAGACCAGACAAGGGTCGTTGCCCCTTAGACCCTGACACGTTGTCGGGTAGCTCCCCCGAACTCTCTATGGTGCCTACTTCTCTCTCCTTCTCTCACATCAACCTTTTTTTTTAAGAAATTAGGGTTGTAAGCGAGCCAAGCCAAGTCAGAGTGGTCTCAGGTTTAGCTCGTATTTCTTTCTTCTGAAGGTTTTAATCTTGATAGCTATTTATATTTGTTTTATGAATTTGTTTAGGGGAGTTTGTATTAAGCTAAAATTGACCTTGTTGGTTTAGTTGGTTATTAATAGAGTTTGAGTTGGGTTACGATTTGTATAAGTTTTGGATAAATACAGGGTTAAGGATCATTGTTTTGTGTGATCTTTGATATTAATACAATGTGTCAACTAGTAAGTAGTCGAAGCCGTGTTTTCGTATGTTGCCTGATTCAATTTTCCTACATCTTCCACCTGCAAAGCATTTCATATAAGTTCTACCAAATCATCAATAGCTACACCTCCTATTACAACTCCCCATGATTCTTCTTGAAACAAAATCTCTTCATCAGATTCAATCATGGCAACATCTCATATTCATGATCTCATACACATTAAACTAGATGATAACAATAATCTAGAATAGAAGCATCAAATTCTCTATACATTGAAGACAAACATACCTGTTCCAGGCTTCCAGCAGAACACTGAGACAAGTATTTCCCACCTGTTTGAAAGCATACTCTTTGGGCTTTGGGTTAAATTTGTGGATCCAATTTTTATGGGCTTTAATAAGTCAAGCCCCTCACATGGACTGCCCATTTGGCCACTTCACATGGTATTTTTGTCCTCCTTGTGCCGTCTCGGTTTCAAATCTTCAATAGAAATAATAAACTCAAACTAAAAACTGGTTTTATCAAGTAATAAGGTATATAATAGTTATAAAATTTAAAACTTCATAAAACTAGATATAAAATAGGAGAAGTCAAAATACCAAGCATTTTTTCGTACAAAGTATACAAAGTTATTACTCAAGAATAAACGTTTCGAATAAAATCATGTAAGAGATGAACTATTCACGCATGTAAGAGGTTATCACGCAAATATGAAATTATAACGCAAGAAGTTATTACTGCATGATAATTCATCTCCGCGTGATAATTTCACGTAAGTGTAATACTACTTGCGTAAATATTTGCTCATTCTTGGCCTCTTGGGTGATAATTTAATTCACACATCGTATGATTCGCGTGAAAATACCATTTTGTAATTAAATTTTTTATATAAAATAAATAATTGTGTATACTCCCCTTTCTCCTCTCCCAGCCATGATAAGTCTAATCATAAAAATGTCATCACATCATTTAGTCATTTGGGTTCGATTTCTTAATACACTTTTTAGGAACTTTTATCTAATAGACTATTCCCAACTTCCCATATATAAAAAAATAAATTTAGCATTTTTGCGTGTAACCCTTTAACAACTCTCACTTTCATATTATTTTTAATTTAATGTATCTAATTAATTTATTACACACCTAAATACTTTACTATTCCAAGTTGACATTAAGATAGGATCGTGAGACTTGCACACAGGATTACGTGCCGCCTGAAAAGAACCCCAAAATTACACCCTTTTCTCCCTATATATACTTGTTACACCATGCAACCTAATGTACACCCAAAATAAATTCAAGAAATATTTAACCAACATACAAGATGAAAACATTATTATTATTTCTTCTTATCTCAACAATCGCGTATTCTTCAGGTCAAGAATCGCCTGAGGCAGTTCGTGATATAGACGGAAACTTGGTCCGTTCTGGAACAGATTACTACATCTTACCAGTATTTCGAGGAATGGGTGGAGGCTTAACACTGGCCCCCACCAGAAACCAGTCTTGCCCACTGGACGTAGTCCAAGCAGACTTAGAAGTTGATAATGGCCTCCCATTAACATTCACACCCGTGAACCCCAAGAAAGGCGTTATACGCGAATCCACAGATCTTAATATTATTTTCTCGGCTTCATCGATCTGTATTCAGTCGAACGTTTGGATTATCGAAGAGTACGAGGGACAAAGGATTGTTTCGGGTACTGGCGTGTCAGGAAACCCTGGTCAGGAAACGTTGAACAACTGGTTCAAGATAGAGAAGTTCGATGATGATTACAAGATTGTGTTCTGCCCTACGGTTTGCGAGTTTTGCAGGCCGGTTTGCGGAGATATCGGGATTTCGATTATGGAAAATGGAAGACGACGTCTTGTTATAAGTGACGTACCATTTAAGGTTATGATCAAGAAGGCATGATGAACTTTCTACGCCCGTAATGAAGGGATCTTATTAAACTTGTGTTTGAATTTTATGTAAGAATAATGAATATATATAAACTATAGTCTTGTAACTTGTAAGTGATTAAATAAGAAAATAAAGATTCGTTACTATTAGAGGTTCTGGGGTTTTCTAGGTTATGGCAAATACGGAACTTTTATTATATTTTACGTACTATTAGTTATCATATTATTATTATTGTTTTCTTATTCTCAAAACATAAGTTTTTGACTATAACTAATAGTAATATATAATAAAAGTTCCGTATTTATTTATGCATCGTTCCTTGTCGTAAATATATGCTTCGAGTTGAGAGAACCTAACTATTATTTATTTGTTTTATGTTCATAATGATTAAATAAAAAAACCACACTATACATGTTAAATACTATCAACACATGTTTATCTTTCAGATTACTTGATCAACATAAATGCTTAAAAGAAGACTTCATATAAGCCCCCAAGGTCGAAAGCGATCCAAAGCGATTCGACGACCAATGTTTTGTCCTAGAAAGTAAAATCTACATAAGTGTGTTAAGTAGTTCCACAGCTTATGTTATAAAGATGCACGGTTTTGTCTTAGGAGAGATCAAATCCAAAAGTAAAATTACAAACCCACTTCAAAGATGACAAAATGATGAATAAATTAGTACAATGGACTAATTAATCACTCTTAGTGTGTTATCATAAAAACAAATAAATTTTAAATAAATGCATAACGAGATTTTTCTAAAATAATGTTTTTGTAAAAGTGAAGTCAGAGATTTCCTGATAGAATATTCTCTATGGATAAGTTTTTATATGCAAAAACAAGTCAAAGAAAGGGTTTAGACAAATAAAATAGTGGTGGTCAAATTTATAGTAATACAAAGCTTCTAAAATACTTAAGTTTTGGTCACTTTCTTCTCTTCCAAGTCTCAAATGAATCTGAACTTGTATTAGGAAACGAAGCATTAAACATTAAGACGCTTTAATCCATAAAAAAATTATTTATTTTGATTTTTATTTTTTGGATTATTGAATTTTAATAATCTCAACTTTCATTTATTGACTAAGATTAATTTCAACTCAGGAAATATTTACAGTCACTCTTAACTTTGAGTTTATTTTCCTCCAACGATACTTTACTAACTGAGATTTAATCCCCGTTAGTTTTTTGATGAAATGGGACCAACTTTAAGCCATTTTTCAACTCCACCGTTACCCAGCCTCCATCAGGTTTATTTTACGGTGTCTAGCCTCCACCGTCACCTGAAATCTACATTTAACGACTCAAGTGGTTTGATCAGGAGGTGGAGATTGATGGGTTTCCGAGTGCTGAAGTTTCAGATTGACGGGTCTGATGGTTAATTTCAACTTTCTGCTTAGTGTTTTGGGCATATAATTATTCCACGTCATCAAAAAACTAACAGTGTTAGCTCTCAGTTAGTAAGGAATTGTTGAAAAATAATAATTAAGTTTAAAGTTGGGAGTGTCAATAAAAATTTCTTGAATTGGGATTAATCCGGCTAATAAATTAAAGTTGAAATTATTAAAATTCAATAACCCTTATCTTTACTACTATATAATACATTTTTAGGAGGACAAGATAGTAATTTTACTTAAATTGTAAGATGTCTAATATAATATTTTAAGCATAGAGTACAAGTGCCCTATGCAATAGTTCTATTTTTACCCGTATTTAATAAACTCTTTTAATTAATACACTATTTAATACACATTATTAATACATTAATTAATAATTTGATATTATTTAATTCAATACATTAAATATTATATTATTTATAATACTTGAAAATGACATTTAAATTTATTAAATACTATTTAAATAATTAAGTATACAACTCATATTTATAATAACTAATAGTTATATATTCTAGAGGTATTTTGGGAGGTCAATAAATTTAATATTTATGACTAAATTTGGTAGTAAATGATATATTATTTAATACTATGTTTTTGTCTTGTTATTGTATGTGTAACAAAATAATAACATATCATTAATCATATATAATGTTCTACATTTTGTGATAGTTTTTATTCAAATACTTTTAACGTATTTATTTTACTTGATATCCATGACTTATTAAATATCATATGTTCAATAATAATATCATTACGATATAATAATGAATCACTTAAGTATGTATAGATATCCATGAGAATCCGAGCGCATATACTATTGAACTCACTAAAATCATGATAATCTCAAAAACTATCATTGTGATGCTCGCATATACATTTAAAATCAAACCGTAACGAAGCGCAAGTGTCCACTATACTACTATATAAAGCAAAACCTTATTATACAAATGTAATTTTACAAAAAAATTAAGAAACATAATCTAACTTTTAAGCATTAGATACAAGTGTTCAATGCAATCATTCTTATTTTATCCCTTATTAATAAACTTCTTGTAATTAATACATTGATTAATAAATTATTTTTTATTGTAAGATTATTTAATTCACTACATTAAATATTATATAATATTTAATATTTTAAATTAACATATAAATTTATAAATAAGTATTACCTTATTTGAATACTTAACTAAATAGTTTTATAATAATAATAACAATAATAATAATAATAATAATAATAATAATAATAATAATAATAATAAATTTATAAATAAGTATTATTTTATTTGAATCATAACTATATAATTACTAAATAGTTGTATAATAATGATGATAACAATAATCTATATCTATATCTTACTATGTATAAAACATCTTTTAAGACAAGATTGTAATCTTACAATAATTTTAAGATAACATATAAAGGATTGCAAACTTTAATCTTTAATATTATAAGAAATTTTTTTATTATACTCTCATTGTGCTTCAAAAAAATATACCACATGATTTTCTATTAATATATCTATATTTAATATCTAATGTCATAACACATCTTTCATTGTTGTATCAAAATAATTCAACCTATATTATGTCGAATGTGAAATTTTTTAAAAATATTCGTTAAACATTAGTCATATTTAACACTTATGTTTACTTAAAAGTTGAGTCATTCAACTATTATTGTTAATGCTAATTAGTTGTAACAATGTGTTAGCTCTAACATATGAAAATAATCATAAGCCGTATAAGAGTTTTAAACCATAAAACAAAACAATTGATAAATTAAATGAAATATAACAAGTATAGACTTGTAAATTGTTCACTCCGTCGCAATACGCGGGTTACCCACTATAATACTCTAAATTAATAGTTAAATTTATTAATAAGTATTATCTTAATTGAATACTTATACCTAAATACTTTTATAATAATAATAATATAGAGATAATAATAGTAATATAATAATAATAATAATAATAATAATAATAATAATAATAATAATAATAATAATAATAATAATAATAATAATAATAATAATAATAAAATCTATAAATAAGTTTTATCTTATTTGAATATTTAACTATATAATTACTTTTATAATGATGATGATGATAATATTCTATATCTATATTATCTATATTTATACTATTATATAAAACATTAGATAAGAACACACTTGTAATTTTACTTAGAATTTAAGACAACTAAAATAATTTTTTAAACATAAAATACAAGTGCTATATATGATAGTTTTTAATTTTCCCATATTTAATAAATTTCTCCCAATTAATATATTATTTAATATATATTTATTTTAAACTAAAGTTCAAAAATGGATGTTTTTATTTGCTTCTGTGTTTCCTAACG
The DNA here is from genome assembly GCA_025506505.1 of Flaveria sonorensis. NCBI lineage: Eukaryota > Viridiplantae > Streptophyta > Magnoliopsida > Asterales > Asteraceae > Flaveria > Flaveria sonorensis. The sequence goes on from CM046438.1 coordinate 5,500,958, forward strand.
CTTTTTATAATGACAAATTTTCTTCATAATTTCCAAATACACCGTCACGTTGTTTTTCTATTTATGTTTTGATGCTTAAAACTGATTAGCCATTTTTTATTTTAAATGGTTTTTTTATAAAATTTTAAATATTAAAGTTTTAATTTTATCAACATTATGATTTACTAATCTACAAATCATTGAAACTAATTTTATAAATTTTAACACCGCTGCAACGCACGGAAATACCCACTAGTTTTCATAAAAAAAATTAAAATCTTTATGTAAATTCATACATTATGACGCATTGAATAGTGAAGAAGTTAATGATTTTGATACTCCATTGTAAAAAAAAAAGGAAAACGTTTACGTAACTCACATGTTGCTACAGAGACATTAGTAATATTCAAAATCTTATATAAAAACGAAACCATTAAATAATAACGTCTAAACATTCATATAATTTTTTAACGAAAACTTGCATAACTATAAGTTTTTTAAATATTAATACATGTAGTAAAAAACCAGAAGGGTAGAGATAAACTGGATCGAGCCAGCGTCTACCACCTCAAGAAGGGTGCAAGCTGAACAACTCCACCAAGCTATTTAATTAGTGTGTTTAAAAGTAAATAAATTTAAATACAATCTCGTAGGCTAGAAATAAAAATAAATAAACAAAACATGCAATAATTGCTTGTAATCTGCGCTTCATGAATAGTACTCACACGACTGTTTGTTTTGTTTGCCAATAAAAATAAATAAACAAAACATGCAATGTGTGTTTTCTCATACATCCTTTCTTTTTTACTGCTAATTTGCCACCATCGCATACATCCGTCGGTTTTTGACCAAATATGTATATTAGAAAAACGTGATGTAACGTGTACCACCGGCTTCATATTCATATTCATTCATTAATTAAATATATAAAGTACTTAACTTCATATTTTTAAAATTAAAATGACAACGACATAGGATATCATTGTTAGACCATTTCCATTGATGAGCTTTTGCTTAGGTTGGTTGCAGTTTTTCCAAAATATATATATAAAATATCTTAAGGTTGCAACCAAGAGCATGACCTGGTCGGTAGACCAACCCAAGTCAAGACATTTTTTTTTTCTTAATTTTAGTAGAACCAATAGTATCTTGACACCTAACTATATTTTTCTGATTATTTATTGCTGGATTTATTTTAACATTTAAATCCATTTTTTAAAAATTCTTACAAGTTACTTTTTTTAAATAAAAATGTAAAATTTTCATTATTAAATAATTATTAACCATTAGATGAATGTATCAAAATAGAATAAGTTTTTTTTATTGTCTTAATAGAATAAAAAATAATCATAAGTTATATTTATTTAATAATACTATGATTTGGGTTGGCTTGTGAATGAGAATGAAACTTTGAGTTTGGTTAGGTTGTGTAGTTGAAAGAGAGAGAAATTATTTTTTTAATAGAATGTTGGGTTGAGTTAGATTGTAAATGAGGATAGTCTTAGGCATCCAGCTAGTTAACTTATAGTATTCACAGTAGGTTTTTTATTTTTTTATATGAATATGTCTCCTATATTACGAGGATGATTGTGAGTAGATGTGAGTGGAGGAGAGAGGAAATTTATGAATATTGTACCGTGATTCCCCGTATTTTAAAAAACACGATACAACTCATATAATTTTTTAATATCTTTAGAAATGATTGTGAGTAGTAGAGATAGAAAAGATAATGATAAATATAAAAAAACGTACTATCTAATTGAAAGATAAAGTAAAAAAATAATGTTTTAGTGTAAATATAGAAATGAGAATAGGGAAGCTAATGTGAATTCTCTTATACATGCACACAATTACGTGCAGCCTGCAACTGTTCCAAAAATCATAGAATCCTTGTGATGCTAGAGTTACTTATCAATCAAATATAGTTTTGAACTCTTTTATTGTTAAGCTGAATCGTCTTTGTGATGCTAGACTTACTGATCAATGGGTGGGTTTTATACATTTGGAATTTATTCCTCACTTCTGTTTGATTATAAATCATCCCATTCGAATAATAATAATGCAAGGGGGAAATGTGTAAATATGCTAGTTTAAAGGTTGTTAATTTGGTAAACGAGAGGTTAAGTAGTTAGGGATTGCTTAAGCCTTGAATATAAGGATGTAAACATTCTCCAAATTTTATCTCAATATTGGGGAAGACTAAAATACAAAGCGACCATGCAAAGCGTACAAAATAATTACACAAAAAGAAATGTTATGGAGAAATTATAACGCAAATGTTATTATTTATCACGTAAAGATGGAATTATCATGCGAGAACCAAAGATAAAATTATCACGCAGTATTATTCGTGCGTGATAATTCCATCTCTATGTTTCTTTCTATGTGATTATTTCTTCTTCTTGCGTCATTAGTACTTCTTTTGGCGTGATAATTTCACGTCCACCTTGTACATTTCACATGTAAAAATCTCTTTCTATTTTAAACTTATCCAAGAAAATATAACCCCAATGGTAGTCATCTCTCTTTTTCAAGGTTTGATTTATCTAGTTGTTTTTACTTGGTCTTTATATAATAAATAAAAAATAAGGCTATCGCCTTTCATTTTTCATAATTTTGTGAACCCTTATTTATTTTTCCTGCTTCTATTTCTTTATCTAATAAAAGTTTTTTTTTTAATTTTTTCATTCATCGTTCTTGTTATTATCATTCATTTTTATTCTTTTTATTTTACAATAATAAATAAATCCTTTAGAGCTTCTATTTCTTTATCCTTAAATTTTTATTAATAACTATACATATTTAATTTACTGAATATTTTTTCAACTCGTGTAGTAAACGAGACTTTTAATTACATATATAAATTTAATGAATCGTTATCAATTTAATAGAACTAACTTGTTATGAAATGTTAATAAAAAAATAAACCTATCGAGGATTTGGGTTAAATACAACAATAACACCATTAAAGAGCTACACGTGTAGATAATTTAACGTTTAATTGATCATTAATTTTGGGAAGAAAGTTTTCCACTAAAGTTAAGTGTGGCTAAAACATATAACCAACATATAAAATGTTAGTCATTATCAAAAGATATCATCAAATACTACGTACCCACGCATATACAAACATATAAAAGTATTTACTCACACAAAACACCTCAATTTATTGTAATGGATATGGCTCCAAACGAACTGAACGTTCAGCGAACAGTTCATGAACTGTTCACCGGAAAGTTCGTTTATGTTCGTTCGTTTAGTAAATGAACAAACACGAACACGAAAACTTCGTTCGTTTAACGAACGAACATGAACACAAGCCGTGTTCGTTCATTTTTGTTTGTGAACATTCGAAAATTTTTCCGTTTATGTTAGTTAATGTTCGTTCGTGAACGTTCAATAATGTGTTCGTTTATGTTCGTTTATGGTCGTTAATATGTTCGATTATATTTTTAATTTTTGTCTTAGTTATTTTTATGACAAATATGTCAAGTGTTTTTGGATATTTATGTTACGTGTTTATTTATTTTTGGTAAATTTTATGATAAAAATATTGATTTTATTTTAAAATAAATATGTGATCATTTGTATTCGTTTGTGTTCATGGACTTCTTTGTGTTCGTCATGTTCATGAACATTTGTTTGTTTCTGTTTGATTTGTTTGTGTTCATTTGCTTTTGGTAATTGTTCGTGAACAGTTCATAAACATGTTTATTTCCTTAATGAACGAACACGAACAAGAAAAACCGTTCGGTAAGTGTTCATAAACAGTTCATGAACAAGTTTATTTCTTAATGAACGAACCACGAACAAAGCCTTGTTCGTATTCGTTTGGTTCGTTTGCAATCCTAGTAATGGATAATAATAAAACCTTAAAACCATTAATTAAATAAAAATAGGCATAGGTTAAATATACCCCTGTTGATTTGTGATAATTTTTTTGAAAAAATGTTTATATGGTTGTGTGAGGCCTTGTATATACTAGTATAGTAGTATATGTCGTTTTCAAACTTGTTTATGCGCATGTAAGAGCTTTTATACACCGGTATACGACTTGTATATATTAGAATAAGACTTCTTTATGCCAGCATATATGTTTTTATAAGCCCATATAGTAGGGGTTACATTAATACACGGGCTGACCCAAGTGGTCGGGTTTAGAGGTGGGCAAAAAAACCGGGTTCGGACCCGACTTGGAACCGGGTACGGGTACGACCCGGTATAGTTGAACCCGGTTTGGATCCGGAAAAAATCCGTAGGGTTGGAACCGGGTATTAGTTTCTAGATTTTCTTAGAACCCGACCCGACCCGGAACCGGTTGAACCCGGGTTGGACCCGGTTTTGCCCTTTTTTTTAAAAAAAAAAAGTAGCCGTTTTTTAACGGCTATATAGCCGTTGGGATCGATTTTTAGCCTTTTTTGTCACTTTTAGGCTTATAAGTTAGTATAAATATGTGTAGGTTGATATGGTTTAGTACCCAAGTCTCAAACGCAAAAACATACGCAAAAAACGCAAAAAATACTCTCGTTTACTCTCGTTTTACACTTTCACTCTCTTCAATCTTGATATGGCTCACTCACAATCTTCCGTTGGTCAAGGTTCGTCCAACGCTCCAACCGTCGTTCGTGTCATTCAAGAAAAGAAAAAAAAAAGAAAAAACCCGGTTGGACCCGGTTTCATACCCGGCCCGGACCCGACCCGACCCTACCCGGGTATACCGGGTAGGGTTTTTATGCTGCTGAACCCGACCCGGGTTCGTACCCAGGTTCACCAATACCCGGGTACCAAAAAACCCGGTTGGGCCAAACCCGGGTTGTACCCGGTTTTCGGGTCCGGCCCAAACCCGAAATGCCTATCTCTAGTCGGGTTTGGGGTCCTTGAACCTCATGAATTTTTTTTGTTAGTATATACACTATTCAATCTGACCGACCCTAAAAAATTTTGACATCGATCCCGTGAAATTTTGACTACGACTCAAGCAACTTGAACCGTGCTGACACCGGCACTCAAGAAAAACAATTTGAGATTTATATATTTTGGGTATACAAACCTACTATAACCAAATTAACACATATTTACCGATTAATCATTTATACAAAATTTTAAACCTCATAAAATATCAAACATAATTATTCATTCACATTACATTATTAGTTGATTATTTGCTAGGCTAATTATTAAAATTTTGATTAGTAGATTTCTAGATTAGATTATTTAGGTTCAGACCTGAGGTCCGCTCGTTTTGTGTTAAGCGAGCTCGAGCTAGGCTCGGGCTCCAGGTCCCATCTTTATTGTTTAATTAGTTTTATCATAATTGTGTATATAATAAAATTTATTTATATAAATATATATTTAATAGTTTATATAAATAAAAAACTTGTTTAGACTCACGAGCAGGCTCGAGCTCCATACATGAAGCTTCAGCTCGAGCTCATTTAAACTTAAGTCAATCTAAGTTTTTGGCAAGCAGATTTCGAGCCACTCACGAGCCGCTTTGACACGTTTACACCTCCAATATAATTAAATGTTAATGTTAATTTGAAAATTAAAACTTATTGGTAGAATAATTATCTAATTATTTACTATAATTTGCTTTTATTTTTTTATTGTATGTCTCGACCCTACCCAACCCGAACAGAACCGTACTATACCAAAAAGATAATAATATTTAATGATAAACAACTTACCCAAAAATTTTAGACCCCTATGAAAAAATTTATGACGTCATCACTACATTAATAAACACATAGGTTATGAGTACGTTCAAGCCGTTCAAATACTTATACACATATTTAGATGTGGATTTCATCAAACACACCCCTTTTATTAATATAGTAACATTTAGTACCTCGATCGCTACCTTTTTATTATCAGTTTATCACACAAAATTACTCCACAAGTGCATCGAAGCACATACAACCACCATCATCATGTCGTTATGCCTTCTTAAACATGACCTTAAGAGGCTTGTTATTCAAAACCAAACTTCTACGCCCATTTTCACCTATCGAAACACCAACATCCGCGCATACTATCTTACAAGTGTGACACACCGAGGGGCAATACACGAGCTTATAGTGATCCTCATACTTCTCTATCTTGAACCAGTTATCTATGGTTCCCTGACCGGGCCTTCCTAAAATCCCCTGGCTCGTTAAAGTCCGTTGCCCATTAAACAGGTTGACCCGCCAAACTGTATTTGGGGCACACGTGAATGGTTCATTGAACTTAATATTAAGGTCAATGGATTCGCGTATGATGCCATCTTTATTAGCGGGTATAAGATTTAAGGGTAGCCCATTTTGCGCTTCGCTGACTTCTTGCACCACTTCAAGTGGGCATAGTTGTCCACTTCCACGGGCTAGGGTTAGCCCGCCACCAACACCATGTGTCACGGGCAAGATGTAGTAGTTGGTGCCTGCACGAAGGATGTTACCTCTTGTGTCACGAATAGGGGCGGGTCGGTATTGGCTTGAGGAAAGTGAGAGTGTTGACAAGAGAATTAGAATGATGAACAATTTCTTCATTTTGTGGATTAATGTTGTTGTTGTTATTTGGTATATTGTTTAAGTAGTGTATGATGGTGATATCGATGACAATAGTGTAGCATGCATTTATAGGCTTGTAGTTTCAAAATAGAGTTATGGATATATGTTGTGTTTGTGTGTAGTGGTATTTGTCGAATACAAACACTTGTAGGCTAAAAATATACATCAATGGCGGATGTGACGCACAATTCAAGACTATATGTAGCATGGTTTGTTATAAATGGATAATGTTTCATGTAACTCACGCTACAAAACAAAACGACTTGTAAGAAACAAACAAATATGTCGATAATCCGTTGCTAAAGGAGTTATATGTTGGTAATTCGTAGATGAATATCTATTGTAATACTGAATGTTGGTAATAGTTTTACACTTTTACCAATGGACTTTTAAGAACGGATTACCGACAAATTTTAGCATTTAGACCATCATGAATATTTTCGTTTAATGAAAATCCGAGTTATCATATATAAGTTCAACAATAGGAAGTAGCGGCAATTGAACCCGCAAACTTATCTACGACTTGATCCAGGTTACATTTCAAAGAAAAAAAATTGTAGCTAAAATGAAAATGGGTCAAGCAACGAAAGTTATTCGAAGTATATATTTTATGTTTAAAACCTCGTAAAGGCAAAGAGAAAGAAGGGAAAAAAAGTAAAAAAAAAAGCTAAAAATCCTACTTGAACCCTTTCAACCCGTACCATAAATATGTGAAAAAATTCATAGAAATGTAATCAATTTTTATAACTGTTTTAATTAAGTCACTTAAACTTTTTTTTATTTTAACTTAATCATTCAACTTGTTGGTAATGTGTTAATCTTATATATTTTACTGGTTTAATGGGTTAAAATGTTAATATTTTTTTCCCTTTTTTATTGGCTTGGACTTAACAATTCTTAATATAAATTAATGTTAAATTTTAAAAACCTATCTAAATACTATTCGAAAATTCTAACTAATATAAACTTTTTTGAAACCTACTAACATTTTTAATCCCTTTTAGAATTATCGAACAGTAGCTTCAAACAAAATCCTCCACTCATACTTCTCCAAAAAAAATCATACAATATTTAAAAAAAAAGAAGATAAACATCAAATTAAATAAAAAGTTCAAAGGTTGAAACTTATGTTTTCTTGTTCGCAACCTTAAAACAAAAATGATCAAAAGAATTAAATTCTTAAAACACATTAATAACCACAAGAAAATTTTAGATGACAAGCTAAAAACCTTAGATCACAAAATTCTAGATGAGTCTGTAGATTTCGTTCTTCTTGTTCGCATGTATGGAACTAGTGTGTGACTACAATTTCGTTTATTACTATCTATCTCAAAATTACACCATTTAAACCCTCAAAAGAAGATGCTGACAAGGAGAAGTTACGTAGGTATAGAATCGGTCACATGTATAGATTTGTTTAGGTTATGCGGGTTCATAGATCTTCTTGTTCGTTTAGATCTTCCTGTAATCTTATTCGCAGGTTAAGGATCGATTATGGTAAATATATTTTGATCGATCGTTTTTACTTTGGAACAAATGGGTTTCTACAATTTAATATTAGATTAGATTAATACTTGTTAATTTCACGTCAACAAGTTTTATAGAAAAAGAAAAACAGAAAAACCCACATCAACTCTTTAACCCGTTAAACCAGGTAAAATATATAGGATTAACATATTACTTACAAGTTAAATGACTAAATTAGAACAAAATAAATTTAAATGACTTAATTAAAACAGCTTACATTTCTAAATATATCTTTCAAGTATCGACCCATTACTCAACCAATCTATTATTCCACATTTCCACCCCTTACAACAATCTAGAATCAAAAGCAAATAGGCTATACAAAGGCCCAACTTAAAATGTACATTGTTTTCAGTTTTCACTATGTTTTGGATTTGAGGCCCATGAATAGTTTACTCTGAGTCTGAGCCTCTCAGTGAGTCACTTTCGACCTGAATTTCATGTTTTCACCGAACGGTTATCAGGGGCCTTAGAGGTTGATTTGAATTTTGACGAGTTTTTCCTGATTTTTGTGATTTTAAAATTATTTATTTTAAACGTGTGAATCTTTAATTTACATGTTTTAAAAAAATGACAAATTAATTTTTATATTATTCACGTAATTTTAATTTTATAAAATTTGACTCCAATTTTAATTACCCTTTAGAAAAATCAATGTCATAGTCTACCCCTTTAATCTTATATTAATTCTCTTGAGAGTTTTCTCTTTTAATATACGTGGTCCTGTTTTACGCCAGATGACATAGTTTGCTATCATCCATTGCACATATCAGATGAACGATGCACCCGACACAAATTAGAGTCATTGTCGCCAATTATTCTGATTCATGTTGGGATGCATAGCCCGCTTGTAGAGTACAAACACGAAATGCATGCCCAAGGCAACTTTGGATCTGTGGATTATTTTGTTAGACTTGTATGGTAATAATTATTATTTAATTTTGTGAAAGTCAGCTCCTGCTTAGTTGTGTGCATTGCTGATCACTTGATTGAAGTGGCTTAATTTATTAATGGTTTTAAGTTTTGATTAGTTGCAGCTGGCATGTCAATATGTCATGTTGAGTTGCTTGGAAGCAACACACTCAAACACGAGTAGTGGAGTGGAGTAAAGGAAATAAAATACTAAAACAAGATGCATAATTGTTTGTGAATTCACTGGCATATAATTGCTCTAACATCTATTTTACGTATACATACATACATTGTATGTATAGACATAATTTTGTCTTTTACATGTATCTTATACACCTGTCAAACATTCAACGAGCTAGGTCAAGTCAAGCCTACACCAACTCGAGCTTAAGCCAGTAACGATACAAGCTGAGCCACTTTGATTTGGGGTTTCTCATCTAGAAACTGAGCTCGTATTCGGCTCAAGGCCAATTCAAGTTAGCTCGTGGCTTGTTTAGTTTGCTTTTTTTTTCTCAATTTTGATAAAGTTGTGTCTTTTTTTTATCAAAAGACAAAAATAACAAGTTAACAAGAGTCCTAAAAATGCAAATTCTCAAATAATATAGTACCACACTTTTGATATATGATAGTGAAGCAGCTAGTTTATACAAGGCTCCAACGAGTAAGTTACTCAATCCATATTAGCTTGAACTTATACAAGCGAGCTACCTTAAGTTTTTACTCTAGTTTGGATATTACACGAGCCAATGAACCAAGCTAGACCAACTCCACTTTAATTATAACGCATTAAATTATATGAGCCAACGAGTGAGGTATGAAGCACAAGCTATTTGGATAGCTATACACGCTACATCATCATACAAATTCAACATGTTTTTTATATATATTATGGCTTATATGGGATTTCTAAAGTGATTGAAGATAATATAAAGATTATTATTAATTGAAATCTTTCACAAGGAGTGCGGAGAAGGTGATGGAGGGAGGGAAACCCATGTTAAAGTGATTCTTTGCTTGGCCTAAAACTCACATATACGCATCATTTGGTTCTTTAATTTTACGTGCTTCACACACACACACAACCACAACCACAACTAACAAACACCTCAATAATTCATTACTATGCACACACACACACACTGGCTTCTTGTGGGATGCATGTAAGATGCAATTATTAATTTTGAATAGATTTGGTACGATTCCATGACAATCATTTATACCTTAATAATAGCTAATGGAAATTAAACTAATACGCGATGAAATCAGACATGACATTTTACTTGTAAACGAATATAAGTATTGCGGATTAATTAGTTTAACTTTATTGTGTCAAACAGAGAAGTTAGTATATGTGTTTAAATACGTCTAGCTTTCAAATTTTAACCAACTTTACTTGTATATAAGTGAAAAAGATAAGATGAGTGAGGCAAATTATAAGTTGAAAGCTAAAAGCTAATTTTAACTAGCTGTATTCAAATGCATAAAATCTGTTAAATAATCAAACTTCTTATTAAAATTTATTTTATTTTAAAAGAAGAAATGAATTAATAAATAAATAAATAACGAATTAATGCTTTTAAGATAAAATGAAGAGACAACAACTGCTAACAAATCTTTATTTGATCGTTTATTTAATCAAGATTAAACCTTTCATAAATATTTAAAGCAGGTAACAGCAACTCTTGTGAATATTAATGTGAAAACGATTTTTGAGATTTGTTAATATATCATTAAGAAATGCACGTCTTTATGAAGGCATATAGTGAAGTAGAAGCAAATGATTGGGCGAACTGCAGGGTTGTACTTTGTGATAAAAAAGTTGTAAAGTGCTTATACAATGTGGATTGTTATGTGCACATGACATGATTCATTATAATATATGCCAATATATATTTGATAAGATATCGTAGATTTCAAGGTAGACTAACTTATTTTTAATTTGGAAATTAATGATTTAATAAGTCAATAATGTTTTTATCAGTTTAAACAATTAATAATTATGATGATTGTTTCTTCCCTTTGACATTTTCCATGTTGCACTCAAGGATACACTTCGCTAAGACCATCACACATAACACATTCACACTGTTGCCACAATTTTTAGACTATGAAAGTATGCTTATCATAGATAATTATCATAATTGTGCTATACAATCCTTTTAGCTTTAATTTAATAATAATTAGGAGTCATTTATGGAAAAGTTAGTACACCACATCTTATTCTTATATTAACTTAGAAAGTCGTGTATTACATGATAGAATAACTTCAACATATTATAATCATTAGATATTATAAATGTTTTGTATGTTATATGTCATTAGTTATCAGTGAAATAAAACCTAATTAATATCTAAATAATTTATAAATAAAAATAATAAAAGTTAGAAATTTTAAAATTATTATTTAAAATAAGATATAATATAAATCATATATTTAGCATGTCTTAATAAATAATTAGAATAAGAAGATGTATAATATAAATTTGATTATTAAGTTTACATATTTAAAATCATTACCATTTAATAGGAGAAAGAAGTGAACACAAAATTAGAGTTAATCATAATTCGTCACGTGTCCGCTCTAATCTTTCATTTATTATATACTATAGATATAGATATAGATATAGATTTATACGCCAATGAATTTGAACATTTAATCAAGTGTGGATGAACACATATTCAACATATCGCCGCTAATACTATAAGCGACGATAAGGTGGACTTTTTGTGGCGATAAATGTCGCCGCTAACGACCAGAATCTTTGTAGTGTACAAAGAAAAGCAAAAAAACAAAAAAACAAACAACAAACAAACAGATCATCCTATGGTTATATATATATCATGGAAACTATTTTTAATCATTAAAATTACCAGAATAATCCCCAATAATATATTAACTCGTAAAAAGAATATTTTATCATCCTATAAAGTTACACTTACGGAACCTTGAGGCTTTAATTTGTTATACAACGATAATTAAAAGGTGTAAAATTACAATAATAATCCCTAATACCTAAGTGTTTTAAAATCCAAATTAGTCAGTCTAACCGATCGTGGTTCTTCGCTGGTGTCTTCATTTCGTTAGAAGTTTATATACCTAACACAAATGATCAGTTTTGAGTGGATTGATTAGATTAAATCGGAGCAAATCAATCAACACTGTTGATAATCAGACCGGTTGAACTGGTAAACCTTTAGAGGTTTCGGTTCATTAATTAATATTCCGGTGTTCTTGAACACTAACTATGTATAAACGGTAAACCTTTAGAGCTATCGGTTCATTAATGACGAATCAACATTCACCTTCAATCTTCAGCAACCGATGCACCACCTTCTCAATCACCACCGGCCACTTGCTATGAACACCCTCTCCAATCTTCAGCAACTTTACACCACCATCTGTATAATCTTTGGTGTTTGAATATTTTCTATAAATAAATTAATAATAAAGATCATATATATATTTAGAATTAAGAGGTAGAGTATGTAGAAAACAATTAATTAAGAAATTGAAGGAAAACAGAGAATCCGTGTAAACAGGCTAGCATTAGAGAGTGGTGGTGAAGTAATGGCTTGCCTTGCTTTTCTTCCAACCTCCCTGGAATCTCTCTTCATTATACATTGCAATAACATGTAAAAAAAATAAAGCATTTATTTTTTTAATATTAAGATTTTCAAAATCAAAATAGAATTATATATATATATACTAGCTTTAGTAAACCCGTGTATTATACGGGTTGAAAAAATAAGATATTAAATATAATAAAATTTTGTGAATTATAAAATGGTAATCTAAAATAAGATATGATTAAAATTGCATAAGAGTAATAACTATAAGTATTAAAATAACGATATCAATTTTTAAACTTTTGTTTTAAATTTTTTTTCCAAAAAAAAGTTAAATGTCTTTTTCAAAACAAACCGTATTAAAAATTTTACTTTTAAAATTTTTTTATTATAACTCCGAATTTTAATTATTTTTAGTTTATAAAAAAATTACTTTTTAAAAATAACAATTTTAAAATATTTTATATTTTAAAAAAAGTTAGATGTTTTAGAAAAAAATTTTAACTGTATAAAAAATTGTTTTCTAAAAATAACATTAATAAAAAGACATCTTTCGTAATTTATTAAAAAATTATTCTAAAAAGAATTAAAATTATTTAATATTTTTTAATTTAGTTAATTATTTAAGAGTAGAGAGAGACGAGAAAAATAAATTTAAAGGGCTTAAAAATATACCAAGTGTCCCCCTAAATTATTCTTTTAGTATTATATATAGATGATGTTTTTTGTTTCTCACTCATCTATACTGAAATTTATAGAGATATGGATACATAAGATTAATTTTTGTTTATGTATATAACTTACATATGTTTAGGTTATTTTACGTATACGTGTGTAAATTTATGCTACAATACTAAAAAACGTATGAACAAATTAGTTTGATTATTTTTGACATAAAGTTATTTATATATTTTATTACAATTGGTTTTGCTTTTTCGTTATCTAAGACCGTCTTATGTGTAATTGAATTTGGCTCTACGGTTTTAACTTTTCGTTTTGTTAGAGCGGCTTATGTTTATTAAATTGAACTCATATATGTAAATGAAGTTTATTATTTTATAGTATACAGTATGGCAAACAAACTCTTTTTAACATACATTTGGCCCATGACAGTGCATATGTGACGTTCACTAGTTAATATTAAACCTCAATGGTGTAGTATAACAATCAAGTACACATTAGAAAATTAATCCCATATAATTAAGCACTTGATAATGAGAAATTACAAACATAACACATGCAATGATACACAAATAAATAATATAGAAGCAAAAAACTAAGTTTTCCTTTTTAAACAATAGAAAGAAAAATATACATCCATAGTCGTGGCTTAACGACACCTTCTCTCATTCACGTTCACATCTCTTCCCCCGACCCTCCTCCCTCCCCATCACAATAATCTCTACCTCCACAAACACCATTGGAGCGAACTTTCGTCTAGAAACCCTAGCTTCATTCTCCAGTCTCCTTCCTTCTGCCAGCTTGAAACCACGTCGATCACAAACCTTCGTCTCACTCGATCACTAAATGTCATTCAATAATATAAAAAATAAAAATAACTTAAAACACTAGTAACCGATTATTCAACCATTTACCATTCTCTCTATTTCTAAACAGAGTAAACTTCGCTTTTGCTCCCTGTGGTTTGGTCCAAATAACGATTTTCATCCAAACGTTTCAAAATCTTGATTATACTCCTTGTCGTTTGTAATCCGTTTCAATTACTTACAACCTACTAACATCGTTAAAAAGATTCTGTTAAGCACAGGGGTACTTTAGTCTTTTTGATAGTAAGGGTTGATAGTGTAAAATTTTAAACTTTCTTATTAACACAAATATTTCACAATCAATTTCTATTCTCACTCAGTTCTCTCCCCCCCCCCCCCCCCCAACAAACCCTAGATCAACCATCAACCACCACCACCACCTAACCACCAACGCCACACAACCAACATTGGTACATCGCCACGCAGCCACCACCATAACACAATCACCACCGCCTCAACGCCACACAGCCACAACATAATCACCACCACCATACATCCGACGCCGCCTCCACCGTCTCCCCTTTGAACCACCATACTGCCGCCTTAAGCACCACGACATCACCCCTTCCCCATCGCCAATGTTCATCGTCACTACCACCCGGAGCATCTCCGACACCACCATTGTCATCTCCATCATCCTCATCGCTCACCATTATCATCTCTCACCACTAACCCTCAATCGAAATCCCAGGTAAAATCACCGGACACACTACATAAAAAATAGATAGAGGTAGATGAAAAGGGGAGTTGTTGTTTGTTCAGATCTGTCGTTAATTTAGGGTTCAATGGTGGTAACGATGGTTATGGTGGTCGATTTAGGATTCAATAATGGTACCCTGTTTGACTGCTTCACAACCCCACCCCACCCCACCCCCACAGCCACCACCTCACTACAATACGCCGCCACCACCATCGCAGCCACCACCACGACCATCACAACCACTGCCACCACGGCTAGCCACCATCATCGATTCCATCAAACCAATTCTAACCACCCACCAGCACCTACGTCGCTACCTGCGTCGATCACCCACACATCATCATCTTCACCTTCACCGAGTTAAACACCCACCTCAACCACCTATAAAATCGTAACCACCGACCACCACCACCATCTTCACCTTCCACCACACCGGCACCATATAGCCATAGATAGAAGCCCTATCACAACCTTAAGAGAGTTAGGGTGAGTCGGAAGCCTTAACCAGTCGCCCATCCTACACCACTGTAACAACCACAAACATGACACCACCACCGTAAACAAATGAACACAATGGACCGACTAACGTCATCCTTTGAAAACCTTTGCCTCAGATCACCACCATCGCCAGCATTGAGCCGCCTAGCTAGTAGTCAACAGAAAACCCTAAATTGATTTGGGTTGCAATGGTAGTGGTGCAACTAGATGATGGTGGTGGTGAGAGACGAAGATGACGATGATGGTGTTGGAGGTGGTCTGGGGCGACAGTGGTGGTGGACGCCGATGGTGATATGGGAGGTGTTGTGGGGTGGTGGCTGTGGTTGTGGAAGATGACAAACAGACTTTTATTACTTTAACAAATCTACACAACCAGCCCCTTTAATTAGTTTGAATAAATTACACAATTAGCCCTTATATTGTAAAAAGACTTAAATACCCTTATTTTTAACAGGAATATTTAACGGAGTTAGTGGTTGGAGTTAATTGAAATAAATTAAAAACCACAAGGAGCAAAATTAAAATTTTGAAACCTTTGGATGAAAAACGTTATTTGAACCAAACCACGGGGAGCAAAAACGAAGTTAATCTTCTAAATATAAACACTATCCCTATAAATTAACAAGAATATTAGTGGACTAATTCACACTTTACCATATATTATCCACCTTGATCTCTCTTATCCACCAACACACACCACCCTATGTAAACAACATCCACCCTCACCACCACCACCTCTCTTTCCCCAATTCCTCCATCTTCTCCGGAGACATTCCGCCACCAACCACCATGGATCCCACCGTTGCACCACCACCAACCACCACCACCTCCGACGACGACGGTACAAACAATCCCACCACCAACATCATCAAACGCAAACGCACAAAACGTCAAAGACCCACATTTGTACCTCAATCTTCCACCTCATACAACGCCCCCAATTCTTCTCCGGCGACATTTTCTGATTCTCCGGCGACATCTTCTGATTCTCCGGCGACTAGCACCACCACCGAAGACGAAGATACCGCTAATTGCCTCATTCTCCTCTCCAAAGGCAATAATAATAATAATAATATTGTCACTCACCGCAACAACGTCAACAACAATAATAATATTATTATTACTACCGGTGGTGAGAAGTTTAACAGCAAAAGATACATACAAACATCAACAGATGATGGGTTATACGGAGTTTACGTTTACGATTGCAAAACATGTGGTCGTACGTTTTCATCGTTTCAAGCTCTCGGTGGTCATAGAGCGAGCCACAAGAAACCCAAATTAGTCAACGATAAAGCGCCGCCGTGCACGGTGCTTTCCGACGACGATGAACACCCATCAAGGAGAAACTATTCGTCATCTTCTTCATCAATCTCTCTGCAATTAACCCACCGGAATTCATCTCCGGCGACCATTAAGAAACATTTATCCTTGAAGCTTCACGATTGTTCGATCTGTGGGGCGGAGTTCACCTCCGGCCAGGCGTTGGGCGGCCACATGCGGCGGCACCGGCCGATCACCACCGTCGCCGTCGCCGTCACCGGAGATGTTGCCACCGACACCACGCTGTCGTTGGTTCCGTACACTCCGGTGACAACGGTGGATGATGGAGATGATGAAGATGATCAGAGGTTGATGATGAATGATGGGTTGTGTTTGGATTTGGATCTTAATCTTCCGGCACCGCCGGAGATCACCGTCGCCGCCGCCGACCGCCGGAGCTTTAAATTTACAGGCGATAATATTCAGAAGAAACAACAGCCGACGGTTCATTTGTCTGCTGCACCGACATTAGTGGATTGTCATTACTGAAACAAAGGTGTGAAAATTATTATTAATTTGTTTGTACCTTTTGTATCTAACTGATGATTGATCATACATTTGATTTTGTGATTTGTGAAGGTGTGAGGTGAAATTGTTCATCATGCCCACAAATTTCTAATTTTTTTTATTATGGATGTAATAATGTAATTAGTTAATTCTTTGGATTGTTTGATCACATGTTGATAAAGTTGAATTTCTTTTATGGATTTAACTTGAAGTTTACATGGTTTTTTTTATTTTATTTTATAATTTTGTGTTTTGGCTTTTAAGTTTGTATAAAGTGGCATTCTTTTCTTGTTACACTCTGTTGGTTTTCTTGTTTTGCAAGTGAGTAAAAGAAAGGTTGGCAAGGTATTGTCAAATTTGTCATTACCATCTTAATCAAAAAGTCAAAAGGGATTATCCTTCTAAAATAAAAATTTTAATATGGGTGTCATTTAGTCCAATCAGTAATAGAATTATTTTTATAACCATAATTGTAATTTAATTAAAGGATAATTTAATATATATCCCTATAAACTTCATAAATATCGTATATACCCAACCAAAAATCAAAATATCATATATATCCGTCTTCTATAGTTTTATTAATTTATGAGACAATTCTACCCTTCTTTTATATATCTGTTTTTTAACTTCTTTTTATTAGGTTTCTAAATAATCAAATCCTTCTTTATACTTCGTTTTGCCTCTCCCTTTAACAAGCATCAAATATAAGTGCCACAGAGATTGTAACTAAAGTTTCATTGTTCTTTTTCATCGAACAAATCTATTGGATTACTTTTTGAAGAGGATGACTAACGCTAATATCAACAAAAAAGTTGTTTACTAATAAAAAAAATGCAAATCTTCAACCTCTAAACATGGAAATCAATTGAAGATTTCATGTATGGAGTTCAACATCTATTAAATATATGTGAACAATCTTAACCTAATATTCATATAGTACACTGATGAACGAATGTTTACTCATTTCTTTTTCAAACCGTCGTCTCGTGACCTCAATAATATTCGATCCCCCTAACAGCTCTCCCACCTCCTCCACTTGCCAACGCCCATGGCGGTCCCAACTCCCAAGCGCATCAAGAACAACACGACAGCCTCTCACCGTTCCCACGGGTTGAGGTTCAATTTCCAAGGCCGACTACCATGTCATCACCGTTATCACTATTAGCTTAGTGAGCGGAATGCTATCTTTTAGTAAAGATAACAATTGTGATGATTGATAAAACTAATTGATGCTCTGTAGTTTTAACTCTAGAATTTTGATTGTTGATGTGAATGTCAATAGAGAGTATATTTCATCTTGAGTGGTAAATTTGTTTAGATTATTAAAATATAAGAGTGTTATTGTGTGATAAAAGAGGGTAAAACGATCTGAAAGTTAAAAACGATATCCGGTAAATATAGTATTTAATTTTTTTAGGAAAATAAGATAGGGGTAAAATGGTTATAATTTTAATAAAATAAATGAAAAAGGATAAATATGATATTTTAGTTATTAAGGAAGGATTTATATGATATTTAGATTTTGGTTTGGATATATATGATATTTAAAGAGTTTTAGGGATATATATATATGAAATTTTACCTTTAATTAAATTTGCTAGCATTGATTCTATGCATCAATGCATCATATGTTCTTGTGTATTTTATCTTTTTACTAACAAACACATGCATTTTTTACTCTACGTCCATTTATTCATAAATCATTACACATCCACTCTCCAAGATTTATATAGACATAACTTTTAGTTTATGTGTACATCGTTTTACCACTAAGATGTCTCCATGGTATGTTAAGAAACAATAATTCTAAATGCCTTTATAAGCAAAAGGTTGTATTTTATTTTAAAGCAATGTTTGGAGTAAAAAACACAGCTTAAGTTTACACCATACGTTTTATGTCTTAACTCCGTGTCACGTAAATGTAATTAATTTAAGACATACGTGAGATAAAGATAAAACACTCTAGGTTGAAGACGATAGAATTCGATTTCAAGATCATCTTGAGTATTTATATATAACTTTTTATAACGTTAACTAAAACATAATGTGTATGGAAAAAGCATATTGTGATCCAACTGCACGTGTAAATCATGTGATTTCTTAGTGTCATGGTTTGACAATCATAATCTTCAAAAACTTCATCACAAGCCACCACGTTTAATCTGGCAAAAGTAATACCATAATACCCAACTTTATCATTTTATGGTTTATTGTTTGATTGATCTGCTTGTTATGCAACGCTTGAAAAAATTCATCAATCACGTGTTTCAAACATTACTAGTACAAGTATAGAAACTTTTCACCTATCTTGACCAAGTTTAATGTGCTTTTCCTTTAGTTTTATTTGATTCGCTGGTAATCATAAAATCTATTAATGTTTGATCCATAAGTTTGTAACCAGACGACAAGAAAGATTCCCGGTTTACCCAATCGGATTAGACGAGTTTATGATCAAAACCCATTGTTTAACATGACATGTATAATTTCATTGGTAGTTGCGTTTAACGAGAGGAGGGAAACATCCCGTCATAACCCTGATCATGTATACTAATAAACCAATTTTTTTATAAGCTACAAGATATTTTTCTAGAATATCCACCTAGGCTTCATCTAATATTTGGACACAAGTGCTCATTGCGATGAAAGTTACAAATTAGTATATAAATATAGTTTCTTTAATACAAGTTCATTTACTATTATGTTAATCAAATTAATTTTTTTTTTAAAAATTAAATATTTCCTTTAAAATATTTTAATAAGAGTTAAATTTGGTAAAATTTAATTTAATTTAACATCGTATTTTTTTAAGCAAACTTTTTTAAAATTTCAAGATTTACGAAGTCAAACACATTTACAATTAGTGATTACTAAATTATAAAACAACATCTTCGTTTTAATGTACATCATGGTTCGATCTTCTCAAATCTAGGTATGTTTTACTACGTCACAATATCGTATTCACAATTTTATGTTTACTATTTCAACCCGTGTAACAAACAGGTATCTAACATAGCCGTTAAATATATAAATATAGTCATTGTTAATGCTATTAAAGATGCAAAAGAAACATAACATTTATCATACCACTTAATCAATCAAAACACCAAAGGACTTCTAACTCAATAGTATTCAAGTGTGTTGCAAGTTGTTTTCTTCCCAAGAGGTTGCGGGTTCAAATCTCAATATGAGGAAGTGACGTAGATTTAAGAGTTGATTTAGAATGTGAGTTCATTGTTAAAAAAAAGTTAATCAATCAAAGCGAGTTAATCGTTATCAATATTTCTTTACCAGAAATTGTTGCAACCTGTACCAAAAAGACTCACAAGACTACAATAACCAATAATAACAGTTAAACTGCAATGTTGATGTCAATGTTGTTTCCAATATAGAAAAATGTCCTCGACTTCCAGCTACTTGAAATTGGTTCAACTTTTAAGTATCGTACAAGTTTTTGACCAACAAATTTTTTTTTAAATTTTTTTTCCTCCCAAGCAACTTACACTCGTAAGAATTTGAAGCAAACTATTTTTGTAAAATCACAAATACCACTAAACCATTAACGTCATGTATCGCCGTATCGGTAAAAGTAACATAAAAGATTGGGCCATTAGCTGGTTTCCCAAGGGCCTGAAAATAAATTACTTAACAAAGTTTGGGCCTGGATCTGTCGAACATGTCTCTAATTATGGGCCTATTCTAGGTTTTATTGTTTTCAGATAAAACTCCTTTTACCTACCACCAACTATTTGGTTGAGTGGTAGCCTCATGACATCCTCTAGGACAGGTTGTGAGTTGGAGTCCTACTAGCAACAAAATATTGTTGGTGGGCCAGGTTTTACTGCAGTGGGCCTTCGGGTGGCGGGTTTTCCCTAGAATTGGTGGTTGGTGGGCTTGGGCTACCCAGCGTTGTCTGTGATCGCGAGCGTATGAGATGCCTTTTCGCCATTGGGGTACCCCGGGTAGCCGGGTTTTAATTAGTTGGCCGTTCAAAAAAAAAAACTCCTTTTACCTTTTATCCACTGGTCCCAAATCTAAGTTCTCGTCAGTCGTAACTATAAATAAACATAAAAATTTACTTTTTAGGTTTTATTGTTTTCAGATGAAATAATATTATTTGTTGAATTAAACAAAAATCTAAATATTTTTTACCGGCATAGACATATACTCTACTATATGTTTTATGAAATTTAACCCACAACCTGATAGGGTTAAACCAAAAAGATAGAAGAAGAAGCTAGGAGATAGGAGATAGTTTCAATTCAAATTCTAGATATCAATTCTCATTACGTAACATACATGATATAGGCATGCAAATTACATATGACCACCTCTTAACAATATGAATAAAACATAATAACCCCTAGACTTATTACTAATTAAAAACATAAAATAAAACGTAACAATACTCCCCCCTTAACCTACTTTTTGCCCTCAAAAAGTAATTCAAGGAACCTTGTCTTCATCCTCTTCTGTTGTTTGTTTTTCATCTTCCACCACCTCGAGTATGTAAAGTTGTTTTTTTCTACACTTGTGCCCCGGAACGAATCTTTCTTTGCACCAAAAGCACTCCCTTTTTGCCCTTTTTAATTCAAATTCATCACTCGTCAAGCACCTCGAGCTAAGAGTTCCCGCTTTAGAAGTCGGAGGCTCGGTGGCTTCGGTTGTTGGACTTGGAAACAAGGGAAGTTTTGAAGCATTAAGTGGGGGTGTTATTTTGCCAACTTCACTCCCACTATTGACGTGTTGTGACCCATCTTCATTTGCCTTGAGTCGATTTATCAAACTCATGTTATTGATGTTTTGAATTCTCGCTAACCCATATGCCTCATGTAGTGTTTGAGGCTTGAACATTTTTACGGGTCCTTTGATTTCGGGTTTCAACCCTTTCAAATATAAGCTACAGCATGCGTCTCGCTAATAGTTACCTTATTCAATAGACCATCAAAGGAATTGTTATACTCCTTTAATAACTCTGTTTGGGTAAGCGATGCGATTTCTTCCATCGCGTCCTCAAACATAGCATTGGAAAAACGGGTTGTAATGGCCCGAACATAGTCTTCCCACGGTAGTTCAGCCACAGTGGCCCCCCGTGTTTTCATAAAAGATCGATGCCACTCAATCGCATCCCCCTGGTGTATGACTGCGTACCTGAGTTTCAGATTGTCTGGTGTATCGTCGATGGCAAAAAAGTGCTCGCAACGGTAAATCCAACCCATTACGTTTTCACCGTTGAACCTAGGAAACTCGACCTTCCCAACCCGCATCGGTCGATTACCCATCCTTTGGTCCCCATCGACCGCCTTACCCGACGTACTACCTGAAGCAAAAGACTTATTTTCAGTGAACGCCTTTAACATCTGTTCTTGTTGCTTCATCAGTTGTTCTTGTTGTTTCATCATTGCAGCAAGTGTAGCTTGGAGATCGGTGATAGCCTTGTCGTGATCCTTGAGGGTCTTTTCAACATCTTGATTACGCGTGTTCGTCATGGTAGCGATAGCGAATTCGATGAGAATGCCTGGATTTAGCTCTGATACCCTTGATATGGTTAAACCAAAAAGATAGAAGAAGAAACTAGGAGATAGGAGATAGTTTCAATTCAAATTCTAGATATCAATTCTCATTACCTAACATACATGATATAGGCATGCAAATTACATATGACCACCTCTTAACAATATGAATAAAACATAATAACCCCTAGACTTATTACTAATTAAAAACATAAAATAAAACATAACACAACCTTACGGCCGATATTGAGTTCTAGTTTGTTTTGTGTATCTGTAACCTGTTTCTCAAACACATGTTAGACCGTCTTGAGTTATTAAAATATATAACTTGGATCTCTAGCAATGTAATTTTGATTTTGTGTTTAGCCTTTAACTATTATTAAAATGCACATGGTTTGCTGATTTTCTTATTTGATGCAATTATAAGCTTAATCTGCGTCATTAGCTTCATAGGCTTTTTGGGTACGCTTTCAAATTTTAGTCAATTTTATGTTTTTTTAAGTTTAGGTGATAGAAATTGACATTTAGTAGGATTAAGTAACGCGTCAGAATATGTCTTTTATTTTTACATGGTGACATGAAAAATGATTCTTAAACTTTTCTTTTTTATTTAAACATTTTATGCTTAATTAAACTAAAGATTTCAAAATGCCTGATCTATATAAGATTCCATGCACAAAAATACACCTTGAACGGTGGACACATCTGGGTAGAGAAACAAGCTAGCTTAACACGTGTTGTCATGTTTGGTTATAGATTTTTTATCGTATAACATATATTTGATAGTATTTATGTTGGGTCGTGTGTTAGACGACACATTCTAGATATAGTGAAGTCATCCTTGTCAAAGTCAAAATTTTTTGTGACAACTATTTTAGTCAAAAGAAATATACAACTATAATATATTCAACCGACTTAAATGTGAGGGTGTTTAAACAAAACTAAAAGCAAAAGAAAAAAAAAACTCATTTTGAATCGAATCCGAAATAAAAAAATCAACTTAAATTTTTGCTTGGATATTCGGATCGGATCTCATCCGGCTACGAGTTTCTTGTTCAGATTTCTGATTTTTTTTTTCAAATTTAGTTTTATTTTTGGATCCAGATATCGTTTTATCCAAAAAAGACATCAATTAAGTAGTATGTAAATAAGACTCTTTTAACGGATGTTTAGTGACATCCATGTAATTGATTTTTTTGACTCATCGTAAACATAATCGAGTTCTCGAATAAAGTAGAGATGTGAGAGTATCGAAAGTTACAGTCATGTTAGAAGCAAAAAATTATGAAAATATAAACGGACCAAAAATTATAAAAATAATATAACATCATATCTTAAATATGAATCAATATGTACATCACTAGTAGGTAAAACTAGGGCGGTGCAGCGGTGGTATAAATATTTTTAGGACTGTGTATTTAGCTAACTCTTCCTTATTGTGCTATTATTTTTCTTATTTATTTGATTAATGTGTGATATCAAACATATCTATATTACTACAGGGATGAGCAAATTTGTAAATAACAAGTTACTTATACATAATTATTTGTACCAAATGTAACAAAATTGTTCTTAAGTGTCTTAAAAATGGATTAAAATTACAATGTTGTCCAAAAAGTTGTATTATATAGTAGTATAGATATAAATAGATTAAGATAATTTGAAATATAATAGTGATACTTTAGATTTAGAGTTAATTACATAAATGGTCCATGTGGTTTATTCAAAATAACAAGTTTGGATACTAAGGGTTTTTTGAAACAAGATTGGGGTTTGTATTTTCTATTTGTAACAAGTTAAATTATTAACACTAATAGATGTTAAATTTTCTATTAAACCTAAGGGTATTTTAGTTTTTCATCTTAAAGGTACTATTTATGTAATTTAACATATCTAAGGGATTGTTTGTGTGTTTGTGTTTACATATATATATAAGTTGCAGAGTAGATCTCACCACCACCAGTCCACCACCGTCGACCCCCACCACCACCGCCAACCCCCCCCCCACCACCGCCAACACTCACCACCACCATCGACCATCAACGACCACAAGCCGCTGCCACCATCACTGCCTCCTGATCACCACCAGCGACTCCCACCACCACCAACGACCACCAGCCGCCACCACCATTACTGCCGCCTGATCATTATCATCGCAATATTCACCATCGCACAATGCACCAACAGAGAGAAAAGTTGATTTGTGGTGGTGCAGTGGTCACGCGTGGGTGTTTGGTGATTCAATGGTGTTTCAGATTTAGGTTTGAGTTTAGATTTTATGACCATTGCTCAATTAGGGTTCAGATCTAGGTTTGGGTGCTTGTGGGTATTGGGTGGTGGCTAGTAGGCAGGAAGGACAAGCTGTTTCTTGTGACCATTGCGCACATTGTGTGTAGATGGTGGTAATGGTGGTGCCATGGGTGTTCGGTGGACGCCGGTGGGTAGGAGGGTTGGGTGGTGGCCGGTGGATAGGAGGGTTGGGTGGTGGCCGGTGGATAGGAGGGTTGGTGATTGAATGTGGGTAAAATGATGGTGATGATGGCTGGTGGTGATGGTGACTGGTGGCTGACGAGGATATATGGTGGTGATGGTGGGTCGATGATGCTGATGGGGGAAGGGCTGCGTATTTTAGTGTTATAGTAAGATCCATTGATTAAAGAGAAATATAGAATTGTAGGAATAGTAAATCCAAATGTACTTTAGTCATTTCATTTAAATTTAATAGAAAATTTAACGTCTGTTAGTCTTAATACCCATTCTTGTTACAAAATTAAAAACATAATACTCCAAACTGTAACAATTTAGTTTCCAAACTTGTTACTTTGAATAAACCATAAGGACTATTTATGTAATTAACTTTTAAATTTAATTAGAAAATAATGGAGTACAAGTATTTAAAGCTTAAAAAGTGTATAATAGGAATAAATCTTATGACATTACATATTAAAACTTGCAACTCTTCATATGCCATCTTAAAATTGATGTAAAATTACAAATTTAAGGTTTAACCATGGTTTATCTATTATATATTAGTATAGATATAAATATAGATATTATATAGTAGTATAAATATTATCTTTCAGTAACTGTGATATCTTCGTCTCTAATTAATGTATGGTATCAATATATATTTAATAGGTTAAATTTTATTCATAAAACTACCAATATTTCAAAATCCAAAACCAATGAAAATCATTTATTTTGAACAGATATGTTCAATATCATAAACATTTACACACGTATATGAAACTTGTGACATAAAAGAAAGATGACAAGAGTATGAAAATGACTAATTAGAAAAAAATCATTATTTTTTATTTATTTTTTAAAAATACACGGATGTTTTACCTTTTTTTTTTATAAGTTCACGTGGTATTTATGTATCTATAAAAACCCTTCGCTGAACAAATGATATATAGGCAAATAATATACACACACATACACATATTCGTTATTAATTTTATATGATGATATTTAGGTTTATGACCGAACAACAAAAAAGACTTCTACCCTAAACGTATTATACTTTTAAAATCATAACATCACCATTTTATATAATTTAAAATTAAAAACACAATCTTTAGTAAAAAAATTAACACTTTATCATCATAATCTTTGGGGCCGTTTGGTAGCCTTTTAAAACACAATCTTTAGCAAAAAAATTTACTTTTTTATTTAACGACAAATGTACGATCATGTTTCAAAGGATAAATCTTATTTTAATCGGACGCACATATCCGTTTCTCAGTCGGGACCACACCTCAACTCTTTTAAAAGGAAACCTACAACTAGAAAAACACATGGCTCAACCTAAATATTTTTAGTCAAAGTAATACTTGAACTAAACTTTATTATTTTTAATTGTATTAAATATTTCACTTTGACTACTTGAAATAAGAATCCTTAGTGAATATTATTTAGTTAAATTTTCATTACTAATGATCTTTAAGATAAGGTATTCATGATATGTAAATATTAAAAAGTTATGGTGTTTAAGTCTCACTCTAAGTAAAAATGCTTAGAGTTGAGCCAGAAAGTTTTCTCAGCAATAAGTTTCCTCTTGCGGGGTTGGAGTGCGGTTCCGACTGAGAAACAGATAGGTGGACCCGATTAAAATAACACATATTATCCGAAACATGACCACACATTTACCGTTAAAAAAGTTAAATTTTCACATAGACTTGACGTATACATTCCACCAATGAACAACTTTATTAATCTTTTGATTTGAAAAAGAAAAAAAAAAGTCATTTAAACCTTTATTAAATTCTAAACCATACTTTTGATTTTTGAAAATCTTTCTTTCTTTCACGGAACCATCTATAAGCAATTTAAAAGTCACCAACACGTACCAACACTTCTCTAAAAATCAAATTATTATTCGAACGAAACCCTAATTCACACATTTCCCCAATTCACCATACTTCTTCTCTTAAATTCTCTCTCAAAATCACTCGTTAATGGCAGTAGCCCTTGATTCGATATCACCAGCACCACCAACGGCTTCTTCTCTCGCCCCAGGGTTCAGATTTCATCCCACTGATGAAGAACTTGTGCGGTATTACCTTAGGCGTAAGATTTGCGGTAAACCCTTTCGATTTGACGCTATTTCGGATGTTGAGGTCTACAAAGTTGAGCCGTGGGATCTTCCAGGTCAGTTTTGTTCATTTTTATGTTCAATTTTTGTGTTGATTACAGCTTATGTAAATGAAGTGTATGAGATTGGTTAGATTGTGGTTTTAGGTTTGTTATTTTGTCGTTTTTGTTAAAATTGAAGTTTTAATTGTTGATTAGATGTTCGTTGCATGATAATACAGTTTGGATCAAATATTTATTGGAAATTTAGAACCAAATATTTTATGAATATGGGAATGATCTTGACGATATGGATGAAACTCATGTGAATTTAATCGGGTTTTGCTTGAATTTTTTGTAATACTCTTGAAATTGAGCTGATACGTCATCCTTTACGTAATGGTCAACGATTCTAGAAGATTCGTTGAGTTGATTTTACTATGATATATTATTGTGCATTGAAGGAAGAGGTGACGTAGTCCTTTCCAACGACCCCGTCTAGAAATATGGGTTGATGATTATATTATTTGGTCAATTTTGGGTGCAGGTTTGTCCAGACTTAAGACCAGAGACTTAGAATGGTACTTTTTTAGCGTCTTGGATAAGAAATATGGGAATGGATCGCGAACGAATCGAGCAACTGATAGAGGGTATTGGAAGACTACTGGGAAGGACAGGTCTGTTTACCATAGGTCTCAGCTGGTTGGCATGAAAAAGACTTTGGTGTATCATATTGGTCGGGCACCAAAGGGCGAGAGAACAAACTGGGTTATGCATGAATACAGACTCATTGATCAGGAGTTGGAAAGAGCTGGAATTGTTCAGGTGAGGAAGATGCACTTTATAGTACTTATAAACATACATGAACATGTGGTAGATTTGTACATGGAGATGTTATATAGCTAATAGCTTAGGCATCAAAGTAGTGATATGTTTGAAAGATTTAGACTTTAGGGTGTGATTTATCAAGTCATGCTTGATGATTTGTGGATGTTTGAAAGTGTTGACCTTAGGGTGCGATTCATTATATGTTTGTATTTTTTTTTCTCTTTTATGTTGATGTTTGTATATCATATTAACTTGTTGTGGATTATGGGTTGTCAGGATGCGTTCGTTCTTTGTACAATTTTCCGGAAGAGCGGTTCTGGGCCAAAAAATGGTGAACAGTATGGGGCACCATTTGTTGAGGAGGAATGGGAGGACGATGGGCTGGCAGTGGTTCCTAAGCAGGATTCTGCTGAAGAATTGCCTGTTGTTGATGACGCCTATCTAGATGCAGATGACCTTGAGCAGGTTTGAGCGTTTACATTGTCAATTTTTTTTAACATGCTTCCGTCTGTTCTTACCTTTCATTTTGGTACACATCATGTCTACTTAAGATGCCTGATTAATAGTACGAAGTCTCTTCTTTGGGTAGTAGTTTACATGTCAATGTAATGATGGGACTTGATAATTAGAAGCATCGATAGTTAGTGGTATCTTGATGCTCAAGTTGAATTATATATTTTTACAGCAGTGCTGACTGAATGTTCCATGTAGCATTTAGAAAAGGGAGGAGGGGGTGGGGTGGGATTGGAATTTGGAATCTTGACACTCTTTACCTTTACCGTGTCCCGGATTGTCTGATATTTTATGAGCAAATTTTACCAGTAAGTTTAATTCTTTTTTTTTTGTTTATGTTTTCCTAACACTGTATATTCTTCACTTTGTATTCAAACTTCAGTTAGCTATATTCAGTTTTGCGAAGTGAGTTTGACCAATCAATTGACTTTTATTTTTCTACTAGAAGTTATGTAGATCATTTACCTAACACATATAGTCATTAGTTTAGTACTTTAGTATTCCATATTATAATTTCAGACCTTCTTACATTGTAATAGAGGGACACAAAAAGTATAAATTGAATGTTCTTGCGTTTAAGCATATTGTTTTTGCTCTTCTTCTTCAGAACAAACCCCAAAGGCCATTATGTTAGCATCTAAAGAAACATTAGTTGATGTTTCACCTACATACAATGATGTATTCGGTGAAATCAGACTACCACCACTAATTTGGATTATGTATATTATCTTCTTTTTTCATAATTCTTTTTTATACCTCAGATTCTTGGCTCAGACGAGCCTGAGGAATATCATCCCCTTCAATTGGAATTTCATCAAGGTGATGATGTCAGCAGTGGTGATGCAATGACAGAAAACGTTGATGACCCACAGAAGTTACTGGGGAATGAGGATGAGGGTCAAGCTCAGGCTGACCAAGCAGACGTCCCAAAGTTGTTTGATTTGCCCGTACAGAATGGGTTGGATCCCACTTCTGTGAAGCATGAATACATTAGTGAAACAAGCAACATCGAGGATTTTGATGTGGATTATTTGCTTGATGAACCATATTTTGATGCTTCTACTAGTGACTTCCAATTTAATGGAAGTTCATTTTTGGAAGCAGATGATCTCAAAAATGATGTCAAGACAGAACCTGACCTTGGCATGTTTGATGAATATCCCACGTTTCTTATTCCACCAACTGATAACTTGGAATATACTTTTGATTCTTTCGGGAATGATGATATTCTTGAGGTAAGACACCCTTATTACATTTTTATTCTTCTTCTTATTGAATTGTCATCATATCCTAAGCTATTTTGATTCTATTTGTGAATAATCAGAATCCAAATGAAGAAACTCATCAACTGAGTGAAGCCAGTCAGGAGTACTTTGAAGTGCAGAACACTAATTTTGCCTCCACGTCAAGTCAAAAGAATCCAGATTTGGTAACAGGTAACATGGAACGAACACATGAAACTTGTGAAGCAAGCCAACAACTGTTCGAAGGACATAGTAACAATCTCATCTCCTCTTCAAAGCAAGAGAATGCAGATTTGCCGACAGGTAGAGCAGAAATCTTATTTTTTCTAGAGATGGCAATTTCAGCCTGTTTATTTATGGATGGGCTGATTCAGGTTATACTTTACACTCTAAATATTTATAGGCCAAGCTGCAGAAAAGAAACAGACTTTAAGCTTTTTGTTGAAAATATTGAAAAATAAAATTAATATAGAAGTGTGAGGCCCCCTGCCACTTCACGATCAATAGGATTGAGTGATGAGAAAAAGAAAAAAAAAACAGTTGACATTGTTGAACACTCCTAGATTCGAGATGCTCTTATCGGTGCAAAAGTTCTGGCTACCCAACCTACAACTCGTTTTGACCCCTTTAGTTGTTCTAAAGACATTGTCTGCTTTGTTCTGCAGATTTTGCATACCCTTTTCTGCATAGGGGTAGTTGCATGTTGAGCCCTACATATGCATCAGAGTCTCATGCAAAATATTTGGCTGCTGCATCTCAAGCTTCCACCTCAGTTCGCGTTACTACAGGCATGATCAGAATAAGAGATGTTACTTTCACAGGGAGCAAACTCGACTGGTCATTGGGCAAAAATGGTCATCTCAACATTGTTCTCTCATTTCAGTTGGAGCAAAGTAAGGCTAATTCTGGAAATTCAGATGAAACTGTTGGTTTAGCTTCTCGGAAGTCCAATTCTTCTGTTCGCCGAAGCTGGTTTTACTGCTTGTTTCTGTGCATTATGATTCTTTCATTGAGCTCCAAGATCCGCAGTCTTGTTTGTCCCAGGTCATACATGAGCTAAACACTTGATGGTCAACTATCAACTTGTTCCGACTTTGTTCATTACCATTTACCAACAGAAACCTCTAGATGCTTCTCGATCGTGTGATTCTGATTTGACTGAGCTACTTTTGGAGGGGAAAAGGTTTTTCTTTCTTTTTCTTTTTGAAGTTTTTGGTAAGAACATTAGCAAGGTCCTCGAAGGAAATAGTACTTCACTATTTCTTGTTCTGATTTATTAGTCATATTTTAGTTGACTAATTAATGTGTGCATGTGTACTTGTCAAGTGTGTGTTTATGCAAAATGTGCTCATGACTATTACTGGTTTAAATAGATGTTAGTTATTGACATCAACTAATCTGAACTGGTGTTTTAAGGTTCTATCATGGCTGTTATTTTGAGAAATTGGGAAATGTCAACTGAATATTCCATTTATGATTTTGTACCCATAAAAAATCATCATGAAACTGAATTAATTTATGTACGCTTCAAAAAGAATCTTACTTATACATACCTGGCAAAATGAACCCAGGGATCCCATATCGGGCCGTTTTACGTTTTATATTTTGAAAGAGGTTTAAATACAAAGTGTATTTTTGTTACAAAGTGTGAGAAGACACAATGAGTCAAAAAAAGTCACAAAAAAAATTATATCTCACAATCTAAATCGAATTTCAAAAAAGTAATTCTGAGCTTGTCCCCTAGCCGTCCTCACTAAAAAAAAAAATGAACGAAAAATAAAAAAAAATTAACGTTTTTTTATTGTGTCATTTATGAAAGACACAATGACGTCATTGTGTCATTATGAAAGACACAATGACGTCATTGTGTCATTATGAAAGACACAGTGACGTCATTGTGCCATAAAAGACAATGATTTTTTTTTATTTTTTCCTGAAAGATGACGGCAAGAGGAATAGAGACTCTGAAGTATTTTTTTGAAATTCGATTTAGATTGTGAGATATAATTTTTTTTATGACTTTTTTAGCCTAATTGTGTTTTCTCATATTTTTTAATAAAAATACACTTTGCAGAATAAACTCACCCCTATATTTTATAGTGGTAATGGACCATTTTGGGCCAAAATTTTTTAACTGGGTTTACTTTATATCATTCACAATAGGTTTTTTTTATCTTTAATGTGAGTACGTGTCTTATATCGTAAGGGATGGTTGTGAATGAAGGAGTGAAAAAAATGTTATTATTAATCCTTATATTTAAAGAAATGTGATTTAGTTTTTATAATTTTTTTAATATTTTTGTAAAGGAGAAAAACAATAACGTTTTTTAGTGTAATTTTAAGAATAGGGATGGGGAAGCCGACGTGAATGCTCTTGGTGTTTCTTTTAGTTTAAGGTGCTCTGTTTATTGTTCTTTTGACAGCGTCCATGGTTGAGACCCTTTTGTTATTATGTAGCCGACGTGAATAGGGTTGGGATTTTTTTGCCACATTTTTCTGAGATTTTTTCTAAACCCACCCGGGTTCAAATGTTGAGGGTGGGGGTTTTTTTGCACATTTATTTTCAAGGTGTTTTTTTTTATCATTAAACTTTTTTCAAAGTACAATGAATTACCCTACCATATCACACAGGCTATAAATCTTGTTTAAATGAAAAGAGAAAAACCGTTTTCAATTGCAAAGTGACACAAGAAGGATATATGAATCCAGGGTTATAGACCCTAGAATTTATTTTCGTGCTGACCAAATATGATGGTGATTTTCGAGATGTTTCATTCAAATTTTGATTCTATCGGCCGATGACAACTATACCAAATATTTCACTAACGACACCAAATGCAAATTGAGTGTACCTATAAAGATTATGCAGTAAGATTCCTTTGATAACTAAAAAAGTTATAAGCGACAGTGCGACACCTTCCGATAAATTGTAACTTCGATTACTAAACTAACTTGGCCTACAATAGTTTTAAATAATTTATTAGAACAAAAAATAAATTTGGAAAACTGAAATTACTATTATATTCAGGTTTGGATGATCATGATTTAAAAAAAAAAAACTGACATGAACAAGAGGGTATGAATAATTAACTAATCGAGTATATCCCTTTTGATCACCGGACATTCAACCGAATCTAGCCTCGATCTAGTCACCTTTTTGTCAAAATTAGCCGGCCGACAAGCATGTTCGACAATGATATTCTAAACCTCCGGTGATAACAATGCACATAATTAAGACACAATAACATAGGACTACAATAATAATCTCATACAAGTAACCACTATAAGTTGCATAAACTACATACAAGTTATTCAATATCTAGACCATATGGACACCTTTGAGGACGTAACGATTGGTCAATCTCCGGGTCAAAGAACGAGGGGCGGTTTTGATCCCCAAACGGGGATCTACCACTCGCTCGTCCAACTCGGGGATGGCCACATGATCTCCACTGATGCTAACCTTGACACTGCGACATTTGTGATGTCGCAGTTTCCACAACTGGACCAAGCGGAATCGAAGGTCGCGTTTATAGACACGGCTACAGGCCACCGAGTCACATACGGTCAACTCCAACGGTCAATTTACTCGTTGGCGACGGGGTTGTACCACGGACTTGGGGTCCGTAAAGGCGATGTTGTGTTTGTGTTGTCACCGAATACTATCCTTTACCCGACTATATGTCTAGCTGTGTTTTTAGTTGGTGGAGTGCTGACCACGGCTAACCCGCTTAACACCGAGTCAGAAATAACCAAACAAGTGCTCAACTCGGGTGCGAAACTAGCCATTGTGGCTCCTGGTGAGGGTCATAAGTTGGCGTCAACTAAAGTCCCCACCATCTTAACCATCCGTCATGGCGATGGAAACGAACTCTCGGTAGAAGAACTAATCGACTGCTGTGAGCGGATGGAGTTGCCCGAAACCCGGCCAACTCAGTCCGACACAGCTGCGATACTATACTCCTCCGGGACAACAGGAGTGAGCAAAGGAGTCCTGCTAACACATTCTAATTTCATTTCTACTATGACACTCCTTAAATGGTCAACTTACCAAAACTCAGCAAACAATGATGTTTTCTTATGTTTCCTACCCATGTTTCATATATATGGTCTAGCATTTTTCAACTTGGGGTTACTTTGTTTGGGTGCAACAACAGTTTTGATGCAAAGGTACGACTTTAAAGGCATGCTAGAAGCTATACACACTTATAAGGTCAATAATATTCCTGCGGTTCCACCGATTATACTAAGTTTGGTCAAGCATAATGGAGGTGGGTATGACTTATCGTCTTTGAGACGACTGGGGTCCGGTGCTGCACCGTTGAGTAAGGAATTGGTGGATAGGTTCAGAGCCAAGTTTCCGTGGGTTGAGTTGAGGCCTGGGTATGGGCTAACCGAGAGCTGTGGGGCTGCAACGTTATTTCTAACTCATGAAGAAGCCAAGGCTCATCATGCTGGTTCGGGGAAACTGCTACCGACGTTTTGTGCTAAGGTGGTTGATTATGAAACAGGATCTGCTATGCCGCCTTATAGACAAGGGGAGTTATGGTTAAAGTCACCGACTGTAATGAAAGGTTATTTAGGGAATGAGGCTGCAACTGCTGCAACCATTGATTCGGATGGGTGGTTGAAGACCGGAGATCTTTGTTACTTTGATGATGATGGGTGTTTGTATATTGTTGATAGGATAAAGGAGCTCATAAAACATAATGGGTATCAGGTATATCAGCCTAAAAAATGAATGTGTGTGTTTTGACACACACACACACATATAGATAGAGGGGTGTGTTTGGTATACAACTAATTTTAAGCAGAGAACTGCGAGAACTGCATACGCACTGATACGTTGGGCATATCAATTTTGGCAGTTCTCTACGTAATATTGGTTTTGTATCGAACAATTCTCTCTCTATACATAACACAGAACATTATGAGATGACATAAACTATAAATGCAGGTAGCTCCAGCAGAACTGGAAGCCATACTACTGAGCCATCCTGAAATACTTGATGCAGCAGTCATACCGTGAGTTTTTTTTTTTTTTTTTTTTTTTTTTTGTGTGAGTGAAAATGCATGTGTAAATTTTTAGGTGATTTTAAAAAATTATGTGATTATTGTAGACTCGAAGATGAAGATGCAGGAGAGATACCTATGGCTTATGTGGTGAGAGCAGCAGGATCTCAACTCAGTGAAGACCAAGTGATTCAATTTGTTGCCGGTCAGGTTTGTCTAAACACCTTCACCGCCTCTAGGTGGCAAATGGATGGGTCAAAATGGGTTCCATAAAATTTCAAAAGCTAATATTATATGATATTAATCTAAAATTTTGAAAAAAAAAATGATTTAGGAAGTTATATGTGTTGAAAATATGCTTTCCCTTTGACCTGTTAGACCCATTTGACATGTTGCTTTTTTAGCTACTTGTTATCGAATCTAGTTTGAGATAATTATAACCCAATTAACCAAATTGACCCATTCATAAGAATATGGGTTGAAATTGCCACCTCTAAGAGCTGCAACAGGATGGTCTGACTGTAATTGTTTGCATCTTTCAGGTGGCTCCATTCAAGAAGGTCAAGAAAGTTTCCTTCATAAACATAATACCAAAGTCAGCTGCCGGAAAGATATTGAGAAAGGATTTAGTGGCACAAAGCAAAAAGCAAGTCCGGTCAAAACTTTGACCACCATATTTTTGCTCCAATATGTATCACAAAGTGGGAAAGTTAAGAAATTGATCTACTGTTCTATTATATTCTATTAGACATATCAATAAGACCAGACGAGATGTGTTGGAGGGACATTCCAAGGAACTTAAGTTATTATGTACAAGTAAACATCACATACTTACCTATGTAACTCCATGTGTAATCTATAGAGTTTTGAAATCTGCAGGAAGAAGATTATGAAGATTTTTTAATAGATGTAAGATGTTATAGCATTAAAATGTATGCTGATGTGGGAAATTAGAATATGACTAGACAAGTATAATTATCTAGTGATTCACTTTCTCGACCACCATCCTTGGTTCCACTTTGCGTCCACACCATCGGTTTTGCAACAAAAAAAAAGGAAAAACCCAGCACTACATTTTGTAAAGATAAGAAATTATGGACAACAATTGACAAGGAGCATGATTCATTTTTCCCAAGTGTAGGTTTTTTTTTTCTTTTCTTTTTCTTGTAGAAACAAGTTGGTGATATTAGTGTTATCAACATGTTTTAATATAACTGAATCTGCAACTTAGACCGAAAGAAATTCAAGTTAAGTTATACCACAAGTCAAGAGATGGTGTACATTCTATAGGTTTGACATTTTTAATAAAACATTTATAACAAAGATTGAACTGTCATAGATAACAATTATGTCGGTTATAACAACCTTCCCTTCTAAAGTGAAAAGATGTCTTCAAAATGATGTACAAACTCTAACTTTTCATGAACAGCTACAATGTTTCATGAAAAGGTGTATCAAGCTAAGTATTAATACACAAATCCTAAAATACACATTATGGGATATACGAAACCCATAAATTAATCAAAACATGCAAACCTATGTTACAATATATCTTTCTGAGTTTTACTTGCATTTTGCCCAGTTTCCCATATAAATCCCAAAGTTGATTTTGTGCAACCCAGGCACTAGAGGGTCGAACTATTACTTTTGGAAAGTGAAATTTTTAGACGACATTAGGAAACATATCCAAGTGATTTGATTATCATCACCCTTGTCACAAACTTATTCCCCAACGATATAGTTTGAGAATTTGAACTATCTAAATATCAACCTAAGGAAAGAAGAAACTTTACCTTGGATGGTATCTAAGTGGAGAAAAGGTAATTGCATAATCTTGGGCATTTGAAACTGCATCATAGCTGAAATGACAAGCTAAAGCGAGAAAAAGAACATATAATTATGCAGCAACCACCAAGAGAAACAAAAGCTTGTCAACAGGCTAAGAATCATTTCACAGTGAACGGAACCAAAACCAGTTACACCGATATAAATCCATGAAAACCAGCAAGAAAATCACGATCACACCATTCTGCCATCCTCTTTTGAACAAGTCGATTAATTGAATAATATCAAATGAATATAGTTCTAATTCCAAAGAAAACGAGATGTCAAACTTAAAAGGTAGAAGTACCATTGCATGGTCACAAATTTTTCTATATTTGAAGCAATCAAAGAAACCAGTGTATCGAGAATATATGACTTTATAATGAATGAAATATTTAGTCCTTAAGGTGATAAACTTGCAAGTTGGATTCAGTTTCAAAAATCTATCCAGCTATCCACCTCCAAACTCCACCTGAACCTTGGGTTTGGTCAGTTTCCATATCCTGCTCAATTGCTGATTTTTGTGAACGAAGTGCTTGAACCTCTTGCTCAATGGACTGCATTGACGATAACTTCTTCTGTAGATCCAAGATCTGAGCCTGAAGTCACCATCATTAACAGATTGAAATATTAGCCACCATCAGACACATTGGACAAAACAGACTGGAAAATAAATGGAGGTTAGGAACTAGTCAAAACAGGTTATGGTAAAAATGGTAATTTGCACAGCTTGAAACGGGTCCCTTTTTGTCCATTTTTCCTTGATACTTTTATCAACTAACGTGTGTCGAATATGAATACAAACTTACAACATTGTAATAACCTAATTATTTTAAAAGCTTTTTGGTGAAAAAACTTGTAAGCGGCATCTCAAAAGGAAAGTTGTAATATCTAGGGGTGAGCAAATAGTTAAAGTAGCCAGCACGAGGAAGATGACACACACTACAAGTTATAACTATTATATAGCACTTGATTGAAGATACTAAAGACTCAAAGGAAAAAGAACCTCCAGATCATCGCATCTTGATCTCTCAGAAGCCAGTTGGCCCTGAACAGATTGCAGTTCCTGCAGTAAGTAGATTAGAAAAATATCTTAGTGGATAACTTGAATAACTAAATTACAAATCTTATAGGTGGAAGGTTCAATCTATTTACTTGTCAATTTGTAGGTTTTGGTCTGTTGTTATTAACCCAAACAAGTAAAATTAAAAAAGTATTGCTTAAAGAAGAACCAGTCATATGGGTCAAATGAGTTGAAAGACACCCAAAGTATATTTTTATAGCATACAACCTCCAAATCACTTTAGTCAAAGATCAAGATTGTTATTATTGAAAAAATTATATTTAAAATTATATTTTTACATTCGTAAGAGCATTTAAAAAGGGTAAAGGAGTTTCTGGATAAACCCAACTGACCGTATCAACATATACTAAAAAGGACCCATTTTGACCCGAATGCTTTGACCCATTACTCAACCCGCACTACTGCCACTTGTAGAAAGTAGCAACCATTACCTTGGATAAGTCGACATGAGTACCATTAAGTTCCTCAAGCTTTTCCAACAACTCAGAATTTACTGCTTTGACCTCTTGAATGGTTGATTCCAATGCTCTTTTCTCTTCTTTGATGACATTAATTTTAACTGAAAGATCCATTTTAGGTTTTGAATTGATATTTGGAAATTCTAAGCTTTCAGATTTGGCCAGGGCATATGCTGCAGTTACAGAAGCTGCTGCGGCTGCGGCTGCTGGAGACTGAAATATCTTTGGATGCTTAGAATCCTTTGGTTTAGGTCGCATCACAACTACCTTTGTTCATAGCAACCACATGGACCATATAAGATAAGAGTTTTAATTAGAGACTGATATAGAGATCAATAAATAGAGAAAGAAAAAAGAAATATTATTTTATTGAAAACTATAATGATCACAATACCTCATTGTGGTATTTCCCATTATAGCCC
Organism: Flaveria sonorensis; assembly: GCA_025506505.1. Lineage (NCBI taxonomy): Eukaryota > Viridiplantae > Streptophyta > Magnoliopsida > Asterales > Asteraceae > Flaveria > Flaveria sonorensis. The sequence goes on from CM046438.1 coordinate 5,539,540, forward strand.
CCAAAAGCGACCAGGAGCTGCTCACCATCTATTAATGCTGATGATACAGAGAGCCCCTGTCTCATATCAAAAACCAAAATTTAAATAGGATAAAATTGCATGTACTTCCTCATGTGAACTCAAAAAAGCATCTAAAAAAGACTGTTAATATACAACAAAAATGCACGTTTTCATTTTTGAAAATTTACTTCATAACAATCAAAGGCTCAATATGTAAATACATTACAGCATGTTATATAATATATTAGATCAAGTGACCAACCAAAATGATGGTACAATCTTATTGAGTTTCTCATGTGTAATTAACAAGTGCACATCCCCAACAAAAGTTGGTTTGGTAATTTAGAAAAATTACGTATTACTTTAGATATTCTAGTTTTCCAATTTAATGATAAGCAACAATATAGAGATATCCAACACACTAAAACTACAATGAGATGTGATAATATATGAATTAATTTCCTCATATCTACTCAAAGTTGACATTTGCACAAAATCTATTAAATATTCATGTCTAAAAACCTCAAGGGGAAGTCCTGAAAAATAAGCAAAGACATAGAATGGTGACCTCACTGGCAAGTGGATCTCTTCCCTTAACATTCATCAAAATTGAGATAACAAGCTTTGACATATCCATTATTAACGTCTCTGAGGCACCTGCATCAAAAGCTCAAATTGATGTTTTCATATTTCATAACGAGCAAGCTTGTTCTAGCTTATTTGATATTTTCCAATTTACAGTAGTACCACTTCGATTATCACCCCCGCCAACTATAAACCACTTTTCATCAATAGAGACCCCGTCATGACCTGCCCTAGGAGACACCATATCACCTTGAATCTGTGGTTGGGACCATTCTAACTGCAATACAGTAGAAATAACTGTCATTCTAGAGTTAAAGAGTTAATTTAGACGTGAAGCACAAAATTGAGTGTCATGCATGCCAGTGATGTGTAAAAGAAAAGTTTCTCCAAATGGAGATTAGAACTCAGAAAAAGATAACCACATACTGTCTCCAAATCCAGCACGTGGAGATCATTGAAGAAAACTGAATGTGTACAGCCGCCAAATATCTGAAGGTAGCGATTTGCATGTACTGTTGCAGTATGATCAAATCGGGGAGCTGGAGGTGTCTGTCTATTAAAGCAGAAGATATCAGTGCATAAATGTGCTGAAGCATCCAAAGAGGTTGCTGATGTACATTTTTATCAAGAAAAAAGAATAATTAAATAAATAGATAAACAGAAAGGGAATGCAAGTAAAACAAACTTACATAGTCTCAACAGCATTCCATGTCATTGTTTCTAGATCAAGAATGTGAACATCATTCATAAGTCGTCTATGTTTGTCCTCTCCACCAAACATTATGAATTTCGAACCAACCAATGAAACAGATTGTCCGCCACGAGCTACCTGAAAATACACAACAAAGTAACCGATTATCATTTTCACTTGGTTCTGCTTCGAAGTACTACACAGTCTACACAGGTACATGGTCTAAACCATTTCCAACTTTAAGTAATGCTTTGGGTTGTCCTAATATTAATTCAAATAACTGTTTCCATACACTTCGACAGCAATTTTATACTATTTCTTCTATGATTACCTTATCTTTTGTGTCAAACGTTTTCCATAATCAAGTAAGAACACACACGTCCTACCCACTTTCCTCCTCATCCAATTATCCCTCCCTCCCTCCCTCCCTCTAATATTAGTAGAGATAGAAGAAGGTGAATCTTACAATATGGGTACACTCAGGCTTGGTACCAGGATTTGGATAAAATCAAATAAATGATGTGATTTTTATAATGGTAATTTTGACTAATCTTAAGAGTGTACAAACTAGATACTACGTGTTAAGGGTATAGTATGAGGCTTGTTGATTACCGGAACTTTTCCTGTGGCTTCCATCACCCCATACATGCATGATTCAAGATCAATGAAGCGAACTACAAGATAATCAATAAGCTGTAAGTTTCCATCAGAATTTAAACACTTGTTCAGACCAGAAGTCAGAACATCTCTGTTGAGAGAACAGACCTGTCACATAATCAGAGGTGTCCTTTGAGTGACCACCAAGTAAAAGGAGTTTGTTTCCCCACTTAACCTACAATTTAGAGATGTATTGAAAATAATAGTCAAGTCGAAACAGAAAATTGTACAGCTACAACAGCGATAAATAGGATGTTAAGCAAATTCCACAAGCATATCTCACCATACTATGACCAGATATAGCAGGGAAATTTTCTGTTGTTGTGCTATTGTCAACATTTTCGGGATCTAACTTTGTCCTTAGTTTAACAGAGGACCAGCTTAAATTCTTCAGATCAAATGCCTACCAACATAACCACCTGTTAGTAAAACTCAACTGAAATTGGATTACTATGATTAGCAAACATATGTGAAAACTTGACCTAACATGTTACCTGAACGTCAGACAAGTATCGCCCATTACGACTTCCACCAACAATGTATAGCTTTTCATCAACGATAACTGCAGCATGCTACAATGAAAGAAGAAAAAGCCACGTAGGTGGAAGAACAGAAAAATAACGACATAAGAAAGAGTAAAAGAATAATACAGCTGAAAAAAAGTGAGGTTCAGTTTGTTGCTTCCAAACTTCTAGAAGAAAAGATATGAGCGAACCTTATAGCGGGCGGATGGTCTAGTCCCAGCTACAGGGAGGACAAACCATTGGTCAAAGTCCAAAGCTGAATGCCAATTGCCATTATCCATTCCTATATTAGCTTTCCTAGAGGTTAATGGTGTCAGATTAGATAGCTCAACATTATTGTAAAAAAATTAAAAAGTGCAACATAAATATAGGACCTCAGGACGTCCCAGGTCTAGCATACATTTCAAATCAAAAATGAAAATTTATAGCATCACTGCATCAGAGATGTTATACAATGAAAATGAGCATAAAAGTAATTTTAGCTTGAAGTTGACCAAGATAAGGATTGTTTCAGATAGAACTCATTTGCTAGTTAACTTAAGCATCTAATTAACTGGTTTTCAAATTAAGTCTTCCACTAAACTGTGCATAGATGTGTTTTCTCATCCACTTTAACAATCCATTTCATCTAAAAGCAGGCAGATCCGTTACAATTTCAAGTTCAAAACATGAATAGAATTCTCCTGAATCCTATTTATTTCTAAAGATTTATATATCGAAGATCAAAAGCAATCGTTTCAAACAGCGCCACCATTATCCTCTAAACTCTTACTCACTCTCAACTACATCATTCGCCAATCATCTACCGTTTAACATTCACTAACTTCAACCCTACTTTCAGTCTCGCCACCAATCTCCTTCAATCAAATAAAATCATCCAACAATCAACCAAATCAACCGCCACACACCACCGCAAACACTAAAAAACATCAGATCACACCATACACACAAAAAAAACCACGAATGTTACGCGTTTAAGCAATACTTACCTGATTTCGTTCGGAATTCTTCCAGATTGTCTTCAAATCGAGCTGCTTACGAGTAGAAAGAAGAAACGTGATGCAATAAAATCCGTGGATATCGTCGCCGGCCGTACGGTGCTCCGATCACCGGCGATTCGATCTAGAACTCTGGATATATATGAGTGTGGAGAACGTAGTCGTGAGGGAACATGTTGTTTGGGCAAAAGTTGTTATACAGAGCTGAAATTTGTGTATGCAGAGTGTGATGCAACTTTTGATGCAAGGAGTATCAGTTGGGAGTAAAGTAGCTTTCTGAGATTTGGAAAAGTGGATCTGAAAACAAGGTTTTGCTTAAATAAATAGGGGACAAAGGAATAAAATTCTTTTTTACTTTATTTTGAGGAATTTCTTGTATTTTCGAAGTTTCTTAAAATTAAAAAGAAGAATATAATTTATGTGTTTCCAATATTGTTAGGACAGCTGGTACATTCTTACTGCTTATTGGTCGGACTGGTTAGACTGTTCAAACTAAATGATATAACAACTATAGAAAATATCAAATATATGTAAGTATGTATGTGTGTATACATATATATAGTTTTTATAGAACTTGATCGATTTTCAGAACTCGCGGAATCAATCTGAACCACTCATTTTATAACAGCTCACGTAAACCATATCAAAATATTATCCGCTTTGCCCCCAATGGGTTGCCCATCTAGAAGCTCACGGTTTGGTTTTCACCCGACTAGTTGTTCGCCGAGACAAAAAACGTCATAGTAGAGGAGGTTTTCACCCCTTTATAAGAAGGGTTTCGTTCTCCCCCTCAACCGATGTAGGACTTACATCTCCATCCCCCTTACGGAGCCCAGCGTCCTCACTGGCACATCGGTCCGGCCCTCGCTCTTATACAGTGTATAACAGCCCACGTAAACTATATCAAGATATTACGCGTCTTAGTAGATGATGTTTCCACCCCCTCATAAGGAAGGCTTCATTCCCTCCCACAACTGATGTGGGACTTACATCATCTGTAGCGGCCTACGCAAACCGTACCAAAATAGTCTTCTTTGCCTCCAATGGCAAGCCCATCCAAGAACTCACAGTCTTGTTTTCACCCGACGAGTTAGTCACCCAGGCAAAACACGTTTTGGTAGAGGAAGTTTCCACCCCCTTATAAGTAGGGTTTCGTTCTCTCCCTCAACCGATTTGAGACTTACATCTCCACCCCCCCCCCCCCTTACGGAGCTCAGGGTCCTCGCTAACACATCACTCTGGCCCATAGCTCTAATACCATCTGTAACAGCCTACCTAAACCTTACCAAGATGTTGTCTGCTTTGCAACCGATGGGTTGCCCATCTAGAAGCTCACAGTTTTGTTTTCATCCGACAAGTTGCTTACCCATTGAAGAAAACATTTGCACTATTTACAATTCTTTCAACGGATTCAACCACACATAATTTTTACAAACCACTTTTGTTTAAAGATTCTTGTGTTAAATCCATAATTGATCTGGTATGTATATTATTTAATTTTGGTAGGGTTATAATAAAAAAAAATTTAATCTAAAAAATCTAAGAATTATTGTGGGCTTAACACGTGTCCTTTTATTTTTCTAAAGAGGAGGGTAATTTGTTCATTGTGTCAAATACGTCAGCTCATTGTGTCTTTTACGTTTATTGTGTCAAATATCAGTTTATTGTGTCATATATTTTACATCATTTGTTATATTTATTAGTCATTATGTTTAACATTTTATATTATTTCGTGCTATTTTTGTCATTGTTTTTATAGATTATATAAACTAGTTATCTATTACTATGTTGTACAATAGAAGTATACAGCGATATAATTTCACTGATGGATCTTTTAAAAGTCGTAGTGCTGAAGATAACGTAATTGTAATATTTTTTATCATTATTTTTTAATAGATTATGTAAACTTGTTATTTTTTATCATTGTGTTTTACAAGTAAAAGTACACAATGATATTATATCACAAATGTATTTTCAAGACTCATAGCATTCAAGATAACATAATAACGATCAAAAAACATAATGAGACATTGTATTATTTTGTTATTGTTTTTAATGTATTAGATTATTTGGTTAGTTTATTATTAAGTTTTACATACTAGAGATACACAATAATGTTATTCCACCATTTTTTTTTAAATTCATCATTTTAGAAAAACACAATAGTATTCTGAAAAGCACAATAATTAACAAAAAATCACAATGAACTGTACTAAAGACACAATGACAAATATGAGTATAAAAACATATAATTTTTTTATTATTTTATATAACAATACTGTACTCGTTTCAAAGATATAAAAACTTTATAAAAAATAATATCGTACATAAAAGTTATGAATGTTAAAAAGAAATACGGGAACTTAGAAAAGTCAACAAAAATAGTTATTATTAAAATATTATTTAACAAACTTTTACCTAAATTTTGATTATAACCATTCATTAAAGAGATTGACAGTTTAAATTATTTGTTACACTTTTTAGATTTAGAATCATTTGTATTTAAACATTTCCATTTAATTTATCCCTTACTAAGATGCAAATGAATATTTTTCCTTTTATTTTGCTAAATTATTATAATTTTGATTACGATGCCTTATATTTTTGTGTGTATGGAGAATTTTAAATCCGATGACTCTTTCTGAATATTTGAAAGTAAGATACAACACTCATATGGTTGGGTCCTTCATTCTCGTTATGTGTCATCCTCTTTTGATAATCTTGTTTAAAGTTCGACTTCAGGTTTGAAAATTAAAATCAGTTTTTACTCTACAGATAATACTAATCATTTTTGTGGACTCGATTGTTGTTGACGTACTCTCATTGTTGTCGACGTACTCACTGATTAATGATATTAATTTTAAATTCGAAAGTTTTTTTTTGAACGTTTTAGCTGAAAGTATTTAGTATTAAGAAATGCAATAATTAAGATAACACAAATATGTTTTCTAATTCTATCCAATTTAGATATAAGTCTCGTAAATCTAGAGCTTGGTAAATAATAAGTGCAAGTCTATTAACACTATAACTACGGCTGCAAACGAACCGAACGAACACGAACAAGGCCTTGTTCGTGTTCGTTCGTTAAGAAATAAACATGTTCATGAACAGTTCACGAACACTTACAGAACGAGATCCTTTGTTCGTGTTCGTTCATTAAGAAAATGAACATGTTCATGAACTGTTCATGAACACTTACCGAACGCAAATGAACACAAACAAAAGCAAACGAACACAGACAACTGTTCATGAACATGACGAACACAAAAAAGTTCATAAACACAAACGGATACAATTGATTATAAATTTATTTTAGAATAAAATTTACATTTTTATTACAAACATTACACAAAATCAATCAAATATAAATAAGTACTTAACATAAATATAAAAAAAATACTTGATATAATAATCAATTAAGAATATAAATGAACACATAAACGAACATAAACGAACACATTATCGAACGTTAACGAACGGACATTAACGAACATAAACGAACACATTATCGAACGTTCACGAATATAAATGAATGAACGCGGCTTGTGTTCATGTTCGTTCGTTTAACTAAACGAACGAAAATTTCTTGTTCGTGTTCGTTCATTTACTAAACGAACGAACATAAACGAACTTCCAGCCGAACGGTTCACGAACTGTTCGCTGAACGTTCAGTTCGTTTGCAGCCCTAACTATAACACATCTGTATACTTAATAAAAAGATGTTAACATTATAATATACCTTGAATCATGGTTTTAGATGAAGTTCTCTATGTTAGCCGATATCGTAATTTAATTTCAAATCTAGCATCAAAAATGTAATCACATTAAACAAATTCATTAATAATATCAGGTTCATGATTTAAACAATTGCTATTGTATTGAAATAAATATAAGTCAATAATCACATATATCTGAAATAAAATATAAAATTTATGCAAAAATGAAGATTAAAGATTAAAAAAATATTGCTCACAATTTCTAGATTTTATCTTTCTTTGTTCTTTTAATTAGTTTCATTCTTTTTTATTATTGCTATGAGTCATATGAAGATGATATTGACGCCTTCATACAAAAACATAATTTTCAAAAGAAGATGAAAGTGAAAAGAAGCAACTTAATATATCAAATAGACAGTGACGGAGTTTGAACACTCTCATATAAGGGGTGGGGGAGGGGGCGAAATTAAATTTTTCAAGAGGGGGGTGGGTGGCGAACTCGATATTCATATAAAAATTTCACTACCGGGCCAAAAATTTACACCACCGGACTAAAATTTAACACTACCGACGAAAAAAGAGGGGAGGCGGCAGCCCCCGGCCCCTACTATCCTCCACCTTTGAAGGTAGAGGATTTACGTATATGTAAAATAGTTGATTTAGACATATGTAAAACATCAATTTTACGTATATATAAAAAATGAATAACTCAAGATATGAATTTTTGTATGCATAGCATATGTGTAGATAGTCGATCTACATATATGTAAATAGCATGCAAATTGAAAAATAAATTATTAGTATGAAATTTACATATATATGAATAGTTATTCATTTAGAAAAAAGTAAGATCAATATTAGTATTTTCATATATGTAAATAAGCTTTCATGTAGTTGTTTTACACATAAGTAAATAGTTATTACAAATATTTATAATTAAAAGTTTAACATTCACATTCAAAATCATTTTTATGTTTAACGTATTCGTAAAACATAACTGTTTTAATGTTTAATATATGTGTAAAAATGAAAAAATTAGACAAGAGAGATGAGATAGGAGAAAGAAGAGAGAAAATAGATCTATTAAATAACTATTTAATTGAAGAGAAAATGTTTAATGTTTTATCATTATATACTCTTTATTTATTTTTTAATTTTTTAAGATTAAAAAAAATGAGTAGTTCAGATTAGTTTCGTGAGTTCTGAAAAAAAGTCGAGTTCTGTAAGAAACCTAACCCATGATTCTTTCCCCTTGATTATCATTTAATTTTGTAAACACATCTCTTCTTTTGCTAAATCTTATAATATGTTAGAATGAGGGCGGACGCAATTGGTAATTATGTTTCTTGTGATTTAAATTTATGGATTTAAAACGTTAGAAAAAGCATTCTATACAAAGTGTAGGATAATATTACTTACATCAAATTGTGAAACGACTTTACCCTTCCTCGGATATTACGTAAAGCACATATTAATCAAGCATTTAGATACCAATTGAGATTTCAAAACTTTACGAAAGTTTAAAAATAAAAGTTAAGATGATTTTGGGTCTTATAGTTTAAAAAATATTATAAATCTTTTTGAATTTAGAATCTTTTACGTATTAGGTTTAAACTAACAAAAAGAGGTTTTTTCATGGTGACGGGTTTCCTCCTTGAGCATGTTCCTGAAAGAGGTTTGTCAAGAACATCAAAATCAATATGAACGATTGATATTCATCTCAGAAAGAGTCACCTGGGCGTTGGGGTAGTTCTAAACGCTGTAAAATAATTATAAACATCAGTGAAAACTAAATTCGGTTTGTTAGGAATTATTACTTGGTACAACATATATGTTTATTTTAGTTATTGTATGAAAAGTGCCCGAAAGATTTTTTAAAACTCATCAAACTCTTTCACCATACATCAAGCTACTTCATAACGTCCAAAAATCGTAACTAATTTAAAATGTATGAAACTATTTTTGATTCTGTTAAAACATGAAAAAGAAAACTAAAAGTAACTAACTTCATGATAAAAAAGTTTAGAAGATTATTACATATCAAATCCTCGAGGTTCTTTATAACATAAAGTTTTATAGAGGGGTCCAAACAAAATAAATCATAAACTTTAAACATAGAAAAATCAAATTGGAGATGCGGGGTATCGATCCCCGTACCTCTCGCATGCTAAGCGAGCGCTCTACCATCTGAGCTACATCCCCGATATGTGCTACTGTTTTGAAAGTGCATATTATTATTAATAGACTAACAAACATTTGTATTCTATAGAGTTTTGGTAAGATTGAGGTTAAAACGGTCTGTTGGTTAAACGTCTATAAGCAAACCATATGCCGCATTCATAGTTTTATAATCTACAAGCAAGTCACCCAACGAAATTTATTTGATTATGGTGGTTTACTACTTTATCGGCTTCGTTTGGAGTTGCAACACATAATAATAGAGGTGATCTTGAGTCAATGTGGTTCTGATCTAAAGTCGAAAACAAATCAACTTAATTCGGTTTAGCCATTTTTCGCAATGGTGAACTAGGTGATTGTATTGTGATGGTCAGCTATAAGTAGCTGCAAGTGGTGATTTGTGAATACATGGCGGTGATGCCTGCAGAAGTTCATTATGATGGAGATGGTAATAGTAAATGGTGCCAGTGATCATTTAATTCCGACTCGCCAAAGATTAATTTAGGACAGACCCGAAACGGTGTCAATTTCATACGCCAACGATTGATTAGGAGTGACATCATTATAATCAAGGTAATTCCATATAGAAGGTAAAAGCAACTTAGCAACTAACATTACAAGAGAATGCTACACCACCAAATACATCTGTTATTAAAGCACAAAACAATCATATACGTATCATTGTTCATATCATACAACTACAAACTACGCTGGATAACGAATTCAATCAAATAACAGAATTTCAGCAGGAATGTAACATTTCATTTTACACATAATAAAATGATTTGATACCCTAATTTTGGAAGGAAGAGTAAAGTTGCAACACTAGAAAAGTGTCTTCATAGAATATCATATCCCGCCTGTTCCAAGAGGCTGCCTTGAGGCGTCACCAGAAGCCCACGCTTGATAATCTTTCGCCAACTGCACATACATATGTCAACGCTTTAAGTTTTTTCTTTCACGTACTATTTTACAACCTTGAGAACTTATAGGCAAACTCATGGGACCCCACCAATACCCTGAGGCTACCTACAACACAGCTTGTGTTGGGTAGGTGACCTTCAAGTAGGTGAAAGGCAGAAACGACCTCTGTTATAGGGACTCAGGGACTCAAGCACTTACCACTATTCCAACTCTTAAAGGTTTGCTTTCACATACTTCAGCTAGCATGATAACCATTGAAGATATACTAAAGGTGAAAGGGTTGACTTGGGTTGAAAATCAAAAGAAAGCAGAAGAATAAAAAGTATCACATGCCTGTGCCATAAACCGGGGAAGCATAATCTTCAGTATCTGCTCAAGGACTTGGGTGCCACTTGATTCAATGGTACGAACTGGGATTGCCCGGAAAGGAAATGGAATATCAATGCTAACCTGAAAAGAAGTTTTCAGCAATGAATATACAAATAAAAAAGTATATAGACTTTTTAGCTAATGAACTAATTTGAGATTTAAAGTAATGTAGTTCATTTGAAGTTTTCAGAACCAACCTCGATAACAGTGTCTGACGTGAGTTCTTGCATGGATGAACTGCTTATGTTCCTATCACATGATATTCTATTCACCATAGAAGCTGCATGCCCATACCAAACCAGTGTCAATGGAGTCCTGAAAAGCATTATGTAATATAACTTAGAATAAGGTAACCTCAACATCCTCCCATACTATGATCTTAGAGTATTAACTTCTACATCAAGTTTTTAGCTTTTTGTTAGGATCGTTTGCCATCTTACTATGCAATCATCCCCTACAGCCTTTGTGTTAATGGAGCTTAAAGAGACAGTATACCTTCTAACTCAGGTTAGTTTTAAAACCACATGATGATCACCTAGGCATTTATATTCTAAAATTGCATAACAAAGCACAACTTCATTTGGTCCATGATATCATGCAAGGAAAAAAAAAACTTCTAGATACTATTTGTTCGTATTCGCCTATTCAGCAGCATCAAGATTTTATGATTTCATATCAGCAATATGGAAGCATACGCGATCTCAGATTCCTCAAATTATCAATCAATCATACCCAGTAAATCCCACCCATAGCAAGATTTCTCAAAGTCTCATATGGTTAAGTTTCTCCAACTATTACACTATTAGGCAGGAAACTGAGACTATATGTGCTGTCATATTTATCTCAAATTTAAAGAAAACATATCAAAACAATAGCTAAAAATGCAATTACTAATTCCTATTTGACCTTACAAATCATATGTTCCCATAGCAATTAAAAAGGCAAAGAAGATAAGAGACTAATGAATTGAATTGCTCACCATCAAATTTATTATTTTGTGCAACAACAATTGGGGACCCCTCAAGCTGCAACAAGTCAAAACTTCAAGATCAATGACACCACAAAATCCTACATTGTAGTATGATTAAGACGAAATTACAAAGACTTTAATCACCTTACACGACAAGAGGTTAATCGAACAGCCGTTAAGTTGCTCCTCAACTCGAACCAACAACACAGGACAAACCTCAAAGGCAAAAAACTTAAATTTGTACACATGACACCTGAAAGTATTGTCATCAATCCTCTCAATCCTTTGAGCATCAAGAACAGAGTATTGGCTTGCAGGAAGGCTCATATACTCCACTAACATTCACAACATATAAAAACCAAATCAGATAATTTAATTCCCAAATAGATCAATAACCAGTTGTTCATGTAATATGTTTATCAAAATCCAACAACCAAAAACATATAACCCTAAAACCCTAAATCATAAATTCACAATTAATCAAACGAAATTGACAAAAAAGCGTATGAATCATGAGTAAAACATTACGTAGAGGGCGTTCTAGCGGACGAACAGAAATGGATTCTGTTCGACGAGCAACGAATCGAGCTTTTGGCGCAGAAGACGAATCAGCTGAAACGGAAAGAGGGGGTTTCGGAAAATCATCTGAATTTGATGACGATGATGATGATGAAGACGATGAAGAAGAAGATGATGATGATAATGCAAACAAGGAGTTACGGGGGTTAATTGAAAGAAAATTTGTAGGGTTTTTTGTGAATTGAGTTGAAATTGGACAAGAAGATGAATAATAATAACAAGAACTGGAGCTCAGTGCCATTGTTGATGGAATCAAAACTGTTTATGAGTGATTTTATGTTGCATCATATCAATATGAGATAACTGAAGTGATGTGTGTGAATGAGATAGATGTGGTTTAGGATAAGCCTACGGGTGAGTTTCCATCGGAGCTCATGTTAGCTAAAATGCACGTCAGTCTGTTAAGATGCTCCAAGTGCTTAATTTCTTTAACGTCAACTCTTACACACCGTACATTCAGTTTAACGTGAACACCCTTTGATCCTCGAGTGCTAAATAGCACACACTTAGTGACAAAAACCCATGTGTTTTTTTATATTTTATTAATTTTAAGTATACAACTACGAGACGGGAAACTGTATGTACATCTATATATAGTGCATACTAAAGTTAGCAGAAAAAAGAAAAAGAAACGATCATGTAACTATATTAATTTGATGTATAACAATTAAGACATTATGCTTAGAAATTGTAGGGTTTTATGTGAATTGGGTTGAAATCGGACAAGAAGATGAATAATAATAACAAAAACAGGAGCTCAATGCCATTGTTGAAGTAATCAGAAGCGTTTATGAGTGAGTTTTTGTTGCATCATATGAATTTGAGATTAGTGAAGTGTGTGTGTGAACGAGATAGATCATAGATGTGGTTTAGGATAAGCCTACGGGTACGAGCTTCTATCAAAGCTCACGTTAGCTTAAATGCACGCCAGTCAGATGTTCCAAGTGCTAACTTTTTTATCGTGAACTCACACGCACCATAAAACGAAGAAACATCATTCAACATATATTTTTAACGTAAATAGAGTTTGATCCTCGAGTGCTAAATAGCAAACATTTAGCGACAAAAACCATGTGTTTTTTATATATTATTAGTTTTAAGTATACAAGTACGAGACCGGCAGCTGTATATATATCTATATATAGCGCATACTACAGTTAGCGGAAGAAAGAAAAAGTGACGATCATGTAACTCTATTAGTTTGATGTATCACAATTACACAGATGGTTTATGTGGTTAAGTCGGATTTCACTTTTGATCATTAGCTTTCAAAAATTAAAAGGTTATATTTGACATGTATCACAATACTTTGTACAGACGTAAAATGTTTGGTCCTCGAGTGGGATGGATGTTATCTTTAACTGTTAAATATTTTAAAATGATTAAAATACTCTTTAGATTTAAGAAAATACATTTAAAAAGAGGAACCCACCTTAAGAGTAAGACCTCACCACTTCATCTCTGTCAACTTGAAGGTCCCAAACTAGAGATGGGCATTTCGGGTTTGGGCCGGACCCGAAAACAGGTACAACCCGGGTTTGGCCCAACAGGGTTTTTTGGTACCCGGGTATTGGTGAACCCGGGTACGAACCCGGGTCGGGTTCAGCATGCATAAAAACCCTACCCGGTATACCCGGGTAGGGTCGGATCGGGTATGAAACCCGGGTCCAACCGGGTTTTTTCCTTTTTTTTTTATTTTTTTTTTCTTTTCTTGAATGACAAAGAAATTTAAAAAGAACATGAAAGACATATAATATTAAAACAACTTAAAAGTACATAAATGAATCAATAAAAAATAACAATATCGTCTAATTTTATTTACTACGAGATGCTTGATCAAATACTAATTCTTCGTCGGATATGCCAGAAGATACTTCGTCTTCTACCTATTCATCATGTACTTTAGCTTCGAATGTAATTTCGTCTTCGAGGCTTGTTTGGTCTTGTATACGATCTGTTGCGTCTAAGTGATCCTTTAAACAAATGCACATCTCCACTGCTTCCGGAGTTAGTCTTGTTCTCCGTAATGATATTACCCTGCCACTAAGAGAAAAAGCAGATTCCGAAGCTACCGTAGAAGCTTGGACGCTTAGTAAATCACGGGCCATAGCAGAAAGAATCGGAAATTGAGATTCTTTTCCTTTCCACCAAGGCAAAATAGAATGCACGGTAATCTTCGGTAGTCATAGTGGAAATAAAATCCGTTCCACTATATCTACCGAGCTCACTTGTTGGGGTGTTACCCCTTTGACGTTTAGCCGTCACATCCCGAACAACATTTAACATAGTCAAAACAGGGTCTTTAATCGAGGTACTAGCACTTGAGGTTGATCCGCTTGGTATGGTTATGTTTACGTTAGGCCCATATCTATTTAAATAAAAATTATAAATTGTTTTCAAATTTTCATTAAAATTTTTTTTTGCCTTGTTTAAAAAATTAGGGCTTTCGTCATGCATATCCAAATTGTCATTTATCTCATCTATCAAACATTCAACCCCCGCAACATTTAGAAACGGATTTAAAGCGGCGGCACACGTAAAAATGGGTGGTAAGTTCTTAAAATATTTTTTAAACTTTTCTTTCATTGGTTCTATAATTTGATTAAACATATTATTTTTATTTTGAAAATTTTTAAAATTCAAAGCCATACAATATAATTCTTGAAGCACCGAATAACTAGTGGAATAATAAACTCCCGGTAATTTTGTTGTTGAGTTTTTAAAAACCTCAAAAAACTCGGAAAGACGTTGAAGATTCTCCCAACCCGCATCCGGAAATGGGTAGGCTTCACCATTATCCGAAAGACTATTATGAAAAGCTTTCAAAGTGCCCTTTTGTTTTAAAGCACATTCAAACATGTGACAAGTCGAATTCCACCGAGTATGTACATTCCAATTAGGACCTAAAAATCTAGAGTGCGTATCCTTACAAAGTTGTTTATAATCTTGATATCTTCTTCTACTTTTTTTAAAAACATTATGTAACATAAATCAAAAAGCTGTAATAAATTTATTAACATATTTCCCGGATAGTCCGTCTTGCACTACTAAATTAATAATATGTGCAACACAACGAGTATGAAAAAAATCACCGTTTGCAATCGGAAGATATATTAATTTTAATTTTTCAACCGCGGTTGTGTTGTTAGAGGCGTTATCAAATGCAATTGAAAAAAGTTTATTTTGTAATTTAAAAGTACTTATTACATTATTTAAAAAGTAAAACAAAAATTCTCCGGTGTGTGGATGCGGAAAAAAATCAAATGCAATCGTACGTTTCATCAATTGCCATGAATTGGGATCCACCCAATGAGCGGTGACGCAAAGGTACGATTCAGGTAAACCGTGTGGAGCCGACCAAACGTCACTAGTTAAGTTTACACCGGTATTTAAATTTTCAAATAATACAATTAAATCATTTTTTGCTTGTTTCCATAATTTTAAACAATAACGTCTAAGTGTAGTACGACTTACGTGGGTGTAACGAGGTTGAAGCGTCTCTCGAATTAAGTTGGTCAACCGAGGATTGTCGAAGTGACTAAAAGGCAAAGCTTCTTGACTCACGAACTTCGCCATTCGATCTCGAACCGTATTAACATCGTAATTAAAGATTCCACCGTCTCCACCCAATTGTGTTTGTTGCGAATCCGGATTACTTTTCAACGACTTACAAAACTTCTTGCTAATGTGTTTGTTTAAAGTCGTGTTAGAATCTTTAGCAAGCAAAGCTCCACAAAACTTGCAACGAGCCTTTACAGACCCGTCACTCAACTCAACCATATCCCAATTACACCAAACATCCATGTTACGATTGTGTGCAAGAATACGAACGACGGTTGGAACGTTGGACGAACCTTGACCAACGGAAGATTGTGAGTGAGCCATATCAAGATTGAAGAGAGTGAAAGTGTAAAACGAGAGTAAACGAGAGTATTTTTTGCATATGTTTTTACGTTTGAGACTTGGGTACTAAACCATATCAACCCACACCTATTTATACTAATTTATAAGCCTAAAAGTGACAAAAAAAGGCCAAAAATCGATCCCAATGGCTATGTAGCCGTTAAAAAACGGCTACTTAAAAAAAAAACAGTTAAAACCGGGTCCAACCCGGGTTCAACCGGTTTCGGGTCGGGTCGGGTTCGGGTCGGGTTCTAAGAAAATCTATAAACTAATACCCGGTTCCAACCCTACGGATTTTTTTTGGGTCCAAACCGGGTTCAACTATACCGGGTCGTACCCATACCCGGTTCCGGATCAGGTCCGAACCCGGTTTTTTTGCCCACCTCTATCCCAAACCACCACCTACCACCAACTATCTTTTTTTTACTCCGCCTCCCATCACAGCATCACCAGCAACCAATATCCTCCCCCCAAAGTTACCTTCTTCTTCCCCACCCATCTCCCTTAGCACCACCTCTAGTCCCCCCTTTCTGATGCAGGGGTGGACTAAACATTGCCGACTGGTGCCACGATGGGTATGCATTGCCGACTGAATTTTTTATAATTAGTTAATGTATAAAGTTGGTGTGGGACTACTTATTTATTAGTGCTATTACGTTATTAGTTTTAGGATTTTCAGTTTAATTTGTGATGGGAATTTTAGTAATTTTACACTTAGTTAACAATCAAAGATAACTTCCATCCTTTTGGGAACTAAACATGTTATGTTTGTGTAAGGTTATAGACCAACCTTGTAATTTTTGAAAGCTAAGGATCAAAAGTGAAATCCGACCTAACCACATAAACCATCCGTGTAATTAAGTCTTGTTTATATGATTCTCGCAATTCTTTATTTACAATTGTTTATATACTGAACTACCTATGCACACACATATAATAAATCGTTTGAGCTATGAGGAGGTTCACATACATTTTTAAATTATTTTTGTTAGGGTTTACTAAAAATCACACGTCTTTATAAATTTTTTAACATCTTAATTTCATATTCATATATTTAAAAGCATATAACAAAATAAACAAAATGAGGACATTTTTATTCATATAGCTATAATGGTACATGCAAATTCTTTTACAAGTGAATACGATGAAATGTATAGTGAATTTAACATGATGTATTATACTGCTTATTGATAACATAGATCGACTAAGATGTGAATATTGAGATAGTTGTGAAAAAAACTAGTTTATGGTTCGTAGCCATCACCATTATCACCGTATCCTGATCCGTATCCCTCTCCGTATCCGGATCCACTCCCATATCCTGAACCTTGCGCGTTATGCCCTCCCCCTCCTCCACCACCTCCTCCGCCTCCGCCTCCACCACCACCTCCACCACCGCCACCATTTCCACTACCGCTTCCATATCCAGAGCCACTACCACTTCCATATCCTGAGCCACTTCCCGACCCATTCCCTCCACCGCTTCCTCCTCCACCACCACCTCCTCCCCCCTTCCCACCACCTGAACCATATCCTGAACCACTTCCAGACCCGTAGCCTGAACCCGATCCACTACCATTCCCTGACCCTCCACCACCACCTCCTCCCCCTCCGCCACCACCTCCTCCCTTGCCTCCACCACCACTACCATATCCAGAGCCACTCCCTGACCCATAACCCTGGCCCCTCGTCCCAGAACCACCGCCACCTCCTTGTCCACCACCGCCACCGCCACCACCTCCCTTACCACCGGTCTTCTTAGAAGATCTAGCAGCAAAGGAAATGTCCACAATGAACAACACCAAAAACACAATAGCTACGATCTTTGTGTTTGCCATCTCCAAACTCCTTATGACTACAACAATTAATACTTAACTTATGATGTGTATATGTTTTGAAGCAATGCTATATAAGTTGTGACCTCAATGTATACTTTTATGAATGTAACACAATCTCATGAGTTGTGTGGTATAAACAAGAGCAAGATGCCTTGGCTATTTATAAGCATCGCAAGCCTCAATAGTTTTTCAAAGTTTTAATTACTTTATATTTTTCTAGTAGCTTCCAATTGATGGATGATTGAAGTGTTGGATTTGAGATAGAAAGATAGTGGTGGTGGTGGGTGTTGGTGCTCTTTAGCTATCTCTTTGGTTGACCGTGCATAATTATCATCACTCCACTAAAGATTTCTTTCACTTTTGACATAATGAGCCTCACCACCTGCCGATATATATGTTCACACAACTCAACATGGCATGAATCTTTGTAATTAAATACTTCTCGTTTAGTTTAAAATGCCAATGTGATAAAATGGTTTTTTGGAATTTGTAACAAAAAAAAAATTATTGTAATTAGGCCTGTAAATAAACCGTACAAACCGAACTAGGCTTATGTGTGTTTATTTATTTGTTTAAACTTAACTGAACAAACATAAGAATACAAACACTTTAGGCAAGCGGAATTTCTTTTGTTAAGAAAATAAACATGTTTATTCTAAAAGAACATAAATAAACGAACATAAATGAACGTAAATAAATGAATATAAACAAAGAAAATGAACGTCTTATTGTTCATTCGTTAGTGAAATACTCAAGGCTTGGTTCTAAAAATCGATTGAGTTATTGGATATGATGAACCATTACTAATAACTAATAAATAAATATGTAAATGAACGAAGATAAACAAACACATAAGAACGTAAAGGAATGCAAATGAGCTAGGAACTAACGTTTTCATTCATTAACTAAATTAAATGTTTTGTAAATTTCTTCGTAAACAAACATAATCGAGCTTCTGCTGAATGTTTCGTTCGTTTACTCTTACAAAAATGTTATGTAATTCTGTTGTTGTTTTTTGTTTTAAAAAAAAAAAAAAGCTTCATCGATCAGACATGATAGGGGAGATGAGGGAAAAACAAACGGTTGTTTAAGATCTTACTCATATGTTAAATATGGTCTCATATTTAAATGGGGATCTGCATATGTTTTTATATTTTTACTGATTTTTATGTAAATATATCTGGTCAGTTCTATTATTTAATTTTAATAAAGTTAAATAACCCCCCTTTTTTTAATTTGGAGTTAATAGCATGAAATAAAGAACAATTAGACGAAGAGAGAATAGCCATTTTATGCATCATTATTTGTATCAGGTTATTCTATTAAACTTGCATATAAATGGTCTAAAGAATTGAATGATTTTTTTTAACAAGTAACCTTCAAAATCTGGCAATAGCTTTATATAATTTGTCATTATACATTCCAAATTGGTATGTTTTTAACATAAACTCATTTAAATTAAAGTTATAGTGATGTCTAATAAGTCTTTAGAAATAAAAAGAACGCATCAAAATTACAAAGCTTTAACACAAATATATTGGTGCACATGTTTATAATAATGATGCATGTATTAAAACGTATTACAACGGTGCATTAAACATTGTAGTTTTAATGTAGCATAGTAATCTTGATGCGCATATTTATACATCAAATATACAATTACACATTTCAATTGTGTTTTACTTCACACCTATACCTAAAAAGCATATCTCTCATATGCTACAATCTTAAATCAATTTTCAAAAGTGAAAAACACATTAATGGTAATTTACAAGCCTAAAAAAACATCTTCACAATCCTATATCAGTTTTCATAAATTGGGAAAACACACTAATAATGATGAAATCAAGCCTAGCTTATAAAATTGCTAATGCATCTAGCTTGAACTATAGACGCAAGACTCAACATGTCGAGCTAGTAGTTTTTCGGGTTAGTCAAATTGAATCTAAGCATAATCAAATTCAGGTCCTGCTTGTTTACATCTATAGTTGTAATACATCTAATACCACATTGTTAAATTATCAACTTAGAATGATTTGCCAATGACCTTTTGGTGCAACGGCATCCTGGGATTCTGTCTGTGAGGGAGAAACGGGTTCGAATCTTACAGATGATGAATTTTAATTCATTGTAAGTCAGGGGGTTTGCGAGCTAGTCGGTTTCGTCCTGGGACGGCTGGCGCCATTCTTGAACGTCAAACGAATAATGGACGAATGGAATTTCGTCTGAAGTACTGGGCTATGAAGAGGCATGCCATCGAGCCCGTTTTCATCATCGTTTGGTTACGTATATGTGATATTTTTGAAAGTTTAAAAGCGCATATATGAAAGTTTCCCTTTTAGTTAAAAATTTATAGGTTTTTTTTAACAGCTATTAGTTTATTTCACTAGATATCACTTGTGAAATATGAACTAAAGACCTTTAGTATAGAGGCAAAACATTTTATTATTTCAACTACTATTTAAAACTAAAATTTTATATGTATATATGAAATTATGAATTCTCTATTATATATATATATATGAATAGGAAACATTCATGCATAGTAAACTTATGGTTTTTTTCAACTTAACCTCAAAGCTTCAATTGCTTTCGTTTTGGTTAGAAATTTTTCTTTCAACTTTTTTTTTGTTGTTTTTTTTTTTTAATTTTATCGTTACATTTGCATTTGTATTCGGGTTTTTTGACACTTACTTTTACAATGGAGTATGTTTTTGGGTTTTACGGCAGAGTGGCGGTCGTTTTTACGATGAAGTGCGGTTTTTATAACGAAGTACATTTTTAGGTTTTACGATCGAGTGACATTCACTTTTACGGCTAGGTACACATTAGGGTTTTACGGCGTAGTGAACGCTGTTGCAACGTGCTTTATATTTGTGTTTTGAATCGTGTCGCTGTCGACGGCTCGGGCTCAAGGTTGTACTCAACCCAGATTTTTGTGTTTTTTGTTTTGGTTTTTCTCTATTGTTTTGTGTTTTAAAAGTATAGACATTATTATGATCTGAGTTTGTAATTAAGTTTTTTGATATCTTAAGGTTTATGGGGATGATTGTTATTGCTATATGTTTTGGTGTTCACGTTTTAATATTTGAGATTGTGGTGCCATTCCTGTTGCATGCGATAGGAATATCTACTTCAAATTAAAAACTTGTTTAAAAAGCAAGCATGACAAAAGAAAAAAAAAGTGGATAGGTCATAGGTTCACGCGTGACAGGTGTAGAGCATAGAGAAAGATAGATCCGATGAAAGGGGCACAAGTGCATCTTCGGTCTTCCACTTTGTACAAATGGCACCAACCCCGGTTAGATGGATGCATTTAGTTGGGGGTCAAATTCTTGTTTGTATTTATAGTCAACCAAATAAACATTAAAATATAAATAATAAATAATAAATATTTTACTCATCCAAAACATATAAAAGTTGAAATATAAGCATTTAGCTCATTTTTTTTTTAATATATACCCATAAAATTCTTTACAATTCAATATTATTAACTCGAATTACACCTAAAAAGGTCCATGGATGCCGGTTTTGACACCATAGTACAATATATTTCAGCCAAGAGAAAACTAAAACATAAAATTTTCTCTTACTTTACAATAATTCTTGATGGTCAGTTGGACGTAAATCATTATACATGACAGCTGTCATGCCTTGTTATATCACGATCACCTATCATTAATTTTATTGTTTTGTTTTTATTGGTCTTTTTCATTTTCTTTACAACTTAAGTTTGTAAAGTAATGGCTATTGAGTTTGAGTTCACATATTAAGAGGCTGATGATGTGACAAAACAAAATGATCAAATTCATAACCATAGAATTGTCGATATGCCCTCGTAATCTCATATGTGAGACATATAGGACCTTCAATCGGCTAGATACTAGTGTCATTGGATCAAAAGTGAAATGAAATAGCAATAACACACGACAAAACGTAATAAAATGAAATTAAACGACCGAACCATAATATTGAATGTACCATTGGTTGAAAAATGTAACTAGGCATAACAAATAATGTCACTAAATTCTTTTGATGATAATATGGTTTTCATAAAGTCCAAAATAAGAGATATTGGCACTGAAAACGCGTAGAATGACTAAACTATTAGACAATACCGACATTATCTAGTTGACTTCTTAATCACAATATCACATCATTAGTATGAAATAATAATTAGGTTTGAGTGATCATGATGTTATCTTGGATTAAGTGGACGGTGAGTTTCGTTTCGGAGATAACAACGTTAACTAACACGTTTTCTCTAATAACTAATAATAATTGTACTAGTGAGAGTGCTGTATTGTAAATTTTATAATAGAGAATTAAGAGGTTTCGTAATTATCCGGATAATGTTTGTAAATTTACCTTTATATTATACTGTAACAAAATGAACAGTCATTTTTTGTCTTTTATAAGATGATTTTCTCCACAACCCCACCGGTTACCTCCTCTTCATCGGAATCGCATTCGGCCGCCGTCGTTAATCTCCAACGATTTGGCTGGTGACTGATCTTCGGTTCTTTCCCTGTGCATGTGTGCCTCCGGGTTTGGTCAATGTTTTCCGCTGCCACCCATCGTCGGTTTGTTTGACACGACGATGGTGGTGTTGTGGTGGTGTTTATGTTCTCTATTTAACTGTGATATCAATGACGATGGGTTTTGCCTCATCTGAGAATTTATTATACGATTTGGCTTGCATGTCGTATGGTGTTCATTCAACTGTTGTACGGTGGTCATTCGGCTTTATTTCTATGGTCGATGATGATAAATCATTGTTCATCAGAGACGGTAATGGGATGTGATTGAGATGTGAAACCGACGTGGTTGCCATGGCTTGGCAACCTTTTTTTGGTATGCAGTCGCAATTTATGATGTTTGTTCTTATGATCATTGTGATTTGAATGTCTTTTAAGGCTATGATGGTATATCTAAGCCTTGACTAACACTGTCACCCACATAAGCAACGCGCATAGAAAATTTAACTAGTTGTTTTTAGTAACTATGAGAATGAAGTATTTCAACAGTATGGTACTCTTGAAATCTTAATCGGATAGTTAAAAAGAATAGCAATGAACGAAAATGCATGCTTCTATTATGAAAATAGTTCCCGAAATAAACCAAATAATATTCCACGAAAGAGCATGACGATTGACAATTAAACCAGTTAACAGATAATTCGGTTACCATCAACGGTGACAAAGTTAGTACTGATGATTGCCTTAGTTACTACTGATGCTTGGCTTATGTCAGCAGTAAGATAGTTATGCTTGGAGTTGTTGAATTGTTGGTTGTACAATCACTACTGATCACATGGTTCTTGATAGTTTATGGTTGATGTCGATCATGCAACTGTTGTTGATCGATCAATTCTTACTAATGATTACTTAGCCAACAAGATCCCAACAAGGGCTCAACCCTTGAACCTTTGAGGTTCTTTGTTGTCGAAAATTTGGTTAGTCCTGCAGGAGTCTGCGCTCTATAACTCCTAACTCATAAGTCTACTTATATATAACTAGATTTCTGTTTGGTTTTAAGTAAATCTCAATCAACTAATATGATTTGATGACGCTAAAATCACCAACATTTACACCAAATACACCTTAGGTTATTTAAGACATAAACTATAAATTCCTTCGCCCAGTCGAGCGGCACCTTCCATCGCATTCCTCGAACAAAAACCGTCATGCGCCACCTACCATGGCTTCTTGTCGTTTCCTTCCCTCTGGTCCTTGTTTGTTACTTCAAGGTGTGTACTGGTCCAAAACCAGACCACACTAGAACCAAAGAATGGCCAATATCATAACCAAGGACTAGACCACATCATATTAGTTTGGCGTCGAATTACTTCTGCTTTAGATCTCCTTATGTTCCAAAATGATCATAAGCCAGACTTTTAGACTAGTGACTAAAGCATTGTCCTTTTTGTACAAGACACGAGTTCATTGAAAATTTTGATTCAAGCGTAATCAAATGTTTTTGGAACCGATATGGTTTCGGGTTTCAAATTGGTTTGGATTCGGAACCGGTTTTTTTACACCTCTAATCTAACATATTTTAAGTGAACTTGCCCATTCCATATACTCATCCAAATTGGGCCGACCCATCAAACTTATAATTAGGTTAAATCAACTATATGGATTATGGAATGAAGATTTGATTTCAAATTTTATTTTGTTTACAAATCCCAATATAATTGCGGTCTAGGTAAAGGCTTCAAGCTTAGTGAACTTACGAAGATTTATAAACTATATCCAGTGATGGAGCTTGAAGTAGTTTATAATTTTATTATTTTTATTTTATTCTATTTTTAGAGGGGAGGGGCGAAATCAGTATATTAAAAAAATTTACGTTACTGAGCAAAAAATTAACACTACTGAGTCCAAAATTAATACTATTGACAAAAAAAGAGAGGGCAGTGGCCACCCTCAGCCCTAATAAAGCTCCGCCCTTGACTATACCTTTGTAAGGATTTGAACCAGTATCATATTTGTGGAGCCCGTGGAGGTAATCACCGATGTCACAAAACCATGGCCTAATATATTGTGCGATTAATCGAACACACAGACAAACTCAATTACATTATTTGAGAGAGAGTCCAAACTAATAAACTTTTGGACGTTAAACATATGGAATTGGATTCCAATCCCATTGATTTTGCTTTGTTCTTTTTATGTTTATTTTATTCCCCAAAGTTGTATGATCATGATTTTAATTGAATCAAGTTAATTAGGAGTGAATTTGTGCAGCCTCTTTGTTAATTTCTGCAGCCTCTTTGTTCATTTCAGCTAGTATAGCAGCAGCTAACTGATCATAAGCTTCAGACCAAGCACCCTTCATATCTTCACACCATTTTTCACCCACACCCTTCTCTACTGTTCTTAGCAATCCCTCCTTTACCACCTTCATTCATCACTCCAAAAAATGAAATCATTATTAATATTTTGCGCGGTGAAATGACACTATTAAAATATAATCATTTTTTGAGTGGTCATGTTTAGACCGTATAATAAATAGGTGCGAGTTCGTGACAACATGTTTAACTAGTTTGATTAAACTAGTCAACCTGTTTAAAATTACAATAAAAAGTACATTTAATAAGTTTAACTTGACAACCCACCCTGTTTCACCCAATAATTACGATCTGTGTACAACCTTTCAACCCGTTTATGACCCATTTACCACTTGATTACAACGTGTGTGTCTCATTTACAACCCGACTGAGCCTTTTAGATAAATGGATTACACAGATCGTGTTCGCTTCGTCCATTCAACTCGTCAATGCGAAACCCACCAAACATTTATGACATGTTTAACTCATTTATTACAATAAGTTAAAATCCTGTCAACCCGTGTAGATAAATAGGTTACACAGATTGTGTTCGGGTTCAGCAATTCAACCTGACACAATTTACGCCTAGAGTTAATCTAAGTGATTGAAACTGGAAATCAAGAGGTGTCTGGATATGCGTTTCAGATAAAAAAATTCCATGTTTGAATGTCAATTACATATATCCCCTCTAAACTTTTAAAATTGTATATTTACGAAAATCATGCTTGAAAAGCATTCTATACTAAACATTGAAAACTTGTATCTTAAGAAAATACGTAATTTTTAAAGTTCAGAGATGATATATTTCAATCCCAAATAAATTACCTCAAAGTGAGGAGCAGCAATTCCTTTATTAAGATGAACAGATCCCATATACTTGAGTGTAGAACCAGGAACCACAACTTCTCCTTTCTCCCTCAGTTGAATTGCTGATTCACATGTCTTCAATTACATACATACATATATGTACAAATCACATTAATTGAATATATATTCCACACACACATATCACAAGGGTAAAAAAGGAAAATCAGATGTGAATATGCTAACCATCTTGAAAACTTTGACAGCATGGGACTTAAGCTTGGGGTTATTTTGGGGAATTTCATCTGTATCCTTGAGAAATGAAAACAATCTTTTGGAACCAGGTGCTATCTCCAATACCCTTTTTGATATTCATTTTACCATCAATATATTAGGAAAATAGCCATATATATATATATATGTATATATATATATATATATGTATATATGTATATATATGTATATATGTATATATATATATGTATATATGTATATATGTATATATATATATATGTATATATGTATATATGTATATATATGTATATATGTATATATGTATATATATATGTATATATGTATATATATATATATATATATGTATATATATGTATATGTATATATGTATATATATGTATATATATATATATATGTATATATATGTATATATATATATGTATATATATGTATATATATATTATATGTATATATATGTATATATATGTAGAAATGTATATATATATATATCCATATGTATATATATTATATGTATATATATATATGGTCGGGATCATTACAGAACCACTTTTTATTTTCAGAACCAAAAGAACCATTGATTTACATAAATATAAATTACGAATCAATGATTTACATAAATGTAAGTTAAAGCTGATGATATTTAGTTGTTTTACATAGTTTATTGTTCATGTCTGATATGCACATATGTAAAATAAATTAAATATCACCAAACTTAATTTACACTTATGTAAATTAATGGTTCTGTGGTTCTAAAAATAAAAAGTGGTTCTGTATATATATATATATAAGGTTCGGAATTCATACACCACTGACCAGACAATCTACACCACTGGCAACTTTAAACATCTGTTTACCTTTTTGTAAACGGTCATTTCAGAGCTAAACAGTTGTTTAAGGCAGTATAAATGGTCGTTTACAGTGTTCAAACCGTGTAAACTTGGTCAACTTGTGTATATAAATCAGAACCCTTTTCTAAAACTAATTAATTTCACCACTACAAAAACTTTAAAATATGAACAAACACAATCAATACTAGGCATATCAAAAATTTATACAGGAATGCTAAACTTTCACGCTGAATACATATTAACACAAAAGTCTACAAGCAACAAATAGCAAATTGACACATGTCATAATTGACGCAAAACTAGTCAACCATTGGCATAAACTTGATACACCTAACATATTTGTTTAACAGAACTTGAACATAAGTATTTACATCAAGCTGTCAAAATGATAAAATTTTAAATTAAAAAAAAAATCATTTTCAATTTGTGTTATAAACAAACAAATATGAATACAGTAGGGTTGGGTTTTCATAGGATAGAGAGATTGCTCCCAAAAAATCCAATAGAATCAAGGCTAGTAAGAGTGATATGATGAAGACGCTAAAACGGCACCGTTTTGGGTTGCATATATGAAAAACTTACTGTGTAAAGAAATAGAGGCTTAGTGAAGGAATGTCTTCCTTCATTATCTCCCATGATTCCTTCACTAGTTCTTCTTGCTTCTCACTGAAACCCATCTCACACACTCACAAACACACACCTACAAAGAGAGATTAATGTATGTATATGATTGTATATGCATATATTTGGGTGTAGTGTGAATTATAGATGTCAATCATTGATGTGTTTATAGGGGATTAGGTTGCAAAATGTTAAACGTGGTGGAGATGGTGAAAGTTAAAACATTGGGCCGCATAAATTGTTTTGGCCTTTGACTTCATTGAAGGACGCTTAGGGGTTATGCTTATGCCACTTTTAATATGCACCTATTTTGTCCATAGGTACACAATTAAAGAGATTCTGCGTTTTTTTAACCTGTTTAGCTGGAATCAGATCCATGAGTTGTTTTTTTTATGTAGAAAATCATGAGACTATTCGTTTCTTCCAACTCGAACCGGTTCACAAACGATGTAACCGTTGCTTGACTTTCTCCTGTTTTACGCAGGGTTGAGGGCTAGATTTATGCAGTTTTACTCTACACTTTGTGAAATAGACACTTTAGGCTATATGGAGCGTTTGTTTAGTTAAAGTGTCACCTGAATGTGATGTAAATATAGAACATTTCACTAAAGTCCCATTTAAATCAGATGTAGTGGTTAACTAGTGTTTGGAGTCTCTATTGATACAATAATATAGGAAAAGCTATGTTTGGCGCCCGTTAATGGCTTCGAGCCTTATGGGTTTGGAGCCCCTTTTAACTATCATGTAATGGTGTTTGGAAGTCTACTTGTATCCATATCATATGTTTGGAGCCCCCAAAATATCCATTACGTCCGGTCTTCCTAGGTTTGTATCAGACTATTTTTATAAGGTATAGACTCCAAACTTATTATTTCTAGTATTCTCCCTAACACATCTCTTCCATAACACATCTCTTTCTTAAGAAAAAAGTGTGTTAGAAACAGCCAACACAAACTAATAATGTCATGTTATATTGTTAATATTGATCGCTAATTTAGTAAGATTCAGCATCAGCTTATATAGGTTGTCAATTTAACAAAATGATAGAGTGTATGAGCATCAACATAAAATATATACTGGTGGAATGGATTGAAGAGAGCCTAAGACAACGTATGACCACTAGTCATTAGCTTCTCTGCTTCCAGCATAATGTAATGGTAAGGCATTAAGAGCTCTATAAATCTCGAAGATACGGTTTTATAATTTTATGAAAGGGAAGAAGACTCGATTCTTTGCAGATGAGCAACAAACTAGATGCATATTCCACCTTTTTTTTAGTTGTCATGAGATATATGAGTGTGAAGCGTTGCTAGACGTGATGTGCTCTAATCTTATGATAAGTTCATGGTGTTATATAATATCACTTGCATGATTGATCTTACAAACCAGCCTGAAATAACGATTAACCTTGTGATTTTAAATACATCGTCATCAATAAAATACAAACAACGGATATTGATCTTTTGTTTGTAAATATCTAGATGAGTTATAGAATTCATACTTTTATGCGTCAAAACTTTATGCATTAAATAAGAATACCAATTGCGCGATGGACAAAGAGAAAGCGGTCACCATACAAGCCTTGGTCGTGTATTGACATACGCTTTGTTGGCATACGTAACAAAAGAATTCCAGTTTGTGTTTACGCAATAAAGCGACAAACACGACCATTATTTCACGTAACGCCAAGCTACAGGTCTAATTACTCGACGTATACCATATTTGAAAAGAACAACTACTTTATGATTTCTCTTGTTTTTAGCGACGCAATCAACTACGACTTAACATCAACAAAGAATGCACCAAACACAACTCACGCGACACAGTAGAATAGATATTGATTTAAATTTACAAGAGTCTCTACCAGTTTACCATCATTGCAGTTTCTTTATAATTGAAAAGACCCCATTGACCATTGTTGCTCAACTTCGCTACTTCCTCCTGCCCTCACCTTGTAACAAAAACCATGACCGACGTGCACAAGACTCTAATAGCAGTTATTTGCAACAATTCATGTTAGCTTTGAACTGAAAAAATGTATGCAATATAAATGCTTGTCAACCTGAGATCACAAACAAAAGTAATTAAGAATATTAGGAGGCTTTAAAGAAATCAAGACAAATTTGGGTTGTATTGGTTTTAAATGGGTTGATAAGTGTCACTTTCGGGGCTATCTGATCCCTTTGTCCAAGGTTATTTTTAGCGTCAAATTAAAGATGTGCATAACACAGAAACCCTCAATGCAGCATAATCAACTGCGAAATTATCTACTTTAATGATGAAACAGAAAAGCTCGAATTACAGGGTGTAAATGGATCGAACGTACCTTATCATGCTGATGTGATTTCATATATTTTCATTTCCAAATGATGTCCCCTAAGAATTGAAGAGCTGGTACACCTCTGATTTCTACATCAACAAGAGGTGCCTGCACCAGAAGCAAACTAGACAGCTCTGGATCATTTCGGATCATATCAATAGCACGTGTCTGGTCCTGAAATATTTACAATGTGAAATTAGAGTGGTGGATCCGGTTAACCCCCATTGTAATTCCAATCCAACTACGTGAAAATTAATCAGTTTGAGCTATATGTTAATGCTAACAGGCTTAAAAAATGGCTGAAAGTGTGTAAAGCCTTTTAAATTGTGTCGTTTTGAAAATATGGAGTATCTTTCTAATAATCATTTATGTAATAATATTTAAACAATTAACTGCTTACAAATGTTGAGAGAAGAAAAAAGAGTTTTGGCAGGTCAACCCAGCTTGTTTGACCTTCCATGAAAGTATACTTCTTTTGAGCACTTGGTCCCAAGAACCAGATCTAGAAATCCATACTTAAAATAGTGACCAGGGGTTTAGCAGCAATCACTCCGACCCAAAAGTTTCTTTGAATCCATATTTTCATCATAGCTTACTCTTAGTTCATTTATATGGTATTGCTAAATCATTTTGTAGAATTTCTAAAATTGTCTTCGTGTGTAAGAATTTTATCATATTATTATACAACTTATGTAAGTTATAACCTGATTATGACTTTTCAAGATTAACGAATTTTTGAATATAATATTTGGCATATAACATAGATATATATGAGAAAATCTGTACCTTCCTTTTCACAGCACAAAACTTGCAGTCAGAAGCAGATGGGGGAAGAATTTGATTAACAATAAGCCTTTTGACAGGAACATTTTCCTTAGTAAGTGAAGCACGCAACCTCGATGACTCATTGATCGCCATTACCTAAAAAATTGTTATTAGTTTTATCAATATTTAACACATTAACTATTAACAATATTCAAAAAAAGCAAAATGATGTCAGCCCAACCACGTTAAAACATTACCTGTTTTAATGTGTTAGCCCCCAACCCACCTGACCGAGTCAGTTTGGTCAGTGGTTCCAGCCAGTACCAAAGCAAACTGAATCATTAACACTTGTAAATATATGTATAGTACCTACTTACCGTAGGAATTGTCACTATAACAAATTCTGTTGAGTTGGTGTCACGAAAAAGCTCCCGTACTTTAATCATCCTCTCCCTTAGTTTCTCCAGTTTATTAGACTATGTGACCATGGGAAAAAATTATTGATTATCACTCTCATTATATATATATATTTGCAATTACAATGTCATTTAACCATCATTCTTACAGCATCTTGACGGGTTTCTTCTTGCCCAAATACATTTTTGATGGCTGAAGTAGCCGATGATATTTTCTGCCTAAGCTGTAAGGTGCAAATTTGTAAATGAGAATATCAACAGAAAAAATTGAAAAAAAGTTGAAAAGTATAAAGCCTACATATATGTAAGTAGAGGAGCAGAAACTAGAAACAAGAATAAGCACTGAACATTTCTAGTATCACGATACATTGCAGTATTTCCTTTGAGGGGATACGTATATAAGTTCCTGCATTCTTTCTGGGAAAGTTTATGGGTTATAGTTACGTATCTGCACACTATATGTTATTGATCTTGAAAGGGCATTTCAGATGTTCTTCAAATAGTCAAACATCTGACCAGGCACACAGAGTTGGAGGGTGGTTTGACTTTATAAAATGTCCAAAGTAAGCTTTATGAAAGAAAGATGATGAAATCTTGAAGACACTAATCAGTAGCAGCTACTTAATAATGATAATGAGAGATTATGTACTTCCGACTTGATAACTTATCAAAGACTAAAATGTGGCAGCTTTCAGACATCCCAAATGGGGACCGACTAATCCATTTTAGAAATTGTCCAATAGGCAAAGAAACTCATAATTACTAAACATACAAGTGAGTGACGATAGTATAACTCAAAACTTAAGCCAAACCGTGCACTTCTTTTAAATAAGAACTTTACCTTTAATATCTTCCCAA
The DNA here is from genome assembly GCA_025506505.1 of Flaveria sonorensis. Taxonomy (NCBI): domain Eukaryota; kingdom Viridiplantae; phylum Streptophyta; class Magnoliopsida; order Asterales; family Asteraceae; genus Flaveria; species Flaveria sonorensis. The sequence goes on from CM046438.1 coordinate 5,571,191, forward strand.
TTGATGCATCCAAAAAATCAGGCAATGACAAAAGCCGCAGTGTATGACCCTGTTACCACATTGTATTATGTTCAAAAAACCTACTTTTTCAACACAAATATAAATATAAATGTTTAGAGGAAAAAAAGTTGTTTTACTTACAGTGGGTGCAGTATCAAAAACTATGCGCGTAAACATGTTATATTCTTGCGATTCAAGAAATTGTATAACCTGTCAAAAGATTTATGTAATTAATAAGACTTATAAAAAGATTAGCAAGAAAATAACGAACCTTAATATCAATGATTACCTTAGAAATTGCAATAGCTTCATCTAAACCAGGAGGAGGTGTGTCCAATAGCTCCCCTAGCTTCAGCTCTCCTAACTTTATTGATCAAAAATCAGATAACATCACAAATGATCAAATAAAATGAAAAACTAAGCCAAGCAGAGCATGAACAAAAGAAACAACTTCGAGTTGTCAATTTCAGCCCGGTGATGTGAAAACGGGTCAGCTTTATATCTGACAGCTAAAATATCCAGGGGTCAAAATTATAAGATATAGCTAAAAGAAAATGTGTCTAATGGTTTAAAAGTCACCAAAAGCATACTTAAGTGTTTAAAGCCTCCTAGATTGTTTTATTCAAAACTATGAATAGTAATACTTTTTCTTAATCATACTTATTACAAAAAATCATAATTTAAAATCCAAAAAAGAAATAAAAATATGTTGGCAGGTCAACCCACCCCATTTTGACCCGCCCTATAAAGATACAAAAAACAAAGAGGGTGAAAAGAAAGAAAAAAACATAACAACAACGGTCTGGAAACACCAAAGATTGTATAAAAACTAAGGGCACGTTAAAATTTTATTTAAGTGCTTTACTTGATCAGCAAGCATCCCAAGACCCATGCCGTCCATGAAATCTTTGACTCCAGTTCCACCATTCTTCTTGCTTACATCACGAAACTCTTCCCTTGCTTTCTCCGGATTTATCTGCCATGAGTGTACCCTTATCAATAAAACAAAAATACAACTATCATGATGAATATTTTTTGTAAAACAAGAAAAATAACATCAAAACAAATGAATTATCATACAAACCTCCAAGGCAAAGAGAGGAGAAAGAGGTCCTTCAACGGGTACAAGAGTCCCACCAGTCAGATCCTAAAACAAAGATGTAGGCAAAAAGTACTTTAGAAGAAGCTTTACACACATAGAAGGGAAAGAAAAAATAATCAATATGAGAAACATGTTACTTAAAGGTGGGAATTTCAACTCACAAGGGTCAAAATTAAAAAAATAGCTAAAAAGGGAATAGGATAAACTGGCTGAAAGTCACTCAAAGTATAATTTTAACTGCATACAGCCTCTTAAATCATTCTAATAAAAAATTAAGATTATTATTGTGATAACAATGTTTTAGTAAACTTAACCAACACGTTGATAACATTGTTTTAGTAAACATAACTAACACGTTAACTACTAATTCATAAAATTTAAAAATGGACCATATAGAATTTGTGGGTCCAAACCCAATCCATTTCGACCCGTACTTGAAAATAACATGTTTCCACCTGGACCCAATTTGACACATTACCCAACTAGCCAGACCAGCCCATTTTGCCACCTCTATTATCAATTAATTGCACAACAAGGGACACAAAAAGTACTAGTTACCTGGGCGAAAGAGTCACTTAAAGAATGTGCAGGATCAGTTGAAACTACAAGAGTTGGATGACCATTATTTGCAAATTTTACAGCAAGTGAAGCAGCACAGCTTGTTTTACCGACACCACCTTTCCCGCCAAGCATATAATACTTTCTTTGAGTCCCCGAAACCATTTCATCAAACTCTGCTGTGGTTTCAGCAGGAGCTACTGCTGATATCACTGACATGAAGTTGTACGCATGTTTAACATCAAGATTTTTTCTCTTTAAATTAGCATGCTCGATATATCATCTTAAAAAACAAGGATTCTATGTTCCCAAAAAGTTAGACTTGCTGAAATGTTATCATATGAGCAACAGAAGTGATTAACTTCTTGACCATCATGAAAAAAAAAAACAGTACACGAGTGATATTAAATGATATATTAAAGTATAGATGTAATATTGACGAATAAACTTTACATATTTTGTCCAAAACCACACAATATAGCAAAATGCAAGGAGATGTAGTACTTTTCTTTTGTAAGTCTACACAAGTGATGGTTTTTTGGAAAAAAAAGTCAACCGCACAGATGCATCAGTTATTCTGCATCTTTTCTTCTCAAACAAAAACATAGTCACTGTTAATCTAGAAATAATAACAAATTACAAATAAGTTTGTGTTTTTGTCCAATAATTAGCTCGTTATAGTTATAGCATAGTAGTCAAAGGCGCTCAGGCAATGATTCAGGCAAAAAAGTAACCTGAAACATCTAAGACTAGTCTAAAACATCTAAAAATGGTCTAAAACATCTAAAATTGGCCCCCAAAAACATGTCAAAACCCCTAAATGTGCCTTGCTTAAAAAAGCCCATACTTTCAAAGCACCTCACACCTAGGCCCAAGGGTCACACATTGCGCCTTGAGTGCGCTTAGCATCTTTGACTACCTAGTGGCATACATGAACTCTGTAAAACCCATGAAAAGAAATCACATTTGTATCCTATACTCTCTGTCCCACAAAATGGGTAACATCTTAGTTTCATAGAGTTTATGACATTTCATTATTTCAATCAAATGTCTAGACTTATAGGTGAAATTCAACATCATCAGTAATCTGTAATGTGAAAACTGATTCACAATGCATCAAGTCATCAACACAACTACTAATAGAACCACTTCTGTAACAATTTTACTAAAAACTCTACATCAAAACAATGATCATCCTTAAAAACCTCAAGAAAATCATGCATTTGCCAGACATGAATATCATCTTAAATCTAACCAAATACAAAGACACTGAATTCATCACATAATATCACAAAATCCCACAGAAAAGGATCAATAAGATTATCCCAAATCGAAAAAACCAAAATACACACATGGGTGTGAACAAAATCTCACCTTTTAACAATGTTCTTGATTGCTTTCTTTTCGAATAAAGGGATTGTAGACTAAAGCTGAAAATTGCATCGAGTTTGTATGGATTGAAAAGGGTTTGATAAGAAACAACTCCGGTTCGTGCTATCGATGTAAATCGATTTGGTGAAGAAGAAGAAGATGATGAACAAAACTTGAAGGTAGTCGAATGATAAGGCGTTATTGCCATTTTGGTTTGTAATTTGGGGAAAAACCTTGAAATTAGTTTCAGGGTGTATGGTTTTATAGGACGATTGATGATTTCGCTAGTGAACTGCAATTTCGGATAACTTGAAGGGTTGGAGATGACCAAAGTGTAAAAAGATTTTGTAGTTGGTGAAAGTTTGTTTTGAGCCCTTGTATGTGTACATATTTGCATTTGATTCCCTCGGTTAATCTTGTGGATTATGACCCCCAAAAGGCAAAAATCTTATAATCTTAATTTACACACTTTTTATTTATAGAAAATATCAAAATTTGGAATAGAAGTGTCCTTGGATCAACCAAACATGACCCGAAGCTTCCGGAATCAAAATTTTCAAAAATATATATATTTGCGGGTCAACCAAACATAATTTTTAATCCCTACTGAAAATTATTTGCTTTGACCTGAATCTATTACCAACCCGCCTGAACCCACCCCCTCCCCCGTCCCAATGTTTGGTTCAAGATCAATTATACTCTCATGATATTCATGGCTCAATAATATTCTTTTGATATTCATGAATAAAAAACTTTACCGTTTTAAGAAAACCTACACACTCACAAACACAAAGTATGTTCTTCTCAACTCTCTTTCACTTAAACAACTTTTAGAATTCAGACTAAAATAAGGATACAAAACAAACTACCCACCACGTGCTACGTGAGCTAAATAATAATTAAAAAAAAACCTCTTATCAGCCATTATCCCACTAGTGACTCTACAAACCAAAGTACTTAACTCATGACCTGGTAAAAAGACTTAAACCACAGGAGAGCAAGTCAAAAACTACATGATGATGAATCCATATAGACAATGAAATAAAGCTCCACTGACCTGAAACCGATCAAAATTAATAATAAAGAAATGACTTCACAGGCACCTGAGGCGTTGATTGAGCTAGTCATTTTGTGTCTTTGTATGTTGAATCTCATTCTATCTGTTCTAACTAGTCTTTATCGCGGTATCGCCCCTCATACTTTCCAAAACCTTTTCAGTGTTCTACTTACAACTAATATGTAGACATTGCATCTAGAAGAAGCCTTAAATTTTATGGATTTTAATTTAGTGTTGTTAATTATTATTGAAACATATGTATCTTTTAATTTAATATCATGATGGACATTGGGTCAATGGGTTGTGCTACTGAGTTAATTTGGGCTTATAGCACCAAAGATCAATGGGCTTATGGGCCTCATGTTCGATATAAGGGAACGTAGAAGAGAGGCACAAGTGTGAACATGTGAGACTTCATTGTCTAAACTCTAAAGCTTCTATACATCATCATTATCATTATGTACATTATCATCAAGACTCTGCATCAATTTTTCAAGATCAAAAATATATTTCTCCATCAAATGGTTTTTTATCAATAATATCATCTCTTGTAGTTTTCCGAGCTGCATTCGTGTCCGCATGTCGCGCGGGAGACGCATTGGTTCAAGAAATTTCCGACTCAGACACCCGTTTTCTGCACCTCAGCGCGCGGGTAGGTGCTGGAATAAAACACAACATAAGAATTTAAGAGTAGGTGCTGGAATAAAACACAACATAAGAATTTAATAAGTCTTGAAGGCTTATACATGTAAACCAAATACAATTTTTTTCTCACACCAATGTAAGACTAAAAGATCATATAAAAATTTGAGATATCGACGTCTCATTTAATCTTCACACCAACATATTAGGTCTATCGCATTGATGACCCATATCTAATTATGGTTATAAAGTTCTCGTTCTAGTTTAATGTTTTATTATTCTTGTTTGATTCTTGAGTGTAAGTATAGAGTTGAAATCCAGATTTCTTGACAATTATCCTCTCAGCCTAGACTTAGAGTTCTTAGCTTCAACATCCACCGATGGCTCTGCTAGTAATGAAGATGGAGGTTTATTTCCGGAGTAAGAGGCTTCACTTGAGAGTTGGGATTTCCGGTCACCTCTCTGGATTTTTGTTACTGTAAAAGATAAGCAATCATGTAGGCTCGACCCAAAACATTTTTGTCGATTTCTTTAGAAGAAAATAAAAAATAGCATTTGTCTAAGATATGATTAAAATATTTAGAATATGTGAATAACAATCTAGTAATTTGTCAACCTACTTGTAACTATTTCTCAGGTATCCATTGTTTTCATAAACCCATACACACTTGGTAAACCATATGCCCAGGAACAAAATGACGTCGTTTTAATTGGCCAAATTGTCTTTTTCTTACTTAGAATTTGGTAATAGAACAAAGACATGTAACTGATGACTTTGTTTAGATTTCTTATTAAAATTTATGTTGTCTTGTTTGTAGTATTTTTTTTATTCATAATATAAATCTGTATATATTGTTCTATTTAATAAATTTATTATAATTCTATATAGCTCAACTTGAGCTTCCTAGACGGTTAACTAACCATCCGACCATTGAAAAACATGTTAACGTGGATATTTAGCATCTTTGATTATTATATTTTTAACCCAATAGATCGTTGTCAATAGAGTAGTTGAACGAATAAAATATACATTATGACCCAAGTTAAAATAGTCCATTGCTTCCAACCCTTTGGAACTCTTAGTGGTCATATCAATTGACCATTGCTAGTGACCAACGATATTGATAGTCACTTCAACCAACAGCAATTGTGCAATTCTTTTGCGTCCTCCAAATACAATAAATGTGTATGAAAATGAGTACATCATCATGTGTCATAACACAAATAACAATTTTCAGGTCGTGACGGTAAGATTACGCAAATTGTGAGGCTTTCAAGATTGGAACTTATCATTGTGTCTTAGAGGGATTGTGTGAGAAGAGAAGAAGAGAGGAGGTTTGTTCATGTTTTTAGGGGCAACCTGGATAAGGTTGCGTGGTTGTGTTAGTGGGACAACCCGTTAAGGATGCTCTTACTCTCACAAATGTTTTTAGTCTTTTCATGTCATGTGTAAAATTTCTAAAACTGTGAAAGTTTAAATAAGAGTCAGAGGCGAAACCATGCCTTGAAGTATGGGGTTAACATTATAGTCATGTCTTTAAATGGCATATGTGACCTCTAAAATTTTTTACAATGACCTCATATAATACATTGTGTGAATGCAGTGGCGGAGCTTGGGTATTTTCATAGAGGGGGGGGGCGAAATTAATTTTTTAGGGGGGGCTAACTCGTTATATAACAAAAAATTTACACTACCGGACAAAAAATTTACACTACCGGATAAAAAATTAACACTACTGACAAAAAAAAAGAGGGGGGGTGGGGGCCCCTCCCAGCCCCTTCAATGCTTCCCCCTATGTGAATGGATTAATAATTGGATTCGCATTCTCAGTAGTTATGTGTTATCGTGATTTTTCATTACATTCAAACGTTCCACGTTCGAACCTTTAATTATATCTATTTTTATAAATTATCAAATGAGGAGCATAATGTCACGACCTGCCTAAAATCAAGTCGTGTATCTCGGATTCCGGAAGCTTCCGGAAACATACGGAGGCAAATAGGGCTGCCCGGAAGTCTCCGGAACAGCTTACACGTATCTGGACAACGCTAGCAACACAAGAGCACTCTAGATAAGCCATGAAGATCCATAAAACATGGCTTGAAAGAGCTGATTAGAAGACTCTAGAAATGCCTTGAAAAGACTTGATATTTTCATAACAAATATCTAAGATATTACCTTGTAAATATCTAAGATATTTTGTGGATAGATTAATCTAGATTAAGAATAATCTAGACAACCCCAACTAGTATAAATAGATGAAGAAGTCCTCATTTGTAAGCACCCAAAAATCCATACAAGTCTAGTGTAAAGCACTTGTAAAACATACTTGTAAACTACCTTGTAAGCAATACAAAGTCATTTGTATTACGAGCTTGCAAACGCTTCCGCATCGTAACTTTAATTGTTACTTCGTTTGGGTCACAAAGGCTGAACTTAGAATGATTCCAAGTGCCGCACGAGAGTTGGGAAATCACTCCGTGACAATAAGCCCTCTTACTCTAACTCCCTTATGGGCTTTTTTCCCTTTCACTCATAAGAGCATATGCAAAATCTATATGATCTCATATATATAAGTAAATATGGTTGTCAAATGACCCTTTTCTAGATCACCTCAAACTATTTTTTTCTAGTCATTCAAATCCCATTCGTTAAAAGTTTATGAGTGAAATCCTTATATTAAATAAAATGGTTTTGAGTGGTTGTGAGATTAGAAAGAAAATATTGTTTTTTTATCTGTATATTTGAGGGTATAATGGTCAATCCTTATAATTTTTTTAATATTTTTGAAAGTGGTTATGAGTGGATGAGAGAGAAAATGTAATAATAAATGTATAAAAAATTACTACTTAGTTAAAACAAGAGAAAATGTTATAACTTTAAGTGTAATTATAAGGATAAAGATAAAGAATGAGATGTGAATGCTCTAAATTCACTGTTTTTTTATAAAATACAATTTTTTTCTAAAATAATTGATTTTTTTGGAAAACAAAATATTTTAAAACCGATATTTATATAAAACACAATTACAAAGAAAAAAAATTTAATAATAAATATTTTTAAAAAATGAAAATAATTAAAAACAGGAGCTTTAAACAACAACATTTTCATAAAAGTTTTTTTTTCAGAATAGTTTCTTTAATGAATTATTTAAAACAAATATTTTTATAATAGAAAGTTTTAAGAAAATGATATTAATGTTTTTCACCTAATTATCTATTTATATGTAATTTTAATCATATTTTATCTTAAAATATTATTTTATAATTCCTAAATAATTAAAAAGTAATTCTTTAAAATTTTCTTTATTCAACTCGTATGACAAGCAAGGTTCTAACCTAGAATGGTTAATACTTAATAATATTAAAAGATTAATACTAAGATAATACTTTTAAGCAACCTTAATCTAATCTTACTTTATTTCAATTTAAATTTATTTTCATATCTCAAGTGATGCTTGAACTTAATACCATGGGATGATGGACATACATATTCGCCACTATGTGATATTGTTTAGGCATTATTGTTACTTTTAATAAAGAAAGGAGTTCTAGCTCAAACATTATAAGCTCAAGGAATTTTGGACCACACAAAGATTTCTACATGTAAGCTGACCATTATCCGTGTTGATAAAAATTCTAAAGTTGGCTTAGGGGGACCTCAATTGATGACTCCTTGTTATATCGTATTTTTGTTAGTGCTCTACGGTATTTAACGTTCACTAAACCTGACATCTCTTGTAGAGTTCAATAGAACCACACTTTAACGCCCTCAAACTTATTGTTCGTTACATCAAAGTCAAATTATATCATAGGTTATAATTATATGTATCATTCACATCTCGTCTCATAGTGGTATTCTTACCCTGATTTTGGTGGATGACCGCATACTCATGGATCTACTTTTGGGTATCATATGTTTTTTTAGTGACAACTTATTATCTTGTTCTTTAGAGCTTTAGATGATTGTCTCTTGTTTTGAAGCATGATATCGTGGAGTTGCCAATGTCATTGTCAAAACATGTAAGACACAATCTATTTCTTGGGCTTCATTGTCCTATACTTCATGTCACCACTAACTCATTACAACATCAACACACCAAAATTTAGATCCACATCTATTTTTAGCGAGCAAAAATGGTTATGAGTTAGCTTTGTGTTGTTTTTGTCTTATCAACTTACCACTAGGTAAATATATTCACCAAAGCAAGAGAGTTAGTTGTTTAGTTATGTTTATAAGTCATGTATATTATGTAATTTGTTTTTAATTACGAGGATCATGAAAATATAGTATCATTTATAAATAACTTATAACTACTTTAAGAATAGACCAAACCACCCCCTTCTTTTGTTTCCTCATATCAACCGTATCTCCTCCATCTCTTCTTCACATGAGCTAAAAAATTTCAAAAAAAAAAATGAGCTACAAGATGCGTTAATACAATATGAAAAAATTATATAAAATCTTCTACGTTAGCTGATATTTCTGAATTATAAGCATGTAATATCGTTGTATTTGTTGGTGAATGAGAATTTGATTGCCCAAGAAATTCAAATATCACATATTTGAAATCCCAATTCTTATCCACATGAACCACTTGTGATGGAGACAGAGCCATTCAGTGCCTACGGGCCAAATTGTCTTTCTCACTTATTTTATTAAGTAGTATTAACAACATGTGTTTCATACGGGGCGTAAGACCGTGACAAAAACTAACGTAGAAATGTTCTCGTGAACTCGCGTGTTAAATAAGATGTTGATAACATACGTTACTTTATATAAGAAAAACGATTCCTGGACATTATTGATTACACTTGAAACTTTATATAAAAAGACGAAATAAAGTGTTGGCGGTAGAGGCGTAGAACTGTGAAAACCACTCACTTCGAAATGTCGTCACGAACCCACACATTGAAAGGCGTAATTGATAACATACATAACTTTATATAAGAAAAATGAAACTTGGACGTTGTTGGTAACATTCAAAACTTTATATAAGAAATTGAAATCATCGTAATCTCGTGTGTTGCTGCGAGGCCCTTGATTATATTCGGAACTTTGTATAAAAAAATGAAGCCTCCAAAAAACTCACGTGGAAACGTTGAGAAAATAAGCACATCGTAACGAAAAAAAGTTAATTAGAATAAGAATGCATAAATTTGGATCTTTATAAAATATCTTACTTTAAAAGTCACGGAAAAAAAAGAAACCTATAAAAAATCAAAACGTTGAATCGCTTTGACAACTTGTACATTTGTATTTCAATAACTTGTATATTTGAAACATAAATAACAATAAGCAAGTCGTAACAATATATTTGAAATTTTATAAAATACAAAATTTTAAAAATTACAAGGTAAAAACATGAAAAAAAACAAAAACAAAAAATGATGAGAGTGTAAAAAATATAGAGTATAACATATAAACCGTACCTATTGTAAAATTTAAGAGCATTCACGGTGGATTACTCATCTCTATCCATATAATTACACTAAAATTTACTATTTTTTATCTCTTATTTTTAATTAAATAATACTTTTATGTATTTTATCATTACATTTTCTCTATCATTCATTCACAACCATTTTCAAATATTAAAATATTTATAGGGACTAAACAATGATTCCTTAAATATACAAATGAATAGTAAATTTTCTGTTTCTTTTACTCATAACCATTTACAACCATTCCCCTATAATATAGAAAACACACTCACATATTTATAGGGAATCCAATGTGAATGCTCAAGGAGGCTAAAATGTAAGTTGTTAGTATTTAAATGAAACTTTAAAGTTATACATAAATTACTTGTATACAAAGTTTTAAACCTCTATGTCTTTTATGATATACTACTAGCAGTTTAGACTCGCGTTTCGCTGCGGTTCGGTTTTGAATGTATAAGAGAATGTCGCAGTGATAGTTTTTAAGGCTATTTTGATTTTGGTGAATTCAATGATTTAGGCACTCGGATTCTCGTGGATATCTGCACATGTTTTAACGATTTGCTATTATATCATTGTGATACTATCATCTAACATGTGGTATTTGATAGCTTGTGGATATTAGTTAAAACATATACGTTAGAAGCGTCCGAATAAAAACTATTATCAGATGTAGAATATTGTATTATGATTAACCTATGTTATTATTTGTAAAAGATAACTCTTTAATCATACACATGCTTTTAGTTCCATTGAGTTATAAATCTGTTTAGATTAAAGTATATTATTTTTCAGATAATATTATTTAAATAGCATCTAGTTATACAAATATAAATAGTAAATTTAAATTAAAATATTAATTTAAAATATTATAAATAAGATGATATTTAATGTAGTTGAATTAAAAATATTATATTATTAAATGATATATTAATTAGAATATGTTTATTAAATTATAGGCAAAATAGAAATGATGCATAGAACACTTGTACATAATGTTTAAAAAGTTATATCAGGTGTCTTAATTTTTTTTTGTAAAATGACACTTGTGTCTTAAGGTTTTGCTTTATATTAATTAGAATTAGAATAAGTTTATTAAATGATGGACAAAATAGGAATGACGCATAGAATACATGTACATAATGTTTAAAAAGTTGTATTAGTTGTCTTGAATCTTTTGTAAAATGACATTTGTGTCTTAAGTTTTTGTTTTATATAGTAGTATAGATAATAATCAAAATCTTAAATAATTTTCACTTTTAATATATATATATATATTCTTTAATGCATTGCTATATTGTAGAGTTAATGGGTTGGGTTTGTGTTCAGTGGGGGGGTTCAGTTATGATGTACTCCTTTTTTATTGCTTATTTAAGGCCTTTAAAAACTATTTTTCAAGGAATTAAATGGGGTCCTATATTGATCTTGAAAGAAATCATTTTGTCTTAAGTCATGGTAATAGAAGACTTTTAACCAAAAAACTTCATTTTTGGTCTTAATGTCTCATAAATTACATTGCTGGTCTGAAATTTTACACACACGTTTTAATTTTTTCTGTTAATTCTTAAAATGTGGTAATGCCTTTAGCTATTAAAAATATATGTATTAAAATGAGTTACAAGGCATGGCTTCCCCAAAACCTTACCACCCATATGTTCCCAGCACCACCAGTTCGCCACCACCAAACTAATCGTATTCCCCTACCCTCCATTCCCTTCCCATTACAAATTTGTTTTTACTGGATCATATGATGATAACAAAATTTCATTGGACTTCTTCGAATTAATTATGATGCCATACGAGCACTGGATGCTCCCGCCTTACATAAAAAAATCTATCTATAATAGGTTTGATATAATTGCTCACCACTTATCTCACCAAGTTTCTTCCATTCACTTCATGTTATGGAAAGGCCCTTAAGAACTCATACAACATCTAATAGTTGCATTACTCATATAATGAATGTTACTTTGTCTATGTACCATAAAGGGTCAATATCCGATGCTAATGATCACAACATTACGAACTATTTAAAAAATAGTTATGGAGCTAGGTGCGAAACCATGTATAATGAGCAAATAGAAAAGATATTGTCAATCCTACCTAAGAACATAAGTGCTATATGGGGCGTATAACACTCTGACTGCCCCCCTCTCCCTTTGAATTTTTTTCGTTTTCAGTGTATTCAACCCTATGTGTCTCGTATAGTGCTATATGATATAGACTTATACGATGCTTATAGCAAATTTCGACACTAACTATAAGGAAAAATTTCAGGAGAATATTAGAGAGGTTATGCGTCTCACATAGGGTTATACAACTTCTTATACGACACGTATAACACTATACAACCCGTATAAAAATATGAAGTGTTGTTTTGTAATTAAAAAGTATCCCAATAGCCGGATCCTATTTTAATATACTCTATAAATGTACTTGTTCCGTTTAAAAGTATATGACCTAAACTAGCAAATTTGTACAGCTCTTTTTTAACCACTTATATAATTTTCCTTATAATAAACACACACAAATGCGTAAACATAAAACTTTTCCCCAAACTGGTGCAGTAGTCTGCTAGATTCACCACTTACCACTGACAAATCATCCAAATGGCCATCACCACCACCGCCACCACCATCTCCGCCGTCGCCACCACCAAACTATCTCTCCTCCGCCCTCACTTCCGCCGTCCGATCACACCTTTTCTCACTTCGCATCTGATTCGATCTGTTGCCGTCGATCTACACAACCAACGGCGTCTTCTTCTTCCTCCGCCGCGTGCTTTCGCCGGAGATTTCTCCGGTCATCTGCTTCAGGACGCCGGAGCGACGGTTTTCGTCGTCGCCGGAGCGTATGGATTGGTCGCCGGATTTGATAACCTCACAAGGCGGCAAATCGTCGAACAGGTTAAGTTATCTCAATTTTTGGTTAACCTAATTCAGTTTAATCTGATTATAGTTTAGCTTATATGATTCAAATTCAAAGATTACTCTACAACATTGGCGTTGTATAAATTAAATTTGGTCTTATATGAATCACCTGTTCATTAACTGTGTTTTTTGGGTTTATAGCAAAGTCATTTAACGTTAAAGCAGTAAAAGTTAAAACTCACTTGATGTCAAGGTTTGAGGCCTGTTTTCCATGGATTTAAATTAACTTTCTTTTATAACGGTGTTTGAAACTAACTTTAAAAACTTGAGTGACTCTTATTTGAATGAGATTTTAAACGTTCATACTGGTTTTAACGCTCCACCGTCAAGAAAAATATCCATCATTGTGAGAAAACTCCGTTAAACAATGTTTTGATTTTGAGACTTAAATTATCACAAGCTCTGATCATCATCCTTGTGCTATTGAACGAAAAGACTTTTGGGCGAAAAAAATCCATCACTGTGAGAAAAATCTTTTAAACAATGTTTTGATCTTGAGAATTAAAATATCACAAGCTCTGATCATCATCCTTATGCTATTGAACCAAAAGACTTTTGGTCGGATTTAAATTAATTGTAGTGTTAATTAGGTGGGTATGATGGTGACACGTGGTTTAAAAAATGAAACAACTTTGTAAATCGTCGCATCAAATACTAGTTTAAAAGTTATTTTTTTCTAAAAATTCAAAGAAACCTCAAATGTTTTGAAAGAATATTTTAAGTCATCTATCAATACTCTGGCAGTATAAACTTTTTCTTAAAATTTGTTTTTTGTAAATTATTATTATTTTTAATTTCTTGTTCTCACTTGTAGAAAATCTTTATATCTATTGAAACAAAGGTATGACAGTAAGGCTTGACATCATCTGATCATATCCAGACCTACTATGTTAATGGTATATTGTTCAGTACAGTTGTTAATTTTCTTTTTTAATTAATTTTTTAATGTCACGGATTGCTTGAAAAGTGCTACTGCTTCGGATAGACTCGTACTTACAAGTTACATTAGGGGCGTGTTTTTTACCCGAACCCGAAGACCAAACCCGAACTAAATCAACCCGAACCCAATTAAAGACTAACCCTAGCAACGCAACCCGATTATCACATTAAACCGAACCCGATTTGTATAAATGGTTTCGTATTTGGGTTGCTTTTGTAGGATTCGGGTCAACCCGATTTGTATAAATGTTAGTTTTTTAAAATTTTCAAGTTTTTTTATATATTTGTGTGTACATTTATATGTGTGTGTTATGCTAGCGTTTATAAGATTTGAGAATTGTAGTTTTCTAAATTTTTATATTTCGTTGTTGTGGTTCAAATTTATACCGTGAACTTTGAGAAACATCTAAATATACTAGTTTTAAACATTTGAATATATATAATATATTGAATTTAAGTATGCAAAAACTTTTGGATCTAAGGTAGTAAACAAAATTCTATATTGATAACACATGTTAATCTCATACATTCGCTTTTGATTACATACATTACATACATATTACTGACACAAACATTTGAGATAACAAATAATTTGAAGGTTAATGATTTTGCCTAAATTCGATTACCGATTAACCCGACTTGAATAAACCCGAAAACCGATTAAATATTATTTATGTGGATTGGTCTTCGGGTTGATTTCCTACACCTAAAAGCCCAAGGAACCCGAAACCCGATTAAAAAACCCAAATGACACCCCTAAGTTACATCACCTCCATTTGTAATATCATTTTCACAAAACTATCATATATGTTGTTTGGTAAATACATATTCAAGAATCTAGAAATCCCTACATAATTATTTTCTTATAGAACGGCGGACTACCACACACATACTCTTACTCCAAAACTTAATCAATAAGCAACATCTGGATAATTCATAAAAAATTGCCACTCTAAGCAGTGATGGATTCAAAAATTTTAGTTAAGGTGGCAAAATATGGGTCGGATAAATATGGATGTTTTATTTAAGGTTGATTTGTAACACAAGTGTAACTATTACGCACTTCACTAGTTACGTTATTAAAAGGTGATTTGTAACACAACTGTAATTATTACGCACATCACTAGTTACGTTATGAGCTACATATACTTGGTGGAGTTTACGTTGCATAGGTGGTGTAAATAGTAATCCTGATAGCATACAAATCTTCCATCTTATAAGCATTATTAGAACAACATGTGGAATATATGATATTGTTCAATTCAGATTTGACGATTTGTGATGTTTGTATTGTAGTTGATTTGGTTCGTGAGTTGGCAACTGAATAATGCAACAAGGAAATAATATATGAATTCGCTGTACGTCGTTGTACGTACAACGTACAACGTACTTGACGTTTTCAAAGTCAATTGCAATATTGTACGCCTTCAGAACCGATAAAGATCACGACTTCGTGAATAATGTCAATAACCCCATCGAATTCCATAACAAGCACCCACAAATCAGGATGTTTTTCGTGTTTAGGTGGTGGAATAACTAACATAAATCTCGAGTGTGAAAGTATCACATTTGACTTTTAGAAGTCAAACTTAGAATCTTTGTGGAACCTGAAGCAAAACTTAATTTGACAGTTTTAAGTTTTTAATTTCCTTATTATCTTTCATCTTCCTTTCAGAGTCTAAGCAGAAAGCTGGTCCATATATTATCTGGATTGCTTTATATGGGTTGTTGGCCTATTTTTAGGTAATTTTTATATTGACCATTGTTGGGTTCAAATAAGAAAAAATGAATATTAAGAACCATTTTATTCAACAGTGAATATATTGTTTGTTGAATCATAAAGAAGTATAGTGTATGTATTAGTGAATACATGTGTTCACAATTGAATATACTATTTGTGTATTCACCAGTGAACAAGTGACTAAAATGGTTCCTAATTGTATTTTAATATTTAGTGGTTCTCATATGAATCCATACCATAGATATACATATATGTATGTATCAATCAAGCTCTTACGGTTGATATTTCAATCCTAGATTAGTGCTTCTACAGATGCTCGTTATTTTGCTGCTTTAGTGCCCTTACTAAACTGTGCAAGGCTTCTTGTTCACGGTCTTTCCCTTGTAACCAATGAAGATCTCATAAAATCAGTCACTCGAGAAGGAAAACCAGAGTAAGTACGTATAAATATATAATGCTATCCTTGATGGAATGATGGTTTGCTTAACCTTGGGTTAGTTGCATATAAAGATAACCAACTTTGGTTCAATGTTTAGTTCAGGTAATAAACTTTCTTTAGAAACTTAAAAATATTTTTGATTCAAGATAATGCATACGTTTACTGGGTCAAAATGACACCACGACATACCACTGCCTTTGACCATGTTGACTTTTTCTGGCTATCAAGGTTGAAGGTTTCCTTGAGCATTTTGGAAGTTTTTATAAGTTTCATGAAATAGAAATTAGACCAAAGTTGGTTATCCTCTTATGCAGATAGCCTTTAACTTTTAATAAGTTCCCAGATGAATTTATGCCAAAATTCAAAATGATTTAACTGTAGGGAATTGCTTAGAGGACCTCTATTTTATGTTTTGATGTTGATTCTCTCTACTATTTTCTTCTGGCGCGAGTCACCAATTGGTGTGGTTTCACTTTCAATGATGTGTGGTGGTGATGGTATCTCTTCTCAGCCTCATGTGGTCGCGTGTTTGATTCTTGGATTCATAGGCTTTTTATTATCATTTATAAGTTTATATTTACATAATTCACTCTACAGGCATTGCAGATATCATGGGTAGAAGATTTGGGATCCATAAAATTCCTTACAACAAAGACAAGAGTTGGGCTGGTAGCATCTCTATGTTCACATTTGGTATCTTGATTTCAACTGGGTATGTGCCGATCTTATTGTTCCTTTTCCCTATTCACATACAGAAAAAAATATTTGTTTGACCCCTTATAATGTGGTAACAAATAAATATGATCGTGTACCTCAGTGATTGTTAAAATGTGGTAAATGATTGAGTGGGTTTGTAACAGGTCAAACAGGTTAGGTCAACATGGGTTTTCTTGTATGGGTTAACTTGGATATAAATGTGACGGGTCGGAATGTCGGATTATGCAGTACATAAACAGTTTCTGTTTTCATTCTTTAAAGTTGCTACAAATAGTTAATTTGTTCCATGTGATTACAAATACTGTATAATGATAATTCATAATACTCTAAACTTATATATATGTTACTACATAGTACTTCACAGACTTGTTTGCCTTATTAATACAACGTTATCTTAACACACGTTTGGAGCCGCTGTAGGATGTCTTAGCAAAAGAGTAGCACCAGTTAACAAAAAGTTAGAGGTACATGAACAAATTTTCGTCCATCTTCTGAAGCAAAATTTTTATAAATAATCAGTGTTATTAGGGTTACAAAAATTAATCTTATTTCATAATCGAACTCCAAAAAATATAACATATTAGGAGTTTGTATGCATAAGAAAATAACTTTGGACGACTTCCAACCTGTTCGACATATTTCCTTTTTAGCTATTTTTTATTTGATCATTTCAAATAAAACATGGTCTAGATGGATCCATTTACATGTAAAACAGTAAAGAGTCAAAACTACCACATCTACAATAATTGATCGGCCAAATACCATATGTTGACTTACACTCTTAAATGACTATTTTACCTTCTTACGCAGAATGCTATACTACTTTTCAATGTTTGGTTACTTTGAGCTAGACTGGATGTTTACAATCCAACGAGTGGCGACGGTTGCATTGGTGGCAACATTGGTCGAGTCACTACCGACAAAAGGAGGCATAGATGACAATATCTCGGTTCCTTTGGTAAGCATGATAACTGCATATTTGACCTTTGGCTTCTAAGTTTTAACCTTAATGCTATATTTTTTGAGTTGTATATCATCATTTTTTGTTGTATGATATGAAATATTCTATTGATAATTTTGAGTAATTCGAAGATGAAGTTATTTATCGATAATTATAAAATGAAATTAAATAACACTAGTTCCAGAAATCGATATAAGGTGTCGGTTTGAGTAGAGTTCAATCTTTTATGATGTATGTGCATGTTTTGATGCTTTTCATTTTGGTTTGGTCACATTTCCTTTATCACTCTGAGGATTTTGATCAAATGTGATCGTTCCAAAAGAACAACGTTTTGCCTTGGCCTTCTTTTCACACTTGCGGATATGAAAGATAATAGGATTAATCGGATTTAGTTGTCAACTATAGTTGGTTGAAATAGAATTCATGACATGTTCCAGCCTAGCAGATGGTTTCATACATCTAGAGGTGGGCATAAAAACCGGGTTCGGACCCGACCCGGTGGACCCGACCCGGAACCGGGTACGGGTACGACCCGGTATATGCATACCCGGGTTGGACCCGAAAAAAAACCGTAGGGTTGGAACCGGGTATGATTTTCTAGAATTTCTTAGAACCCGAACCCGACCCGACCCGACCCGACCCGACCCGGAACCGGTTGAACCCGGGTTGTACCCGGTTTCGACCGTTTTTTTTTTTTTTTTTTAAAAAGTGGCCGTTTTTTAACGGCTATATAGCCGTTGGGATCGATTTGTGACCGTTTTTTTGTCACTTTTAGGCTTATAAGTTAGTATAAATAGGTGTGGGTTGATATGGTTTAGTACCCAAGTCTCAAACGCAAAAACATACGCAAAAAACGCAAAAAATACTCTCCTTTACTCTCGCTTTACACGTTCACTCTCTCGTTTTACACTTTCACTCTCTTCAATCTTGATATGGCTCACTCACAATCTTCCGTTGGTCAAGGTTCGTCCAACGCTCCAACCGTCGTTCGTGTTCTTGCACACAATCGTAACATGGATGTTTGGTGCAATTGGGATATGGTTGAGTTGAGTGACGGGTCTGTAAAGGCTCGTTGCAAGTTTTGTGGAGCTTTGCTTGCTAAAGATTCTAACACGACTTTAAACAAACACATTAGCAAGAAGTTTTGTAAGTCGTTGAAAAGTAATCCGGATTCGCAACAAACACAATTGGGTGGAGACGGTGGAATCTTTAATTACGATGTTAATACGGTTCGAGATCGAATGGCGAAGTTCGTGATTCAAGAAGCTTTGCCTTTTAGTCACTTCGACAATCCTCGGTTGACCAACTTAATTCGAGAGACGCTTCAACCTCGTTACACTCACGTAAGTCGTACTACACTTAGACGTTATTGTTTAAAATTATGGAAACAAGCAAAAAATGATTTAATTGTATTATTTGAAAATTTAAATACCGGTGTAAACTTAACTAGTGACGTTTGGTCGGCTCCACACGGTTTACCCGAATCGTACCTTTGCGTCACCGCTCATTGGGTGGATCCCAATTCATGGCAATTGATGAAACGTACGATTGCATTTGATCTTTTTCCGCATCCACACACCGGAGAATTTTTGTTTTACTTTTTAGATAATGTAATAAGTACTTTTAAATTAGAAAATAAACTTTTTTCAATTGCATTTGATAACGCCTCTAACAACACAACCGCGGTTGAAAAATTAAAATTAAAATATCTTCCGATTGCAAACGGTGATTTTTTCCATACTCGTTGTGTTGCACATATTATTAATTTAGTAGTGCAAGACGGACTATCCGGGCAATATGTTAATAACTTTATTACATCTTTTCGATTTATGTTACATGACGTTTTTAAAAAAAGTAGAAGAAGATATCAAGATTATAAACAACTTTGTAAGGATACGCACTCTAGATTTTTAGGTCCTAATTGGGATGTACCTACTCGGTGGAATTCGACTTGTCACATGTTTGAATGTGCTTTAAAACAAAAGGGCACTTTGAAAGCTTTTCATAATAGTCTTTCGGATAATGGTGAAGCCGACCCATTTCCGGATGCGGGTTGGGAGAATCTTCAACGTCTATCCGAGTTTCTTGAGGTTTTTAAAAACTCAACAACAAAATTATCGGGAGTTTATTATTCCACTAGTTATTCGGTGCTTCAAGAACTATATTTTATGTCTTTGAATTTTAAAAATTTTCAAAATAAAAATAATATGTTTAATCAAATGATAGAACCAATGAAAGAAAAGTTTAAAAAATATTTTAAGGACTTACCACCCGTTTTTACGTGTGCCGCCGCTTTAAATCCGTTTCTAAATGTTGCGGGGGTTGAATGTTTGATAGATGAGATAAATGACAATTTGGATATGCATGACGAAAACCCTGATTTTTCAAACGAGGCAAAAGAAAATTTTAATCATAGTTTGAAAACAATTTATAATTTTTATTTAAATAGATATGGGCCTAACGTAAACATAACCATGCCAAGCGGATCAACCTCAAGTGCTAGTACCTCGTTTAAAGACCCTGTTTTGACTATGTTGAATGTTGTTCGGGATGTGACGGCTAAACGTCAAAGAGGTAACACCCCAACAAGTGAGCTCGGTAGATATAGTGGAACGGATTTTATTTCCACTATGACTACCGAAGATTATCGTGCATTCGATATTTTGGCTTGGTGGAAAGGAAAAGAATCTCAATTTCCGATTCTTTCTGCTATGGCCCGTGATTTACTAAGCGTCCAAGCTTCTACGGTAGCTTCGGAATCTGCTTTTTCTCTTAGTGGCAGGGTAATATCATTACGAAGAACAAGACTAACTCCGGAAGCAGTGGAGATGTGCATTTGTTTAAAGGATCACTTAGACGCAACGGATCGTATACAAGACCAAACAAGCCTCGAAGACGAGATTACACTCGAAGCTAAAGTACATGATGAAGAGGTAGAAGACGGAGTATCTTCTGGCATATCCGATGAAGAATTAGCATTTGATCAAGCATCTCGTAGTAGATAAAATTAACGATATTGTTATTTTTAAGTTGTTTTAATATTATATGTCTTTCATGTTCTTTTTAAATTTCTTTGTCATTCAAATGTTTTATATAAAAAGTATTTAATATTTGTATATTATAAGTGTAACATTTTCTACTCAAGATTTGTATATATTTATATATTAAGTTGTTTAAATTTTTGTCATTCAAGTGAACCCGGTTAGGAAAAGAAAAATAAAAAGAAAAAAAAGGAAAGAAAATATAAGAAAAAAAAAACATACGACCCGGTGTTCGACACACACACAAGAAAAGAAAAAAAAAAAAAAAAAAAAAAAAAAAGGCAAAAACCCGGTTGAACCCGGGTTTCATACCCGAACCGAACCCGACCCGACCCTACCCGGGTATACCGGGTAGGGTTTGTATCTCGCTGAACCCGACCCGGGATCGTACCCGGGTTCACCAATACCCGGGTACAAAAAACCCGGTTGGGCCCAAACCCGGTTTTGTACCCGGGCCCGGGTCCGGCCCAAACCCGATTTGTGCAACTCTACATACATCCTTACTATTTTCCAAAACAAGTCTAATCATAACCAACCGTTTCATGCTTTCTCAAAATAGCAAGGTCGAAGAATTTTTATAATTTTGTCAGTGTCAAGCTTTTGAAAAATAAGTTTCATCTGGCGTGTAACCGAACTAGTTTCAATGATACGAGATTTGAGAAATAACTCAGGGTAGTTCCTTAGCACTATCAAGAGGAACCTGATTTGAAAAAATAAAATAATTTATGCATCTGGTTGGTTGGATCACCGGGCGCTCGTCGTTCGTTACAAAAAGTAAAGTGAAATTTTAGAATTTTAGGGTGACGAAAAAATATAATAGGAATGTCATAAAATTGAGCATCTTGGAGTATTCACGATCCATCCTTCATGTTCATCATCATAATTACAATAAACATTACTATTTTTTTTCTTTATTTTTCAATTAAATAATATATGAATATATATATATATATATATATATATATATATATATATATATATATATATATTCATATATATTCATACATTTATCATTACATTTTCTTTTTAGCCACTCACAATCACTTTATAAAATATTAAAAAAATTATGGGGTTGTATCATGTTTTCATATATTTGAGGAAACACGATACAACCTCTGTAAATTTTCTTACTCTTTCACTCACAACCATCTCATATAATATAAGGCAACTATTCACGTAAAAACGAGGAATGAGCTGTGAATGCTCTTACTATCTTTATATACACTTTTGAATTGCTAAATGTTACTTCTATAGTTCAGCCCTTTGATCATCCAACTTTGACATTCCTGTTCAACCCTTTCATCATCCAACTTTGACATTCCTGTTAGCTCTTGTTGGATCCACTTTTGCCTAAACACAAAACATTTTACATTACCCTATATACCAATAAAATCAATAATGTAATTTAACATTTCAAGGAAAGAGATACCTCAAAATCTCAAACCGCATGGTTATTATCCCACTTCAAAGATTGAAGACTCACACTCTTTACCTTATCTTTCAAAACAAATTTTGCAAAAAAGTAGTAAAACAACCTTATTAACTTTGTAAGTTGTAAAATTCTTTTTTATATCAAATTAATATTTGAGTGAAAACCAAAAAAACATATCATCATAAATAGTAGAAGTCTAAAGATATATTAGAGTGACATGAATTGATACGTTTATAAATATACAAGATGATGAAACCGGAAATATTACAAATACATAAATAAATAATTTTGCATATTATTCTATGATACAATGTAAATTTTAGCCGATTAATATTTAACACCCAATCAAAGAAGTGTTTCTGTTTGCTACTTCTTAATGTAGCGAATTGATCAAGTTTTAATATAACATCAAACATATTACCAATTGTGAAAATTTTACTTTCATCCTTCTTGTTTTAAATAAGTTTTTATACAACTCCTAGTTAAAAGTTGTCATGAGCAAGCCAGTGACATAATAATCATAGATTCACATTTAATTTGGATTTTATTTTCTTTTGGATTTTACTTGTATGTAGTGTCGGAGTTTGAACCATTGTTTAGGAGGGGCTGAAAGTCACGAGACTCAAATATTTTCGACGAAATATGCATAAATTTCCGCTTGTATGCAGTGCCAGAGCTTGTATGTTTTTTCGTTCCGTTCTTAATCATAATCATTGTTGTGAATGAAATCGAGCGGAAAACTAGTGTAAGCATTTAAAAGTCGTGTCTCTAAAGTTGCTTTTGGTTACGAATTAATAACTCAAAATGTTATTATTAAATTGTTGAGATTTTTACATATTTCTCCCTCTTAACACCATAGATTACTTATTTCCTCAAGTCATAAAATCAAATACATAGTTCTCCTTTCTAATACATATTATAAATTTATCCATTTCATTAGTATAAGCCTATCAAATCACTGTTTTTATTTTATATTTACTAAATGATTTTTACGTATTGATGTTTTGTTATTATAATTCTTTAAACGTTGACAATAATGTTTTGTATTTAGAGATACAACTGTGATTATCGGTGATTATTGTTTAAAAATAAAAATTTAAGCTTTTGTATATGTAGTTGTAATTTTATTGTTTTATATATATACAAGACTTAAACTTGATTAAATATATAACTAATGTTCTTAGAAAGGGAAATGTATAAAAAAAATTAGTAAAAATATAAATATAATAATTATTTAATAACTAATGTTAATGTAATTGGTACATATGTAATATATATATTTAGAAAAAAGAAAATATACAATTATTTTTTAACTTGAGTAAATACGTAACTAACGAGTTTAAAAAATAAAATATGTAAATACCCCCTAGATCATTAGTAGAACTATTACAATCTAAATATTTGAATTATTAACCAATAATTCTTATCTCAACTGGTTAAAGTAAACTACTCATGACATGTAAATATTAAAAGGTCATAGGTTTAAGTCTCACTTTGAGTAAAATACTCAGAGTTGAGCCAGAGGTTTTTATAAGCAATGTGTTTTCTCCTGATGGGATTAGGGGTGCGGTCTCAGTTGAAAAACGAATAGATGAACCCGATTAAAATAACACCTATTATACGAAACAAGTCTCACGTTTGTTGTTAAAAAAAAATATATATTCGAATCATTAATACTTTTAACTAAAAAACTGTAGAATGGCAATTCCTTCAAATGTTTGGGCCTCATTTCATAACCCACCAGCCCTATAATCACACTGATTACTGACTACTGATAACTGATACATACAAATCCCCAAAACCCTAACAACAAACCTCTGCATTTCACCGTCTTCCACACAACCAACACAAATGGTGAAGTTTCTAAAACCTAACAAGGCGGTGGTGGTGCTCACCGGCCGGTTCGCCGGACGCAAAGCCGTGATCGTCAAACAGTTCGACGACGGAACTCGTGACCGCCCCTACGGCCACTGCCTCATCGCCGGAATCTCAAAGTACCCGAAGAAGGTGATCCGTAAAGACTCCGCGAAGAAGACTGCAAAAAAGTCTCGTGTGAAGACGTTCATCAAGCTCGTGAATTACAATCACATTATGCCTACGAGATACACGCTTGATGTGGATCTGAAGGATGTCGTATCGGTTGATGCATTGCAGTCGCGTGATAAGAAGGTGAGTGCGTGTAAGGAGACGAAAGCCCGGTTCGAGGAGCGGTTTAAGACCGGGAAGAACCGGTGGTTCTTCTCGAAGCTTCGGTTCTGAGGAGATTCAGGTGATTTTGGTGTTGGTTTTTGCTGTATTTGTTCTTAATTTTGTGGTGGTGATTGATGATAGACTGATTGTTGATGGTTTGTTTTATGTGGATTGATTTTTGTTTGAGAATCATGATGAGTGTTGGAGGATTGGTTGTTTGAATGTTATGTTTGTGCATTGTGTGCTTTGAATCTCTGTTTGAGTTAGGGTTCTAGTTTTTTATTAGCTTCATGGCCTTACCATACATGTTGAATCATCTCATCTCATGGCCCGTTTGGTTCATGGATTTTGATAGGAATTAGAATTGTAATTGGAATTATGAACATTCCAATGGAATGTTTAATGATTACGAAAATACCCATAATCTTTCATCTTAAAAAATTGTTCATCTGAAATTGGTTCATCTTCAAAATGTTCGTCGTAAAACCATTTTTAGATCTTCAAAAATTAATACATCAACAAAATATTTTTGAACAAAAAATCAAATCGTTTTGTTAAAAAAAATCCCAAAAACTAAATCATTTTCTCCAAAAAATACCAAAAGAATCAAACTGTTTGAAAATCTAGCGCTGAAGATCGAACAAAGAAACAATCTTCGTTGATGAAGATGATGATGGAATCGCACCAGATTGAGTTGCAGATGATTATATGCGACAGAGATGACGATGGAATCGCACTAGATCGAGTTTCAGATGATGATACGCGATTAAGATGATGATGAAATCCCACCAGATCGAGTTGCAGATGATACGCGACGAAGATGATGATGAAATCGACAAGCTCGAGTTCCAGATGATGATACACGACGAAGAAGAAGATGATGATGATGATGATGATGAAATTACACGAGAAGATGAAGATGAGTTTGCACCAAGAAGACGATTTTCAGGAAGCGATGAAAATTTTAGAAGATGATTCTATGGGATTAGGGTTGAGCTTGGAGAAGAAGAAAAAGGATGGGTATATTTGTATTTTCATCTTTTACGGATTCAAATTCTTTTGATAAAATTACCAACCAAACCAGGATTCCTTCAAATTTCAATTCCATTTAAAATTCTAATTCTATTTAAAAATATTCTGTGAAACAGTCTCTTAGGGTTTTTAGATCAGATGTACATTGAGGTAAGTGTGAATCAATCATGCTATATGATGTATGTTTGGGATTGTTATTTTCTTTTTAACTTATTAACTTTTAAAAAATTAATAAGTATAAGGAAGGATCGTTTAATAACTTTTCATATATGGTAAAAAGAAGGTTTTGAAAAGTAAAGAGGCGTTACTTATTAACTTTTGTAAACTTCTTCTAGTCTAATTAACCGTTATACCTCTCTACTACCTTTTATTAACTTTTCTCATTTCTAAAAATATGTCTTCTTTAGTTCTTGTATAACATTTTAGTTTATAAGTTAATTTAAACATTTTTTTAAAATCTACTTTGAAAAGTATTTTTTATCAGAATTTTTTTTTAACCAAAATAAGCAATAGGTTTTTGTATCAAAAAAAATTTTTCAACCAAAATAAGCAATCCCAAACATGACCATACATTGAGCTAAATGTGAATTAATCATGCTATGACTAGTAAGTTTGTTGTTTCGTAACTTTGAGGTTATAAGTTCAAGTCATGGGAAATAGTCTCTTGTATAAAATGTAAGGTAAGACTACTACATATGTTATATCAAGAAAGGATTGAGTCTTTTTCCAGATATTACGAAAAGCTAGAGTTTAGTCAAAGCATTGATTATGTTTTTTTTTTTAATCTTAATTTTCATGCCGAGGGGTTCACACAATCATGCCTATGATATTTGATTGCAAGATCCACACTAGCAATTGTTTATACAACACAGTACATACCAGCTTCACAAGGACCATGAATCTTGGTGATCATCATATTTACAATTTCTATTTGATGTCATGACAATTTTACTTGCATGACATTATGACAATTTTTTGCTGTCATGTGTAATATGAAAAGCATTCTTGAAAACTAGAAAATAGAATGCTTAACTTTCAATTGGTCTAATCCTATGAACATCAAATGAAATGTGTATAATCCCACTTAGAAATGTATTAGAAGCTTGAAAGAGTTGGTTCATCAAGTTAAAGTGTGGAAAGACATTGCTTGACTAGATATATAAAGCAACCTTGAAATAAAATGAATAGATTTAACACGTTGAACACCATTATGTGACCTAACTCTGGAGCGAGTAAATGCGTACCTTCTGTGGGGGAAAATAATGATAACAGAGGGTGGTAAAGTCATACATCGTGTGGTTGCTTTTCTTGGTTTTAAAATGGCGCGCCTAATGTGCGAGCCATGCAAGGTGATTTAAAATATGCATTATGGCGTTGAAATGACACCTCATGAACATTTAGGGCAAAAGTGGTTAAAATTAGAGCCTACAAGAGGCTCATATGTAAAAACAATCAAATAATTGACTTGCTTCATTGTAAAAGAGATGATAAAGATATAATTTTGCATTGTACTCAAAGCTTCTGTCATTGCACGTAGGGGAACACCTCACATACATGATGCGTGTTGTTTCATGCCTCATATTTTGCAATCATAAGGAATCTCAAAACCAATTTGCTTCGGATTAGAAGGTTAGAGTTATGGGTTGATGGTGTGTAATGACCGTCATTGTATGATTATGACTATCATTGTAGCAAAGTCGCATGGGATATTTGTGACCATAAATGTATATTATAACCATCAATTTAGTAAAGACTTACCTCACTACCGTATCATATTGAATTTAACAAAATGTGTAGTAGGAAGCACGACTTATAGTAGTTGTGTCATTTATTAAAGTAGGTATTGTGTCAACAAGTATTTATGGGTGACACTCTAACAACCCCTAAAGGTTGCCTAGGCATGCTATGCTATTTATGAGTTGAATTTGTCATTTGCTTTGGCCTTAACCATCATTGGTTCAAAATTTTCTTACCTGGCTCATAAGGGTGGAGGGGGTGTACTCGTCGTGAGGCCACGACGAGTCTCGGTGAACCTTCATCCTCTGATCTTGAAGGTTGGTGGTGATATAATTTTTGTATAAATTCTATGTTTTTGATATCTGGAGATGTTTAGATGCCTTTAGGTAGATAAATGTAAATACGAATACACCAATACATGAATTAGGTTTTGTGTTGCTTGTTATAAAATTTGAGATTTTCTATCATGGTCGGTTCACAGTTACCAAAGTCTTTCTACGAAAAGTAAAAATGGGTCTATAGTATGAAAACTTATAATTGAGGGGAATTTCAAACAAACTATAAAACATTGTTTTCATTAATGAACGAAACGAACCAAACTGATTATGTTTTTATAACATTATAGTTGTTGTACCATGACAAACGCAATCAGTTATGACAAAAAAACATCGTTGTTCGTATTTGTATTATCAAACCGATTTCAATATTCGCTTTTGTAGTTTTTGACCAGACAATACAATAACGACCAAACTCCTGCCGCTTAGCAGAAAGAAAAACATATACCATTTAAATTAATCGACATGATTTATACGGTATCCCAAATTAAAAGGATGAAAACGGTAATTTATCATTTTATCTTCCAACTTATTTTATTTAAAACGAACGGTGGGTCCCACAATTTCACCAAGAAAAGATAGATAGATAGATAGAATTGCAAGAAGGAATAAAATTAAAATTAGGTTAAACCCTGAAATTAAGCTCCCAAAGTGATGACAAAAAACAAACAACAACGGAGCCGAGCCGGAACCGGAGCCGGAGCCGGCAAAGTGGTAATTACGTCCGGTGTGTCGGCTTTCCCCATAACTGATCCCACAACATCACGCCACGTGTCCCCCCTAACCCCTCCCCTTGACGGCCGACTTCTCCGTCACCCTCTCCGTTTTTCTCCGTCAACCGATAAATTTATATCGTAAAAAACGCCGGTCAACCACCCCCACCCCCACCCCCACCCCACCTCTCTCTAAAAACCCTAACCTTACATTCATATTATCATTATCATTATTATTATTATTATTCTCTCTCACAACAAACAACATCCTCTGCATCTGTTTGGTTCAGATCGGTTTGTTTTGTTTGGTTTGGTTCAGATCGGTTTGTTTGGTTTTGGTTTTGGTTTGATATATGGAAGATGATGAAGAAATTCAGTCGCATCCCGGATCTAGATCTGGTTCCCGATCTGGATCTGGATCTGGATCTAAGGATTCGGACCGTTCGAACCACCGGATTACGGTGACGGTGGCCACCGCAGCGCCACCGCAGAACACGTTGACGTTAGCGCTGCCGATACAGCAGCCGAAGGGCGGTGGCGGTGGTGGTCGGGAGGATTGTTGGAGCGAAGGTGCTACGGCGGTGTTGATTGAGGCTTGGGGAGAAAGATACATGGAGCTGAGTAGGGGGAATTTGAAGCAGAAGCATTGGAAGGAGGTCGCGGATATTGTAAGTGGCAGAGAGGATTATATGAAGGCTCCGAAGACGGATATTCAGTGCAAGAATCGGATCGATACTGTGAAGAAGAAGTATAAGCTTGAGAAGGCCAAGATAGCGGCTGGTGGCGGTCGGAGTACGTGGAGCTTTTACGATCGGTTGGATCAGCTCATCGGGCCTATGGCGAAGCCGAAAACTGGTTCGTCGAACGCGGTTACTCCGCCGTTGAGGGCTGTGCCGGTGGGGATACCGTTGCTGTTAGATCGGCTCCTGTTCAAAGCCTGAGGCTAAAACAGCAGCAGGAACGACAACAGCAACTCCACCTGCAGCAGCAGCAACAACTCAGGCTGCAGCAGCAAAAACTTCAGCAGCAGCGGAAGCGGCTGCGTCCTCCTCCGTATTCAGAGTCATCCGACTCTGAACCGGAGGCATCACCCGAGTCTCCAGAATCGGGTTCCTACAAACGCCCTAGAATGCCATTCAATCCGAGGTCGGGCACGAAGCAGGAAAATCAGCAACAGAAGGGGCGAGGGTCGAAGAGAAGAATTGGGGCGAATCGGTTAGGGAATTGACGAAGGCGATTGTGAAATTCGGGGAAGCATACGAGCAGGCGGAGAGCTCGAAGCTGCAACAAATGGTTGAAATGCAGAAGCAAAGTATGAAGTTTGCAAAGGAGCTTGAGTTGCAAAGAATGCAGTTCTTTATGAAGACACAATTGGAGCTCTCACAACTGAAGCAAAGTAGAAGAAATGCTGAAAACAATAACAGTAATCATAATCACAATCATAATCATAATCATCATAGTAGTAACCGTAACACCATGAATAACAACAACAATCATAGTGGTGATAGCAATAATTAAACTAGGGTGTTCTTCAGGTTTGCATTCTGGCTAATTAATTAATGAGGACCCTGTTTAAGGGTGTTAAGGGAGGTGTATGTAATCGAATTGCGCTTGTGTTAATCTTAGTAGTTTTATGTTTCCCCTTCAATGCATATACAAGCAAGATTGATTGTTACCCTTTTGAGCTTGCAAATTTCTTGTTTATAATCTTTAGCAGATTTCTTGTTTATAATCTTAAGCAAGATTGATTGTTACCCTTTTGAGCAAAATTTTTTGTTATAATCTTTCTTTTCAGGAATGTTTGTTTCTCTTGGATCTTTGTTTAAAGTTTAATATTGAAAGGTGATCTTGAAGACATACACACCAAAGGTTAGTCATCTGACCTCTTTTTAGCTGTTATGATCAATGTTTTTTTTACTGGTTCACTAGTCGGATCGGTTCGACTTAACAACAAGATGGCCTCATCAATATTATAGGAATTTAGAGTTTATATATATAACAAAATATGAAAATACTTTATCATTTCATATATTAACTAGAGGATTTCATATAATCAAATTTTTAAAGAATTAAATAAATTAAATATGAAGCCTAGAGTATTTAGTTAACCACCAAATGAGATTTTGAAGGAAAGCAACAAAAAAGAAAGATTAAAATCCAGTTCGATTGGTAAGTGGCCGGTTCATATAGAAATAGTTTAAATAGTCATAACCAAACTAATTAGATACCCGTCCTTAGTCTGATTTGGTTGTAAAAACATTGATTGTTATTATCACAAATACACAGTATACTTTCTATCACTCCCAGCTTTGTAACAACTAACAATGTAGATTCTTGATGAATTGATGTGTTTAAAGGGTTGCTGAAGGGTTATTCAACTTTTCTGGTAAGCAAGTATTCTGATCTAATTTAATTTCTATAATTTCTTTAAATAATTTTATTGAAAAAAGACTGGATAAAATTCAATAACAGATGTATGGGGTTTAGATTTCGTAAAAACTACTGTAATTACAACAACATTAAAAAAAATATGATATTTTGTAAATGTTGAATGCTCATATTTGACTTCAATTTTCAAGGACCCATCATGGTAGAAAGTTTGGGCAAAAATTCAATTTTGTACAGCTGCAACAAAAGTTATACACAACACCAAAAAAAAAAAAAAATCAATTTTGTACAGCTGCAACTTGAGTACCGTGGTTAACTTACATGTAACAAGCACAATGAAAGATGCCGAAATGAACAAGTACAAAGATGATCGACATGACACAAATAATCATACATTTCATAGATAAACATAAAGTTTGTAATATGCGCACATAATTTATGTGTTATATAATTACATTTGAATCTGACATTCAAAAGGACATTGTTTATTTTCAAATGGTAACATCGTATACTGTCTAAATATTTTCATAATGATAACCTCGCATATTTTTTTGGACACATTACGGGCAACAAGGATGGAAACGGTCTAATTGTTAACTTCAATTCATGAGAAAGTTGCAGGTTCAGTAATACTACTTTGGCTCATATCAGAATATTTCAAACATAAGCGCAGGCAATGATACCTTCGTAACAAAAGAACAGTGCCTACACATAATCTCCCATACAAGGATCAAAAGTTTTAAAAGGCATATATTATAATAGATAGATTACTAGTTTTGTTGACTATAGTTTTTCAGTTTAAGTTTGAACTTAACAAGTCTGCATATTTCGTTAAGCTCCAATTTCTTGCCATCCAAATCATCAATCTCAGCCTCAGGGTGTTCATCAAGCCACTCGATTGCTTCCTCAATCTGACAATCGATATCTTCCAAGTCCTTCACACTGAGCCCCATCGCTCTAAGCTTCTTTCGAACCTTGTAATCCTTAATCTTGGTTCTTAACTCATAAACATAGTCGGTTAAAGCTCTATGCGCCATCACCTTCTTCATGTGCGCTTCATCTTCCAACTTATAACGTTCAGCATCTGCAATCATTTTCTCAATCTCTGCTTTTGTCAGACTCCCATTGTTAGTTATCTTTATCGCGTTTTGTCTTCCACTGGTTATTTCTCTCGCTGAGACGTGAAGTATCCCATTGGCATCTATCTCAAAACATACAGTTACATTAACCACCCCTCGTGGAGCGGGGGGTAGACCAGATAGCGAAAATTTTGACAAAAGATGGTTTTCTGAAGACTTAAATCTCTCACCTTGATATACCCAAATACCCACTATAGTTTGATTATCACAAACTGTATAGAATGTATCTTCCTTCTTCGTTGGTATAGGTGAATTTTTGGGAATTAAAACAGCCATAACATCTTTATGACAACCCACGCCAAGTGACAAAGGAGTAACATCAATTAGTGTCAGAGCCTGCACAGCTTCGTCGCCCATGCCGCTTAAGTTTGCCGCTAGAATCCCAGCACCATACGCGACCGCTTCATCAGGATTGATTCGTTGGCAGAGTAACTTCCCATTGAAGAACTCCTGCAACAACTCTTGTATTTTGGGTATTCGGGTCGATCCACCAACAAGCACCACTTCATCAATGCTATCCTTACTCATGTTCACATCTTGCAGACAAGTTTTAACAGTGTTGATGCACTTCTTGAACAACTCCATGTTCACTTCTTCGAATTTAGCCCTCGTAAACTTTGCAGAGAAATCAGTCCCATTAAACAAGCAATCAATGTCGATTGTTGTTTGAATAGCTGTTGAAATAGTTCGCTTTGCGCGCTCACAGTGAACTTTCAACCTACCCAAAGCTTTTAGGTTCCTGCTAATATCCTCTTTGTGTTTTCTCTTGACTTCACTGACAAAATAACTCACCATTCTGTTATCGAAGTCCTCGCCTCCCAAATGCGTATCACCACCCGTAGCCTTAACCTCAATGGCCCCCTCGTCGTCAATGGTCAAAATGGAGACATCAAAAGTACCACCACCCAAGTCAAAAACTAACACATTCATTTTGCCATCTACACCAGCTCTTTTGTCGAGCGCATACGCAATTGCAGCTGCAGTGGGTTCATGAATCATGCGCAGGACCTCAAGTCCGGCAACCATTGCAGCATCTTTTGTCGATTGGCGTTGAGAATCGTTGAAATATGCAGGAACAGTGATGACAGCCTTTTCAACACTCGAGCCTAAAAATGTCTCAGCCACGCCTTTCATCTTGGCTAAAACCATAGAAGATATTTCTTCAGCTGCAAACTCTTTATCTTCATTCTTGTATGTAACTGCAATTTTCGGCTTGTCATCGCCCCCATCCACAACTTTAAAAGGCCACAACTTCATGTCTTCCTGAACTATTTTGTCACTTGCTCTTCTTCCAATCAACCGTTTAACATCTGTTACATCATGTAAAACAGTTTAAACACTAAAATGACTAAGAACAACAGAAGCTAATCAACTGGTGAAAAGAATGACAACCGACTAACCGAAGATGGTGTTGGTGGGATTATAAGCAGCTTGGTTCTTAGCAGCATCGCCAACCAAACGTTCAGTTTCGTTGAAAGCAACATACGAGGGGGTGGTTCGGTTACCTTGATCATTTGCTATAATCTCCACTCTGTTGTGCTGCCAAACAGCCACACACGAGTAAGTCGTTCCAAGATCGATACCAATGGCTGGAACTCTACCTCTTGTTGACATTTCTAAAGGTGTATTGTAGTCTATATTACAATGGGAAGATTATGCAAAACTTTGAGATTACATTATAATTTATATGCAAATCATCCAATGGGGATACCAACCAAAAGTTGTGGGTTGCAACTCTTGGTGTCTGATAACTGATTCTTTGGTAACTCTTGGTGTCCATGGGTGTGATTATTATTTACTAAAATTGTATAGTAACAAATGTTAGATAGGCATGCATTACCATCGATTCATACATTGTTAGGACTTGAATATAAACCGGAATAATAATGCCGCACTAAATGTAATGTTTTGAAAACTATATAGGTTATCAAACTTTTGTCCTGTCAACCGTCTCAGGAACCAGATGATGTAACGAATAATTTAATAACTAAAAAACAGAAAAAATATAACACGAATAAATTAGCAGTATTAAAGTTCATATATATTTATTTTGTTATCATAATGGAGCCGAATAGGCAAAACAGATGATTCTAAATAAACAATCCAATTAGATTGATCAGCTTCTATTTTCATTCTCTCATGGAACTATTTAGCAAACAACAATGGTCGATCATTTTATCCAAACAAAAACGTATCTTATTGTAATAATGATAATTTAATTATATATTTTTTAATTTCAAAATTCTAAGAACAATAAAAAGGAGATGAATTATCCTCCTAAACTTCTCTCAACCACCTAACAAGTAGAGGAGCACAGACCATCACCAATGTATGTCATCAACACGAACACCGTCTCCGCCATCACCCTCTAAAATAGTAAAATCACTGCTACCACGACCCTCATCATCGGCCTGTTTTGACTTGGAACTTATTTTTATCAGAACCTGTTTTACCAGCAGCCTGATTTTTGACAGGCTTACTTGTAATCCCACAACGACATAATATTCCTTCTAAGAGAACAAAATGACCTTTGTTTTTACAAACATAACATCATAATTTAAAAAATAACATGAACCATACAACTACTGCACCATTCATGATCAAGTCAAAATTGTTGCTCAAAACTGAAGAGTAGAATAACACAAATTATAAGTTATGTCCTTC
This sequence comes from Flaveria sonorensis, assembly GCA_025506505.1. Taxonomy (NCBI): domain Eukaryota; kingdom Viridiplantae; phylum Streptophyta; class Magnoliopsida; order Asterales; family Asteraceae; genus Flaveria; species Flaveria sonorensis. The sequence goes on from CM046438.1 coordinate 5,605,761, forward strand.
TCTTCTTTGATGATTTGGAAGAACTTCCATCTTTGCTTCTTTTCTTCTCACTCTTATTATCTTTTGATTTCCCATGTTTTTCCGCTTTGGTTTTACTCGACTTGACACTAATTACACCACCCGAGGGTACCTTTCCACCGCCGTTTTGCAAAGCACTCTCGAACTCTACATCCTTGTCAGCAATTGCATACCTCTGGAGGAACTCAGGGTTCAATAAACCATCACTGTTTGCTTTATAATCATCCTAAAATACAATCACAAAGTGAATGTAAGTTTAAAGATCAAGACAGTTGGAATAGAATAGCCCGTAGGTTAAACAATGGTCAACCAAACAAACCTTGACTTTTTTCGCAGCTTCATCAAGATCCTCATCCAGTGAAACCGAGTGTGGCTTCAACTCCACCTGGAACCAAATAGACATGATTAATAAATGAAAAAGATTAATCAATGAAAATTGACTTGAATTAAGCTTGATGCTTACTTCTTTGACTGGTGGCAGAGTTGAATTAAACTCTTGTGTAGATACTGAATCCAAATATTTGTGGAACTTTTTCATGACTTTCATGAACAATGACATTATTTGTTGTCTTTCCAACTTCATCATTTCCTGTAAAAATGAACAGATAATAAATAAAACTAATAAATTAATAAATTTAATTTAATTATGTAGAGTTCACTTAAAACAAACTAAACCTCAGCATAAGAAGCATCTTGGTTCTGCAAGCCCATGCATAGCAACACAGAAGCCTGGGCATATGATAATGCAACTGGTAACTTCTCCTGGAAGTATAGGTATGCAAGGGGCAGTTTCAAATCTGAAATCTGTCAGGTAAAATAAAAATCTCAGATGCAACAAAACTCAGAAAAATGTTAGTTAATGAAATCATCAACCGAATTGTCTAAAAAATTAATTTTATATTTCCGTGATTTATTACCAGATGATAATCAACGAGGTGGTTCACGTACGCTTCCAGTCTTTTCATACTGATTGGAGATTTGATGATATCATCATATATACTATGTGAAATTGTTGATGAAGGGTCTACATCTGTGAAGCTGAGTTTTGGATCCAGGATGCTATAAAAAGCGAAAGTAGACAAAAATATTAGCAGTGTTATAATTATGTATGAAAAGCTAGTAAGATATCCACGAGAAACATACCTCATTGCAAGCTTGTATTCCATGGTATTGAATCTTGGAGAACACAAAAGCCTAGCAAATGATGACCTGAAAGCTAAAGACATACAGGAAAATTTAATTTTCAATCTCAAAAACACTGGATTAACCTAACCTAGTTGATTTATTCAAATAATTTATATATTATAGCAATAAAATTTATTCATAATTACAGCATTAATTGTTAACCCAACATTGCCTGTTCCAACTTGACTAAGATGACATGTCACCCAACCCACCCATCTTGTCACCTCAACAGAAGTGCAGAATAAGAGAAATGCAAACCTCGATAGAAAGGACCTAAAAATCCCAATTCATCTGATCCACTAACTTCAATATCATCAGTGTCCAGTGGTTTTAGCATCATACAAGTATGCTCACCAGTAACAGAATTCTGAAAATATTTTATTATAGGGATAACAGGGTCAAAATTAAGTCTTTATAAGAGGTAATAAAAAAAGTTCGACTAATCACACAACTTAACTGGAATTTCGCACAAATAAAATGGACCAAATTTGTGTTTTCTCCAAAAGCGAAATAGGTCCAAAGTAAGCCCAAATGAGACACCTAGATAATGTAGCTTCTCGGGGCGTCTTTCAGAAAGATGCACAAGCAGAGGTGGAAGATCTGACCTGGGCTTTATGTTTTCTTCAAGCAATGACACCTGTATTCATACAGAAAATGTTTGTCAGAAATTAAGAAAACAACAAATAAAAAACTTATATTATTAATACTATCTTACTTTCTCAGCTGCTTCAGTAATTTTGACAGGTGGAGGTTCTGAATCATTCTCGACATCTACTTCAGATATGGGAGTGAATTGACCCTCAAAGTACCTATACCAATATAGTATAAATGATATATATTATTGGTTCTGTTGTTACAAGTTTATCAATATTTTAAAACACAAAATAAAAATGCAAACACAAAATCACGATTTACTACCTCGCTAGCAATTCTACGGCTGCTGAACCATATCCAAGCTGCAATACAATGAGATCACAATCATTCAATTTGGGAAAATATGGAAATACAATATGTTTAACTTAACAAAAATAAAAACCATAAAAGATAAAGGAAGTGAAGCGAGTAGAAATACCTTCATTGCATTAGGATGTGTAGCGATGCGTACAATTCTAGCACCAGAAAGACTTGGAAAGTCTTTATCTTGGAATTGTTCACAAAATTTCCATGGAATTTGGTCTCCAGAAGGCTGATGGCCAGCACTTAAACTTTTCATGGCAGAAGCCTTTGATATTTTTCCTTCTAGACAAACCTGTAAAACATTTAATATTCAGCCATACGAATATGAAGCTAGAACTACTGATGTTTACTTAGCAGCTTTTAGAAAAAGAGGGGGGGGGGGGGGGGGGGGGGGGGGGGGTTTAGCAAACCTGGATGACACAAAGAATATCTGGGAGCTGATTCTTTGATTCGTTAACAGGACCTGCACACATAATTCTTGGAAATATAATATCTAGTAACAAATGAAAGTGCAACTCAAACAATATACATTGTAAATTATAATATACAGCAAAAAATATTTAAGGCATACCAAGTAACACGAACAGGTGATGAGCCGGTGCATCAGCCAATAATTGAAGATCATTTGGAGAATTTTTGTAGTGAGAAGCAACGTATAAGGCCATCATTCTCTGAATAGTGCGAGAATATGTAAGCCACCAATATAAATGAATGAATAAGAAAGAACCAAATAATCAAATAGCCCATAACTACCTGCAGAAATAACTCGCTGTCTTTATGATATGAGAAAAGCGTATCCCGGTTAACATAATAAAGATCACACTCACTGGGAGGAGGTAACCTGCTTGCACCAATAGGTTATAAGTTAATGCAGACAAAATAATGACAACTCATACAGTTTTTTTCAGAATTCATTTAACCTGTTAATGTTAGGGATAGAATTTGCTATGTCCAAACAAAGTAAATTGTTAAGCCAAGATTCAATTGGATCACCCGATGCATATCTAATTGCTTCACTCAAATCTATCTTTCTAAATAGCCGCCCTGCATATAAACAAATAAACCATGTTAAGTTTTATGACAAACAATCATATACTTTAATTAGAACCTAAAGGCTTATCATACCAGACGGAACAGCATCTGTGTTTTTTGTAGAAGCTACACTTTGCTCTTCTAATTGCTGCAAAAGCTTTAATGATAAAGATCGTCCTGTGCCTTCATAGCTTTAATAAACACACACAACAGTTAAAGATTATGCAAATCTGGGAAGTTGTAACAAACACACACACATAAATATATTCTTACCCATTAACAGTAGAAGAAAGGAAAACCAGATAAGGCCCAAGTAAGGACTTAACAATTGGCAGTGGAATAGCTGCAGCTTCATCAATCACCAAAAGTTCAACTTGAGACAGTTTTCCATGTTCATGAGGTTGTATATACTGCAACCACACATATGGTTGTAAGTATCAAGATGAGACAAATCAAGGAAAGTTCAGTATGATAATGGTTTAGCTCACCAAAATGTATCACACTTGACACAGATTGTTATTTTATGTTACAAACTTAAAAAATTCAGATAATAAAAAACTGAAAAGATTTATCAAATAATGAAAAATTTAAACTGTATTAACCGGAAAGTGAGGCCTGATAAACATATGTTTTAAGACAAGGGTTAATATCCCAAAGGGCCATTTGTGCACGTATACAAACCTGAATTGTCTGTCTATGCTGTTTGTATATATTTATTCTGATAGTCACTTTTTTAAGCTCTGGATTTGAGCTCTTCACAATATCATAATCCAAGTGCTCCTGAAAAATATCACATCAATAACGGATATAATCATATATATAAAAAAAGAAAAATCAAGCACAAAAGTCGAATCAACAAGCCCCGAGGCCTGAACTAATCATACAGTAAGAAATATAAACAAATTTCACCTTGTACTCAAGCATATCAAATCCCTTTGAGACAAATTCGAACAATGTTTTGAGATTTTCTGGGCTAGGAGCAGTCACAAAAATATTTGAATACCTGCAGAAACATGTCCATTAGATCAACACATTCAACAGAAATCAAAGAGCCATAAGTCACAGAATAATAAGTCGGATGGTTACCCTGCAGAAACAGCTCCCGCAACTGCAAGACCAAGTGCAGCTGACTTCCCGCGACCGCGACCAGCAAGCAAAGCCACTGTGCTACGGAGTGTCTTATCCAAAATCGCATCAAGAAAAGTAATTACAGCTTTGCCCTAAATAAAAATATTCAATATATGTTAACTCCATGTGTAAAGAAAATTGTAACATGTCATAATAAAGGGATACCATTAAATTAAATGCTCCTAAAAACAAGTTATATTAGATAGTATGCCGTTACATTTAGAAATGTTTAAGGCAGCAGATTGAAAAATGTAAAAGCTGGTGGCAAGTAGAAACATGTACATTAAACCTAGAGGAGTAAACTAGTAACGTAAGAGACATCCATACCTGGTCCAATGTGCAACACTTTTTAATCAGTGGACCAACCGGAAAGTCATCTTTTAATTGCTCCTTCAGATCTTTCAAATCACGTGCTGCTTCTGAGAGGCCCTCGGAGTCCTTTTATTGCCAACAAGAAGCAAAAATAATTTAGAACTATAGCTCCATGAAAACTAACAAAAGTCAACATTTAACCAAAAAACAGTATTCATTCGTATTTCTCATATACTGAGGAAAACAGCTACTGATTACCACTCCCTACAACATTGTTCACAAAAGCTTTCACTGGATATCAGAATCCAAAATTCACTTGTCTTATATTAGGAAAAACTACAATGTTCAAGAGAACAGAAATTTACCTCTTCTACTGGAACTGGCATTATAGATTTCATGTGAGATGAGATTGGTAATATATTTAACTCGTCATCCATAACTATACATGATCCACACGATGCAAGAGAAAGTAAAAAACGTTCATTGAAGCGTCCAGTGGCTAAAGAATGAGATTCTGTACGAAATCTCTCATGAACATCCTGCAAGTAGCACCCATCTAGTTATAATAGATATTTAGCTCAAGGTAAGATTAAATATCATACAATTTTCTTTAGTGTCTAGAAGATAGAAAAATTAGAATGAAATAATGCTATTTACACAACTATAAATCTCATAATACTTGCTATTTATAGATCAAGCTTGTGATATGATGCATATTCCCTCTCCTCAATGATACATTGATACTCTACTCGGTTGAACACTGTGTTTTTGTTCTTGTAGATAATAAAGGTAGTGTTCTAGTATGTGGCCACAGATTAGCAACATGTAAGCTCTGTATATATACACAGTAAGAATATGGTCCCAGGTTTGAACTTTAGACTTAGAGAAGCATCACAAACTCATATAGTGAGATTACTCTGTCAACTGCTGTTTTTCTTCTCAGAAAAATGGACAGAAATGACAACAACAAACCAGATGTATGGACTTGTTAACTATAAATTTGAAAAGTATGTCCTACAGAGGGTAGGAAACCTAACTGCTAACAGTAATACTTGAATCAGGTAATCATGCCAAGAAAACAAGCAGTATTCTCTCCATCTCATGAAAATGAGTCCACTTCAGATTTGGAGACTTCAAACTTTCTACTTTCCATATTTTATAACTGAATAGGTATGTGTGTGTTTTGAAATGTATCATTATTCTAATCTTGTGTTATAGTTAGGTATAAATTAATTTACTTTTAATCTACATTCAAACAAGTCCTTATACTTTCTAGGTTCAAAAGGTAACTCATTTGACCTGACTCTTCTGTTTTTGGTGAGGGTGGGTGGATGATGGAACAAACATTCAAACTACAAGCACAAAATAAAGGGAGTTTCCACTTTTGTAATTAAACAGATAATCATGTTTAAAGCAACTGGTAAGATGAAGATTCAACTCATACCATAACCATGGTGTATAGACTAGTGAGTGAAGTCAAAGAACGAAGCAATAGAATAATCAATCCACCACCTTCCACTGTTTCTATAGTTCTTGCCAGAAGATTTGGTGTAAGAGCCTCAAAATCCTGGGGAAAAAAGCATAAAAGAAAAACTTTGCATATGAAAATGTGCCAGCTACAGTATAACTTGACTTTAAGACATTATGAATTGCAATCTACCTGTAGTATACACATGCCAAATGTGTTTCCAAGAATCCTCTCAGAATCCTTGTACTGGCAATAAGTAATTCCTGCAGTTTCAAGGAAAAGTGAGAAAGGATCCACTTTCTCGGGATCTAAAAGTCCTCTATGCATGAGCTTCTTGACCTGCTTGGCCCGTTTTTTCTTATGACTGTGAGACATCAAAAATAAACACAAAATTAGCACAATGATTCTAGGTAGACTGTGTGATAAGCAACAACATGACACATTCCATATACACATAATACCACTCCAAAATCTTATATTTGAAATATTGTTGTCATCCAGTCATGTGATGCAATCAGCTCGAAAGCCATGCAGTCATTACAAAGATCTTAACCAAAGTTGTAGACAAATGAATCTTAAGCACTACATTGGAATGCCAACTCCTACAGTTTATTATACTAACCATCCCACTTGCTATTATGCGTTTACTTATACTCGCATTACTAAGTGCTAGAGAAACAGAAAACTGATAGTAACTACATTTCTAACTACCATTTTAAACTATAACCTGCATTTCTAACTGTTGTACCCCACATGCCCATGTAAACAAATTATCCCAACCTATCAATACTCCATACCTCCATTTCATCTTGCAAGCTCCACTACAAACTATACAGCCATTTTGAAGTAACCTAATAAACAAACTAACTTAATAACTATAACTGGCTTTTAAATTGTTTCACAACCACAGTATGTACCAAATTCACCAGCTCGGCAGCTCCTTACCAATTCAAACTATAGAATCAACAAAACTAAAAAATAATAGAAAATCACGTTTGAAGAAGAAGAAGAAGAAAAAGAAGAAGAACCTGCTAAGCTCAAGTTTTTCCTTGTAACACCATAGAACATTAGGTCTAGCCTTAACAACTGATTTGCTAAGCATGTAGTGGAGGTTCACAATCTGCTCACATCACAAAAACACACACATACTCAACACTCCATAACCAAAAAACACACACATATACACACAATCACAACTCACAAGTGTGCGTTTGTGTGTGTGTGTTACAAAGTGTACTCACCTGGTCGCGAGACTTATCGCCGATGATGACGAATATTGAACGATGTCTGGTTTTGACTCCGTTTTCAATTAGGGTTCTGATACGTTCGTCCACCTTCTTCCTCATTCTGATTGCTGTAGGCTTCGGTGAGTTTACAGGCGACGGCGAGTTGACTCAGTTGGCGAGTTGATATTGAGGCTCCGTTCAACAGTTAATGCATTTGCAACGGTGGTGGAGAACTGGTTGCTTTTAGGGTCTAAGTCGTTTGGGCCGTAAGGTTTATGATATTAATGGGCCCAAAAAATTGGGCCTGCTTATCAAGTTACAGTTTCACACTTTCACAAACCGGTTTTTTCAAAAAAAAAAAAACACGATTATTAAGTATGTTAATAACCTGCCCCAAAAACCCATTTTTTTTAGTTTGTGTGATTTAATGCTCTTAAGGGTCTTTAAAGTGGTGTTTTGGAGGAGATTGTTGGAGTGTAGTGTGGTGGGGATCAAATCTTGCTATTCTCATTTTAGTGATTTTGCTTTTTTCTTTTTAATTTGTGTATCGACTTAAACGTAATCGTGAACAAAAGTGAAGCCTCATGTTGGCATTAACCCTTATTTTAAACCAAACTTGTTTAATGGCTGACCTTATGTTGGTGAACTTCAAATTTGAGGTAAATCATTCTTTTGATTCTATACATACTCGTCTGTCAATGTTGGTGGGTTTTCCACTAGTAGTTCGCCCAAAATTTGATCTTATTGACATCTTCGAGAACTCCTTTTATAAGATTGTGAGCTTGGATATCATCACGAGCAAGAGAAACATTAGGCCAATAGATGAAGAGACTTAATCACCTCTCTCCATAACATCTCCTCTTTAGTTTTATACCTCCACCACCATTTACGTAACATACTTGGTTTAAATATTACAGTCTTCTCAAACTTAAGCTCAGGGGTAAAGTATTGTTGGGCCCCGGGGACCTGCTGTTTTTTCGCTCAGAAGTATAAATTTTTGCAACAACCTCGAAATGGTTCACCATTGTTTAAAACTTGAAATCAAACTTGGATAATATGAGAGTCGTGAAGATCACTTTCAGATCGAAATTATTCGGTGGTTCACCCGAATAAATCAATCGGATATAACTCAGACGAGATCAAGAATTAGTATGATTTTTGTGTGATATTCGTGAACCAGAAGAGAGAAGAGAAAGACCAATCTCTTTCGAAATCAGTATTTGCAGGGAAGAGGAGAAAACTATCGGTGGCAGTTTTCATATCAAACTATGACACTTTTTACCCTCAAGTTTCACATGTAAAATTTTGGTAAAATCAAATTTCCGTGCGTTTTTGATAAACAATGTTTACCAAAATAAAAATTTCCCGTGCTGATCTAGCAGCTCGATCCTAGTCACTTAGACCCCGCCGGGGGTTGCCGCCCCTTGGACCCCTCTCCCAGGGGCGTTGCCCCCTTGGAACCCCTATCAGGTTTTCAATTTCAAAGATCACAATAAACTCAAACAAGTGTGTACTCCCGCACCTCCTGACTTGTTTGATGGATATTATGATTAAATGGTCGTTAGTCAATCCAATTACACTAAAATATCTAACAATCGCTTCCCTAAAATAGAGAAGCCTTGAAGCACCACATTATTCGAACCTGTTTATCAATTTTATCTTCCTACCTTGCTATTGACTTAACTTATAGACATACGAATAAACGAAAGAATGCCTTCTTGTAGAGGGCTCCTTGAACTTGTTCACATAAATTTGAAAACTTCAATTTTAAGAGCATTCACATCCCAACCTCTATATATTTGTGAGTGAGTTCTTTATATTATAGATAATCGTTTTGAGTTGTTGTGAGTGGAGGATAGAGAACATGTTACCGTTCATCTCTATATTTGATAAAACACTGTTTATCTCTATTAATTTTTTAATTATTTTTTGAAGTAGTTATGAGTAAAGAAAAGAGAAAAGATAATGATAGATGTATAAAAAATTATCATTTGATTGAAAAGTATAGAGAAAAAATAATGATTTTTAATATAATTATAGATACGAAGATAAAAAGTAGGATGTGAATACTCTAATCCTTTTAGGCTCCATTCTCATTGACGTCAAACCTGTAAATGTAGCTTATACACAACATGACCCTATGAAAATAGGTTGTGGTCATGTTTTGATGCATGCTTTGCATATTACTCATTTTGATCACATACGTATAAATTGCGCATTCAACATCGTACTTTAATTTAACTCAAATTCATATTATGTAATACCACTCGCTACGATATCATTTGAGAGTACGTTATGTCTATGTCTAATTAGTTCATTCATACCATTTGTACAAAAATTAGTTGTATTTTATTTGAACTTAGCTGTCGTGTTATGTGATATTTTCAGCCGTTAGGAATTTGTCAAGAGGGATTTTCCGCTTTTTTAGACATCAATTTTTAGACATCAACTTAGCTTTTGGTGTCGGTTTGAACTGGTTAATTTGATTACGTATGTTTATAGTCATTCCCTAACCATAAAAATTGGTTATTAAAAAAAACATCAATGGATCCTCACTTTCTCAGTCAATTAGATTTTTCAAAATGACAACCTGATGGTAAGTTGTATTCCCTCTATTCAATAGGTCGGTGATTCAAATCTTCCTAGGTACATATATATGTGGTTAACAGGAAGTAGATTAGGAGTTGTTTTAGCAAACACACGCGAGCGCGAGCGCACACACACATATGAATAAATAAATTAAAAAGTCAGATTTTTCGTTTCTTTCAATCAGTTATGTTTTTAGGTATTTTGATTGGTTCAGTTGTTAACTATTTATAATCATACTAGAGATGAATACTTACTTCAAATATAAGTATACAACCATAAAATATCATAACCAAAAGCCGTAAATTCTTATAACTAGAAATGATCCCGCGCGCGATGCGCGGGTAAGCGCATCACGAACTTGAATACGAAAACCCAAATACAAAAAACATACTAACGGCTATCACTTCGACTTTGAACTCGAAGACATCAAGCAAACGAAAGAAAGAAATAATGTTAACATAACAGAATAAACTTAACAAACGTGTCGAATTAACGCAAGTTTTTACATATTTTATGATGCAATTTATATAAATGGGTATTAACAATAATTTTTAATTACTAAAATAACTTGAAAATCAAAAAGGACTAAATATAAAAACCACAACTTTTGTGGCTAAAAAAAGTCCATGTAGCCAAGACTTTGCTATTATATAGATAGATAATAAATATGTTTGGGTTTGTATGACTCTTAATAGATATATATTAAGATATTACTCAACAAACAATCACAATACAACACAAAAACGATATGACGTTGGTGACTTTTGCTACTAAGGTTGGATATCATGGTATACTTGGTAGTGTGGTTACATGACTTTTATCGGGATTAGGTAGACATAACACTCGCGTATACCTAGTAAGTTTCACACGACAAAAGATGGATGTCTTGGGATATTCGGTGGAGTTTGTTACACATCAATAAAAATTGTATATTGTTAATAATTACACTATTTAAATCTTTGATGGGATATACGCATAACACATAAACATTCAAAAAACCAATTAAAAATGTATCAAACTATAATGAATTAGAAGGAATAAATTTTTGCGTCATATTTTTTAATTATTTATATATCATATTACAAAGAGTTATATCCATTTAAAAAAAATCTAGAAACAATAAGCAATTAAAGTCAATTCCAGTTTTACCCATCCAGACTTGTTCCACGCCTAAAAATCATTTCCTTATAAGTGATAACTTATTTTCGTATCTGAATCTTGAATTTCTTAAATTAATAAGTTACAATGATTCGTAATATACATGGGAAATATTTAATCAGAGATTTAGGGGCGTGAGAAAAAATCAACAACAATATCAATACCCATAAACGGCCCAAATAAACTCAACCGCCAACCCATGAATTACCAAAACTACCCTTTCCCTTCACTACTTATAACAACCCTACCCTCCACCACCAACTACAAAGCTACACAAGCTCCCACCGTCGCAACCGCTTTTCGTCACAAACTCTCCGATCAATTTTCCGACGACTTTTATTCTTCAAGTTTTCAATAATGCCGAAAGGAGAAGATGCGATCGTTAGAAAGAAGAATAAGTCGATCAGGAAGAAGATGAATAGTAGCGATTCAACGAAGGTTTCTAATCGCATTGGCGCCAGTATGAGTCAGGTATGATTGGTTGTGTTTTGTAAGATTGTTATGATTGATTGGAGTTTTTTGTGTAGAGTCTTGAGAAATTTGTGACTATGTCTGGATTTTATGTTATTTGATTCTGCTTATTGATGTATGTTATAGACACGTATAAACATATATATGTAGTTCAAATCGATTTCGTGCCTGGAAGCAGCAAACTGCACTAATTATATTCAGAAAGCTTTAATTAGTAGTGTTCTATATGATTGTTATGATTGATCGAAGTTTTTCGTGTAGAATTTTGAGAATTATGTGAATGTGTGTGGATTTTCTGTTCTTTTATGACAAATTTAAGTGTTTCTTCTTTTTGAAGTATGTTAGAAACACACATGATCATATATATGTAGTTCAAATCGATTTTGTGGCTAGAAGCAGTTAATTGCACTAAATTTGTGCAGCTAGATTTACCAAAAGAGTAAACCAAATTATCTGAACGAGTTTTTTTTTTTGGTTGTAATCGTGGCTCTATGGATATTATCTAAAATTTCTTCATCTTTTATGAAAATTTATTTGTTGTAGTATGTTATAGACGCGCATAAACAATATATATGTAGTTTATATATGTAGAATCTTCATCTTTTGGGAGAATTTACTTGAATTGTTAATCATGTTGTTTTGATGAGCTCTGATTTCTTGTGTGTTACATGTTGTTGAAGAGAAATATTAGAAGTTGGAACACTAACAAGGAGGGATTTTCTTCACTTTCTGTATCTCTTTCTTTTGTGATGATGCAGGAAATGTGCTTTAGTCTCCCTACTCAGGAGGATCCATTAAATGACAAAGATATGAATCTTGATTCCAAGAAGACTAAAGTTTGGCCACCAAAGGGAGATAATAATCTGACAGAAAACGATAGCGATACTTCGCAAAATAAGAGAAAGGTTAATGTGGATCATAAATCAAATGGAAAAAACCTGGAACCGAAAATGGCAAGGGTTGAGAAAGAATCAACACTGTCAGATATGAGAAGTGCCAAGAAGCATAGTGGGAATATCTCCATGGATGAAGGTTGCCCGTCAAAATTTCTAATTTCGTGTTTGAAAACAGTACAAGATTTGATGCATGATAGTGAGGCATTTCAACGGGGAAGACCTTTGTTCTTTGACTCGTGGGGATTTGAATTTTGGAGATGCTACACGAGTGGAAAACATGTGTTGGAGACTAGTGGATGTGCTACCAAGGAGCAAATTGCCTGGATAGGATCATCTGCTGTTGATACTATCACTAAAAAGGAAAAAGAAGGCGAAACTTTCACCGGCCCCTATCTTTTGTTCATTGTACCCTCACAAGAGAAAGCAACACAGGTATGCCTAGTTATATATGCAAGGCTAGTTCGTTGTCTTTTGTTCTTCAAAATAGTTATAGTCAAAAGATGCAGACATAAGTTAGAATTTGGTGTTGTGAGACGCAGTTTGTGCTAAAATGTTGGTCAAGTCTCAAAAACCATCTTGGTCTTTAGGATTCATGAATGCCATTGGTTTATAGTGGTATAACCAAACAACTCTTTGCAGGTACGCGCTGCTTGCAAGCCTTTGAAGGTGTTTGGAATACACACAGTGAGTCTACATCCTGGTGCCTCCATAGATCACCAAATTCAGGGGTAATTTACATAACTCTATGAAACTTGTGAAGTTGTTTGCTGATTTATCTCTTAACTGTAGCAAATGAAATATATACGTGTGTGTATTTGTGTGTGTGTAATATATGTATTTGTGATAGGTACATGACTTGTTTTTAGATCGTGGAGTTTGATGTTTACGGGAAAAGGTTATAAACCTGGTTCTGCCATAAAATTTTCTAGTCTTATGTTTGACTCAATAATCTTCAGATCATATGAAGATGTGTGTATCCATGCTTCACAGGAAAGATTGTATATTGATGATGTTACCTTATCCTCAGTTAAAATGTTCAGTTAGTTGCCTTTTTGCTCATTGACTAATTGGAGGGCATGCTATTTGTTGATCTTTTTATAACTTTATTGTTAATGCAAATCGTGAAAACAATACTCAAATTGCATTTATTATACACTACACGGAGGAATTAGAAGTCGGTGAAACTAAACGAATACAGTTTTTGATTTTATATATAAGTAATATAACCACCCAACAAATAAACTCAGAGACAAAGTCAAGCTCCCCGTCCCTTTAAGCTCCAAATTCTGCATTGTTACATTCAGTTCCCATCCGTCATTCATAAGTCCTTTGTTATGTTAAAGTAAGTTTCCATGCTTCTACATCTATTTAGAGGGCGTTTACGGTTGTGTTTGTAAACTGATTATTCGATTACTGTGTTTTCATAGCACAAATATTTGGTTTTGAGTGTTTGGAGTTATCTGATTATTTCAGATTGAAATAATTAGTTTCAATGATCAGTTTGATAGTAGCCATCCAAACTGAGTATTTCAAAACACATTCGACTTCAATTCATATTCCCCTAACAGCTTAGTAATTTTAGACCAATTTTAGTTGCATCGTCATAATTGTAGTCGTATATACCTAATTTAATAAAATTATGTTCTTGGTACAGATTAAAAACTTGTGAGCCAGAGTTCATTGTATGCACACCAGATAGACTTTTGGAGCTTGTTTCCATGGAGGCTGTTGATATTTCTGGTGTTTGTTCACTGGTATTCTTTTCAACCCCCTTTTCTTTTACATCATTCATGCCAGTTTTACTATTTTATTGCAGCCATTTCATGACTGTTTATATATGATTAAAAGTTTATCTTTTTGGAATATGCAGATTATTGATGGACTGGAGTTTTCTTCTGGAGATGCTTACATTGACAGCATAAAATCTATTCAGCAGCATATATCTGTTGATCCACATACTGTGTTTTCTACGATGGGTTGACTGATGCGCGTTTACCTGCAGTGTCGAGTCTTTTGCCAACCCCAATGTGCCGATTGTCACGAGATGAAATTTCTGTTAACAAGAATGCAACATAGAAAGAATTACTGGATATGTGACTGACTATATATAATCAATTCTTTTGAAGTTTAATTGTTTTAAATTGAACTTATTTACAGTTACTACCCATAAAATTTAAATTGCTGGTAATGAAAAAAAAAGTTATTGATAAATGTTAAAGGCGGGCTGTAGTAAGCCTTGTTCTAATCCAACTTCTAGTTTATAACTTTAACTTTTTTGAAGGCCACATTTTAGCTTCTCTATTCTTATTGTTTGACAGAGTATTGACAATATGAATAGTTATTTCATAAGTTTTCAATGTATAATGTTCAAAAAATAATTTGAAGAAATATGATATCTTCAAAAGAATATATGAAATTTTATAGACGTGAAATTCTTTATTAATTACGTAACTTTAACCATGTATATAGGCCCGAGACCATCTCTTGTGTGGTTGCCTTGACTTTATATTTCTAAAGAACCATTATCACCTGTTTTTATTTGAAGAGATGTCATACCATGTAAAAGAGAGGTAAGTTTGTGTAGATGTAATGTCACTAGATTTTATAAAAACTACATCTTCCTACTATAATAAAAGAGTAATTCCTACTATAATAAAAGAGTAAATTGGAATGACATGTGGCAGCACCACAATCATTTTCATCAAAATTTTCCGCATCTTTCTCCTATTAAATAATTATCTTAATTACTAATAATATTATTTAACATTTTATTAGATTCAAAATAGTTTTTTTTATAAATTAAGAAAAAGATCTTTTTATTAATGTTATTTCTAAATAAACAAATTTTTATAAATAATATTTTTTCTAAAACATCAAACTTTTTTAAAAATATGATATATTATAAAATTGGTGTTTTTAAAAAGTAAAATTTTTAAAAACAAAAAATAATTAAATTTAAGAGTTATGATAAGAAATTTTAAAAAATGATATTTTTATACGGTTTGTTTTAAAACAAAATGTTTTTTTTTTCAAAAAAAAAATTAAAACAAAATTTTAAAAAGTTGATATCACTGCTTTATTACTTATATTACTTACTCATACGTAATTTCAGTAATATCGTATGACGTATCTTGGAATATCGTTTTAAATTCCATAAATTTTATTATATTAATATTTTATTTATTCAACCCGTATAATACACGGATTTACTAAAGCTAGTAAAGTAAATAAAAGCCAAACAACTTAACTAAAATAACTGTAAACAAACCGTATACATACATACATACTAATAATTATATGTACCTTATCCTACAACCGATGGCTTTCTTCATCGTAGGATTTGGATCCATTGGCAGCTTCACACCCAACTCTTGAAAACAATATGAAAACGTCCATTATTTAAATTTATCGAAACCTAAAGACAAAAATGTAAAAGTTGTTAGTTCTGTCTTCTTCCAATTTTGTTACAAGATAATAATATAACGATTATGTTATGTTTTGCTCCATTTAAGTCACTCTTTCACGTAACAGTCATTAATCAAGTATTAGGTTATGTTGGTTGTTGTTATTTTTGTTATGTGGTATGCTCACTATCTGGATAGTTAAATTATCCAAATAGACTATTTAGATTAGACCATGTGGTTTAAATTTTTGGATTGGTTTACCTTGCATCTCTTATTTTACTTTTTATTTTAAAAATCTTCCAAGACTTGAAAGAAATCAAATAGCTAAAACAAAAGTGAATATGCACCCGTTACAAAATCAATTGTTTGCATTTCATGTAGCTTCTATTGTATTCTTATTAGAGGATCTACAAACAGCCATTCGTGACCTTTGTGGCAACATGACGACTGATGTGGAGGAGAAAGTAGGAGAAAGGGTCAAGCGTAATTTTAGGTGCATTCTTGTTCAAGTTAACTTTTGCGAGTTAAATCACTGTAATCATGAACTACATTATCACCAAAATCTCTTTGCGTTTTCAAATATTAATTTCAAAAGTCAATGATCTCTAGTCCTGTGATTGAGATGAGGTACACAAGACTTTATTATTTGAGGATGTCATTTGTTCGAGTCATGCTTGGAGTAAAATAAAGAATAATAACCGATTGGACCGAACCGTTCAGAACCGGTTGTACTAATATAGGATCGGTTCCCGGTTCCTATAATATGCGAATACGATTCTCGATTCGGTTTTGGTTGTGAAACCGGGTATGTACATAAAAAGTCCATAGCCCATAAGAAGTTTGAGTCTAAATAAAATACTAAATCTAGTAATAGAGGAAGATTTACAAATCGTTAACCTAAAAGACGTCTAATCGTATCCTCTACTTAAACTCCAATACAACATTGACTTCCAAACATTTACAACATTGAAGAAGAACGTTCATTGACGGACAACCATGAGAACATAGTGCTAGCAAAGAAATTGGTAGTTTGCGTATCCAAATTGTGGTTTATTTGAATATTGACTTGCTCTTTTTAATTGATTATCACATCATGTCTTTATTTTAAATTTTTCAACAAAACAGGTTCCTTACTGGTTCTTCAACAAAATCAGAACGGGTTTACCCGGTTAAGAACCGAACCGATTAGGTTGCCATAAGCTTCAGTTCCGGATTTCAAATTCAGACTATCTAGTTCTCGGTTCTAATAGGTTCTGGTTTGGTTACAAGCCGGTTCAAACCGGTAGCACACTTTGGAGCTCGGCCTCAACTAAGAAATAAATAAATAAGTCCAACTAACATAAAATCTATCCTCTGAATTAGTATCGTACATATTTCTTTACAAAAAGAATACTAACGTCAAAAAGGTTATCGTTAATAATATCACATGTTTCATCCAATATATTGACAAGTGAGTATAATACATTTAAATTACAATAAAAAATGAAAACCAAAAAAGTGACTACATAATACAAACAATTTTATAAAAACTTGTCCACCACTTTGGTGTTATTCTAGGAGCATCTAACAAGAGCATATACCATGACCAAAAGTATCAACACCCAACCCAACTTGTGGCACACTAACCAAGACAACCCATCCATGTGAATTCATCCTTTCTTCTAACACCATTATAATGACATCATCAAACCATCGTATCCGGTTCAACTAAACCCGACCCTTTTTATTCCCCAAAAAATAATAATAATAATAATTGTGCTCAATCACAAGTCTATACTTGAGTTACCATTTAAACTTTAACTAGCATAAAAGATAGACCAGAAGATGCTAACAAAATGCCTTCAAAAGCACGATCGCGCTCTTGACCCATTGAGTGATATGTGACATGAGACGGATGAAAAGGAATCTACACAAAAACGCGAAGAAAACTTTAACATTGTCTTAAATAGTCAGTATCTCCGTGCAGCACACTTAGTTTTCCTTTTGGTTTATCGGTTAGGGGAACATTATGGTATATATTGATATGTCATATGTCTTCCAATATGTCATAGTGACCATACCCATGAAACAGAACTTTAATTGAACTCTTGTCATCCTTTTCATACTCTTTACCATATTTGCAATGTTCAACAGTTTTTGAGTGCTTCGCTCCAGCATGAAGACCGATATCGCAGTCCTGTAAATGAACCGAAGTGATGCAACCATGTGCTCCATTTCAAACTCACATAGTGCAAAAGAAAGTAAGGGTAATGAACAGTGTGCAAATGAACTTACTTGAGAACATGTGACGCCATTAATAACTCAGGTTCTCCACCCCATACGTAAGGTTTCTCGATCCTCTTGACATATACATCGAAGTCTTCCTCGATAAACCTTAAAAAAATGATAAAGTTAAGATTTTTATTCTTTTGTACAAGCCAATAATAATTTATCATGAAAAGAAACTTACCATTCGACCTCTTTTCGTCTCTTTGAAAGCTCATCAACAACCTGCAAATCCCAATTTGCATTGAAAGGTGATCAACATGTGTCACACCTTAAAAATTCGATATGAGATTCATCGTTCATCAATATTCAAACAAGAGAGTCAAAATTGAACTTACTTGAGCTCTTAATTTATCAGCAAGTTCTCTCTGTTGATTCTCATCAGGAGCCCCCTCACCATTTCTCAAACACACCATATGAGCTATTGCTCTAAATAAGCATCTTCCATCTGCAGGAACCCCTGCAAAGATTTTAACCTTCAAAAAACCGTCTTGAGTCTCCTTGATTGTGCAAGAACAAGCAAATATATCATAAAGTTCAATGTTTAGAACTCTTTTAGCATCACATCCTTAGTGAAGTACACACAAAAAAAGGTTTTATCGCGCGCAGTCTCTCTAACCCATATATTACAAATAAGATTGTACCGAAAACACTTATATATTTGTGTATCCTTTGTGAAGTGCAGAAGTTAAAGATATTCACTAAATAATACAATTTGTACCAATCAGTTTTACAAAACCTATAGCAGATGTTTACAGTTTGCTTATCTGCAGATGAATTTCAACTAGATTCTACAGTCTACACAAATCTCTATTATTATTCTTACATCCAGTAACAAAACCACACAATTCAACATCAAAAACCACAAATTTCATAAAAAAATAAACAATTGCAATCAAATTCAATCAAAATCATAACGAATCAACAAACCTGTTATTCTATAGTTCATCGAGTTTTCAGAAGCTGCAGTGACAAAATCAGCATTAACCTTATCATCACCGGCGACGAGCGGTTCCCCACCGGAATCACAAACCTCCACCGGCGGAGCTGCCAGGCAAGCGCAGATTCCGAACAACAGCCAGGCGGTGTACGGGCGGTGGAGCCACCGCGCAGGGCGGACGTCCCAAGCGACGTTCCACGAGCCCTCACCGGCCGGCCGGAGGCTCTGTTTCCCCCGGCGACTTCCCGCCGGAAGAATCGCATGCCACACGGACGCCGATACGCCGGAGACGGAGAACTTCAATCCTGTTGAACGGTGATCGAATCTCCGCCTGTCGCCGGAGCACTCCGCCGGAGTCGGAAGCAATCTGATCGGAAAACTGGCATCCGATTGGGCGTGACGGTGGCGCGCCGGTGAGGCGTAGTGACCGAAAGGTGAACAACCGAGGAGCCAAAGTTTGGGACGTGAGGAGATGACGCCGGCGAGCATTACCGGAGACGGCGGAGGAAGCGGTGGTTAAGACGGTGGCGCCACCATGCTCTGGCGGCGATGTGGTGGTTGTTATAGTGTGAGAGTTTGGTGGTGGTGGGGAGATGATTTTGTGAGTTGTATGGTCCGTCTGATATGGAGATCGACGGCTGTCAAGGGGATGATGATTCCCACGTGAGTTGCACGAGGGCTGGGTTGGTGACGTGTTCACGTGTTCGTCAAGAAACCTATGTTTGTATTTACGTCAATATGTATGTGTTGTTTTCTTGAATGTAATCGTAAGTCAAGATGTTTAATTAATAAATGTTTGAACCTAAGTTTCTTTAAAGGTTTTTTTAAATATTTTATCACAACTCATCTTGTGATAGTTTAATAGATTTATTATTGACGTAATAATAATACATTAGATACTAGACGTTCGTTTAAAATAAGGAACTAGAAGTTAGACGTCTGTTTAGAGCTCATTTAGTGTTTGTTTTTACTTGGTTATAATAGGACTAATAGATATTTTAAAGAATTATAAAATACTAACCGTAAAAATATTTAAGTTCATTGCTTTATATATTCTTATAAATATAATTACCTGAATGATTAGTGACTATTTGAAAAAACTAAGATCTTTACTCCGTTATCCCAACCACTAATCGATTAACCTGATAATTAATAAACACTTATATTATAGTTTATAATATCAAAACACTAGTGATAATTGCAGGACGATTAATTTGATCACATATCCAATTCTATACAATTAGATCGTCGTTTCCGTCATATGCCCTCAACCGCCCAGTTTTTGTTGGAACCATGTTGTTGGAGCCAGACACTACCGATCATCCATTTGTCTATGGTTACACCCCATCTCAAACCCAATTCTTAACAGCTGCGAATCTTCAATTTAGTTATTAATTTTTACCGATTGACATGTTTATATTATGTGTTTAAAAATTAATTTGGTTTAATCGTTTTAACCGAACCCAACCAAACCGAAAATATTTGATATTTAACAGTGTACAACTAAATGTGAACAAATTCTACCCTATTAACAAAATTTTTGGGTCTTTTGAGTTTTAGAAACATTGTTTATAAATTATAATATTAATATTAATATTTAATAAATTATTAAGAAAATAGAAGGAAACTCTTCGTCGACATAGGTGGTCGGGTCTATTTTTCCTGCATAGATGCCTTACACGACTCTACAAGTAAAAATATAAACAAACATGATGTTCTTGATGATCCACGTAAGCATATTACTTGGTGGTTTCTATTTGTCTACGTGGCTTTACAACAGCCGATTTATGCATTTTCGATTTTCGAGAGGACTTTAAAGTATTTTACAACACTTTTGTTCCTGATCCCCCAAGACTATGAACCTAACCATATGAATCCTCAAGGTCTTAGAAAACACATATTTAGTCCTTTTGACAGCGAAAGCAAGTTAACTTTACATGTATTACAATGGAATTGAACGTATTTGTGTGGATGTTTTCTAAAAGAATAGTTTGTTATGAAAATCTCGAGCCAAAAGTGAACTATCTCAAAAATAACTCTCACTCAAAACTAAACGCAATAAGATAAGTTGAAGTCATCACTAAGGGGCACAAAATGAAACTGAAGAAGAGATACTGAAATCCAGCTCTGGATGAAAACATCATCGTCCCTTGGTTCCGGTGAAAAAAATAAATCTTCGAACAAAGGAATAATCACCGGGATTCATTGGATGAGTTTGTGATTTACCAATTGTATCGTACCACGCTCAAAACACAGAATCTAAGAAAAACTTAGGAAATTTTAAAAAATCTTATGTGGCAACCTGGAGAAACCAGAGAACCCGAAACAACTCCCTTTCCCCTAAAAAAACACATAATCTAATTTTTCTAAAATCTTAAGGTTATTCTCTTTTCTAACATTATCTGCTAAGCACTCACTTTTGTCCTTGTTCTTTGTATTTCATGCATGGCTACTCATTTTCACCCTTCTATAGTGGTTCTTCCGTTCTTCATTTACAAGGGACGCCTCCGTTCTTTATTATCGAGTGACTCTTGATATATTTATCCGAGTGACGTTGACGTCCATGCTAACCATGAATCGTGGTTAATACCCTTCCACAACCGCTATACTACTAGAAAAGAGTATCTTCGTATACAAGTAAATGAATACAACAAAAACTGCATAGAAGACTTTAATGTCATTCTTATTCTATATGAAAAATATTAAACAAAACTATAACCAAATTTATTTGAATTCATGAAGTCGGATTTCTTTTCTTCTTCATTGAGTAGAGAGCACATGCTCACTGTCATTCTTAATAAATTTTTGTTAACCTGACTCAAAATTTTCCTTTGGAATGAACACAAAACAACGTAGAGCTGTAGAGGTATAGAGGTTCATTCCTGAAAGATATAGGTACAGGGGTAATTACTCTATAATTAATATACACAGCGAATGAATAGTGATTTTGTGTATCTCAACGGTACATTTTAAATCCGACGGTTGACAAGAGAGAGAGAACCGGAAGGAGCGACATATAAGCTTTCCCCTTTCTTTCTTTCATGTCGGATATAGGGCTTTCTATTAGAGAGAAATGAGAGAGGCATCAGATTTCTAGAACTGGCAGTGGTGTGGTGATGGCAACGCTGTGGTGGTTGCGGTGGTTTCTAAGCCGATACTGGTAGTTATTAATCAATAAAAGTTTGTTTTCGTTTAAAAATGATTAATCTATACAATTTAAATCGTTTTTCTGGTTTGTCTTGGACACTAAATCATCATAATCAGCCGTGATGATGGATGCAAATTGCAAAGAGACACCCATAAAAATTTTCCAAACTCTCCCCTTTTCTTTCTCCTCTCATTTTCCTTCTCTACTTCAAATTGGTGCCACCTCACCAACATAGTTCTCCATATGATGTTAAGAAACTTACAATAATACAATTCATACTCAAGCATTACAAAAATTTTACATGTGCTATTTTCTAAACCAAACTCATAACTCTATCGCGCAACCAATGTTTTTTACCACGACTTAAACTTCTCTCATAACTTTCCCATATACATCACTGACTTCCTTCTCGACTATCTGGAAATTTGGATTATGTAGACCACGTAACTTGGTTGTTATGTAGCTTCAGTTATATGGAATATGATCTCAACTAGTCAACTTGGTGTAAAGTCCGGCCAATCTTTGCTTCTTAGTCAAGATTTGCTTGAGATTCATAATTTCTACTGAGAAGATGATCCTTGTAAAAATGTAATTCTCTCAATCATTGGAACTTCTTGCCGGGCAATCTGAAAGGCTCGCAACAAAAGGGTGTTTGAAAATCAAAATCCATTCGTTAACAACATAATGTATGAAATAAAGGTGCTTAGTTTTCTATGGTCAATGATAGGAGCAAAATGGTATCATTAAAGTGGAGTGATTGAGTTAGTTTAAATGTTTGTAATTTATAAGCTGTATGTTTACTCTTCTGTTTTATGAGTTTGATAATTAGTTCTTTGCTAGATGTTGGTAAAAATAGAAGAGTAACATGTTTACGGTCCCATTTTTCTCGTTTTTCCTTGTATGACACATCAAAGCCACATCAGTTTTGTTTTTTTTTTTTTTTTTTTTTTTTTTTTTTTTTTTTTCATTTTCTTTGTTTTGCACGATGTCATACAAGTTTTTCCTTACATTCTCCCGATATGCATTAAGGGTGGGACGGTATAAATTGTATCTGAATTCTACAAACCAGTTGATACGGTGAAAATTCACCGGATCGATGAGTAACTGAACCAGGACGCGGTGTTCCGGGTATTTCCGACCAACCCCGGTTTTCCCTGAACACTCCCCGCCTTTTCCCAAAGTCCACTCTTTGTCCTCAATCTAAACAAAGGGTCAGCCAGTAGCAGAGTGAAAAACCAATAATCATACATATTTGACCCTTAAGGGTCACTCACTCACTCACCATGGTGCTTTCACCATCTTCGTCTTCTTCACCATTGTCTCTCTTAAAAGCCTGCAAAAACTTTCGAACCCTCGAACAAGTACACGCCCAAATCATCCGCAAAGGCTCCGAACAAGATCACGTTCTCATAACCCAATTCATCACCATTTGCAACTCAATCTCTCGCACCCACATCACATACGCATCATCAGTCTTCAGTCGCGTTCATCAACCCAACATTTACCTCTGGAACACCCTCGTCAAAGGCCATTGCACACACTCATCGTTAGCTACATCCATCAGTTTCTTTAAGCGCATGAAACAAAGTTGTCATGTTGGTGCTGATAAATATACGTTCCCATCGCTTGTTAAAGCTTGTGCTAGTGTTCTTGCGTTGAGAGAAGGGTGGGTTATTCATGGGTTGATTGTTAGGTGCGGTGTTGAAGGTGATGTGTTTGTGGGGTCTAGTTTGATTGATCTGTATGGGAAATGTGGTGAGATTGTGAGTGCGCGTAAGGTGTTTGATGAAATGCTCGTGAGAAATGAGGTCACTTGGACTTCTATGATTGTTGGGTATTCGAGTAGTGGGGATTGTGTAGAGGCGAAGAAGTTGTTCGATGAAATGCCTCAACGAAATGCTTACTCGTGGAATGTGATGATTAATGGGTTTGTTAAGTCTGGTGATATGGTGAGTGCTAAGGTTTTGTTTGACGAAATGCCGGATAAGAATATGGTCTCGTTTGATACGATGATTGATGGTTACGCGAAGTTGGGGGATATGGTGTCGGCGAGGTCTTTGTTTGATCAATCACCTGAGAAAGATGTTGTTTCATGGTCTGTGTTGATATCAGGGTATGCGCAGAATGGTCAGGCTAAAGAGGCTGTTAAAGTGTTCAATGACATGCTTTGTAGGAATGTTAAGCCTGATGAGTATGTGATGGTGAGCGTAATGTCTGCGTGTGCACAAACCGGAGATTGGGAGTTGGCGAAGTGGGTTGATTCGTATTTGAGTGAAAGTTCGATTGATATTGGTCAGAATCATGTGGCTGCTGCGCTCGTGGGCATGCATACAAAGTGCGGGAATCTTGATAGGGCAGCATACTTGTTTGAAAAAATGCCTCGACGGGACTTAGTTTCCTATTGTTCTATGATACAAGGACTGTCTGTTCATGGGCGTGCGGTCCAGGCTGTTGCGCTCTTTCGCAGGATGTTAGCAGAAGGTCTGACTCCAGATTATGCGGCCTTCACGATCATTCTAAGTGCTTGTAGTCATGCTCATCTTGTTGATGAAGGCTGCCACTTTTTTGACTTGATGGTTAATGAATACTCTCTAGCTCCTTCTACCGATCACTATGCGTGTAAAGTCAGTCTTCTTGGTCGTGCGGGAAGGTTAAGAGAGGCGTATGATATCCTTAAAGAAATGCCGATGGAACCCCATGTTAGTGCTTGGGGTTCTCTTCTTTGGGCTTGTAGGATACATGGTGATGTATCATTAGGAAAAGAGGTTGCAGCTCGGCTTTTCAAGATTGAACCTCAAAATGCTGCAAATTATGTGCTGTTATCTGACATATATGCAGCTTCGAATCAGTGGTCTGATGTTAACGATGTGAGAAATCAGATGAGCAAGAAGGGAATCAGAAAACTCCGTGGGTGTAGTTGGATATAAAGTGCCTTGTTAATGTCTTTCTGTTCAGAATATATTTAACTCATACTTCCAAATGATCAAGGCATTTTGGAATTGCAAATTGCTATTTGGGAAGGAAGGCATAAGTCAAAGTCTTATGAACATATAACACTCACATTGATCAATTGTAAATATTGGTATCTGGCTGCCTGATGCTATGATATTATTCTGGTTTTTCGCCGGTCCAATATGCACCCTCGACTCTCAGTGTTATCAGGTTGTGTTGGATTCTTCTTTGAAAATACGTGCTTCTTGTGTGGGTGAAACATTACCATGCTTGCAGAGATGGTGAAATCAGGGTGTATTGGGTTTAACAGAAAATGCGAGATTTGGATACGTTGAAGGTGATGCTTATGCATTTCTTATGGCTGACAATACTCAGCTTTTATGAACCATCACGTCAGGCAATTGTATAGAATTATACCAAGTGTCCAATTACATGTTTTGTATCACAGATGTGAACCTGGTGCCTGCAATCTCGGCTACAATCTCTCCGGCTCAAGAACTAGGAGCTTGAAAGGGTTACCGCATGCCATTGTAAGTAATTTTGCAGGGATTTGGGCAATAATTTTAAGATACACAATTTTCTTAACAATGGCTGGTAATTCGTGTGCTTGCTTAAGTTTTGGGTTACTATCTACCATCTCCAAAGCAAAATTGCTGTAAATTTAATTACTTAGCTGTTTGCACTTATAGCTTCACAATTGATGATTTTTGTAGATCATTTGTCATACTTATATTATTATAGGCTTGCAAGTTGTAAGTTTAATATCAAAGATGAATAGAAGTTATAAATCAGAAAGATGGATCAATTTAGGCATCAAGTATACTTTTCTCTGTGTGATATATGGTGCTTGCTAGCTTTTCCTTTGTATAAGGTCAACTATGAGGTCAAATGCAGTCCATTTAAAGATACAAGGAGAGATTTGTTAGGGTATGATTTACATTGTCCAAAAATAATGGATTAAAAACATGCATTGACTTGGTACTATCAAATCCTTATTATAAGTTATATCTAAACATCATCCATCAATTTTTTGAAGTCAAAAGAAGAACTAGAAGAAAAAGACCGGAGAAAAATATAGAGAAGTTGGTTGCATATGTGTTCTAGTAACTTATGGTTGTGGGGGCCACACCGTTGGTGGTGGAGATGGGCAGCATCAACGCAAAGGACCACCATTGTGGAGGTAGCTATCGAGAAGGATAAACACGCCCAACACGCTCTCAAATGGGTTGTTCTGGTGATTGTAAGAACTCGTTACCAGTAAACTCACATGACCTTTTAATACCTGATTATCGTATATAATCATTTTGCTTAGTTGTCTAAAGTTAAAACTTTTGATTCTGAGAGGTTTTGATTTACACAATGGCTTTTCAGGAAACCAAAAACTCATTCAACGTCTTTCCATGCTACTTCTTGTGGTCCCTTGAATCTTTTTTCGCTTAATGTTTCTCTTAATAACTAAATGATTTTACAAAAGGAGGTAGGGGTGATGGGAAAGCCGTTTCATAGCCAGAGGGGAAAAGAAATTCCGTTGGCCAACGCTACCCATAACAAGGACATACCGTTACTCACCACCTGTCACTCACCACCTCATATCGGTATTGCATGGGATAGGGCAATGTTCTTGTAAGGCATAACACCACATCAACATACCACCATCGTGACACATTAACACACATCCCTTAACCAAATTTAGAGAGACTTGATTTTAATTCCTTTAGATTTCATTCTCTTTCAAATTTTTCAATCTAAACAACCCTCTTAGCAAATTCAAATAAATCCATAATTAAGTTACGTATTTCCTATGATTAAACATATCTTACAATTTTAATCACCTACAAATACATGTTATACATAAATCAATATACTTTTAAAACACATATCACTCTTGCTAACACAATCACGAGAAAAACATACATCCAATTACATTTTTTATTCATAAGTTCATCACAACTCGCAACACCTCAAATAAAGTCTCCATATCTTATCACCATATCGATCAGTATCACCATCATCTTCATCTTTTGTTAGATCGTTTGCACCTCCTCCCCCACTGCCTCCATTGCTGTTAGATCCCACTGATTTGAATCGATTAGGGTTTTCGTTTCGCGATTTGAGGTGTAATTGGGGGAAATTGTGTGTTTCTATCGGTTTAAATCTGACGAAGGGGTTGAGGGTCGTTTGTGGAGTTCGATTTGGGTTTGAAAATGGAGTTTGTGAGATGTGATGAGTGGGGAGATGGAATTTGAGACCTAACACCATGATTAGAGGTTGATTAGTTTGTTAATCTGTTGACTAGGGTTTGATTAGTGGTGGGATGGTTTCAAACTGTTGTCCTTTTGGTTTGATTTGTAACAAGAAGTCAACAATCTAAGCCTTCCTATTTTATTATTTTATTATTTTGTTTATTATAAACTGGAAACTAAGTCACCTGATGCGTGACGTTTATAAACTTCGTTACGTGTGTTATGAGTGTGACTTTAACGTGGTTAAGCATATCAAAGAAACGTATCAAGTTGTGACGATTTGGTTCCGTGGATCGAAACATATATAGAAAAACAATTATATAACAGTAGCGATGTTTTTCGATCGGTATCAATTTACGTTTAATAAAATGCTTGCAAGTTTTATATCAAAGAAGAACATAAATTATAGAGTTAATTACGCAAATGGTCCTTGTGGTTTAGTGAAAATAACATGTTTAGGTATTAAGAGTTTTTTGTAACAGGTTGGGGTACTGTGTTTTTAATTTGTAACGAGTTAATGTATTAATGCTAACAGACGTTAACTTTTATGTTAAATCTAGGTACATTTTTATCTTTTTACTTTATAGGGACTGTTTATGTTATTTAATACATATAAGGGTCTGTTTGTGTAAATATATATATACATATATAAGGGTATATATATATGCACAGACACACACACACTCTTTTTAGGTTTTGGAACAATTTCACCGCCGCCGGCCTCCACCAGCGCCTCCGGCCACCACCGCCGTCCACCATCCCCGCCAGCTCCCACCGCTAGCTACCACCCCCACCAGCGCCATCATAGACGAGACGGGAGCAACCACCACTAAAAACCCTAATTTCGTCAAAAGGTTAAACCACCGCCATCTAGCCCCCATTATCGGCCACCATCACAACATTTCGTCCGACCACACCCATCCCATGACACCACCATAATCAATGCCAAACACATTGTCGGCCCCCCCACCCTAATTGGAGATTTTTGTTTTGGGCTTGTAGGCAACAACAGTGGTTCAATGGGGAGGAAGTGGCAGTTGATGGTGCGACGGTGGTGATAATGCGATGATGATGGTGGTGGTGGTGAGGATGATATGATGGGGTGGAAGCCACCGATGGGAGCTGGTAGGGGTGGTAGCTCGCGGTGGGGGCTAGTGGGGATGGTGGACTGTGGTGGAGGCCGACGGTGGATGCTGGCAGTGGTGGTGTTGAAATTTGTTTCAAAACCTAAGGAGAGTGTGTGTCTATGCATATATATATATATATATATATATATATATATATATATATATATATATACCCTTATATATGTATATATATAATTACATAAACAGACTTTTATATGTATTAAATAACATAAACAATCCCTATAACGTAAAAAGACAAAAATGCCCTTAGATTTAACAAAAAAATTAACGTCTGTTAGCATTAATACCTTAACTCGTTACAAATTGAAAACATAGTACCTCAACCTGTTACAAAAAAACTCTTAGTACCCAAATCTGTTATTTTTACTAAACCACAAGGACCATTTGCGTATAACTCTAAATTATATATTAGAAAGATGGACCAATTTATGCATCAAGTATACGTTTCTCCGTGTGTATCTATACATATATAGCTGTTTGCTAGTTTTTTCTTAGGATAACTTTGTAAAATAGTAATCAAGTTTTAGAATTATTTTAATTAGGCCACTCATAAAATTTTTTGTTCCAATCAGGCTACTTGTAAAATTTTTGTACCAATCAAATCACTAAAGTTTCAAGATTGTTCTAATTAGGTCATTCATAAGTTGCAAAAAATTTCAAAAAAATTGAAGTTTTTAAAAATTTAACAATATTTATAAAAAAACTAAATTATTTTAAAAATTTTGTGAATTATTTAAAACAATTAAAAAAATATGAGTGACCTGATTATAACACCTTTTAAACTTTAATGACCTGATTGGAACAAATAAAAGTATTAGTGAACCAATTGGAACACTTTTAAAACTTTAGTTACCTGATTAGAACAAATAAAAATATGAATGACCTAATTGGAAAACGGTGAAAACTTGCTTACTATTTTATTATGTTTTCTTTTTTCCTTGATATTAAAGTCAACTATTGGGTCAAATGTTGTCCTTTTGAAGCCATAAGAAGAGATTTTTTAGGGTGTGATTCACATTGACAAAAAAATAATGGATAAAAACCATGCATCGACTTTGTAATATCAAATCCTTATTTTAAGTTATATCTAAACATCATCCACCAATCTTTGAAGTAAAAAGAAGAACAAAAAGAAAAAGACCAGAGAAAAACTAGAGAAGGTGATTGCATAAGTGTTCAAGTAACTTAAATGGTGGCGTGGGCCACATCGTTGGCGGTGAAGATGGGCCCCATCAATGCAAAGAATCACCATTTTGGCGGTAGCTATTGACAAGAATAAATACAACAAACACACTCTCAAACGGGCTGTTTCAGTGACCATGTAATTATGTAAAACCTTTTCCAGTAAACTCACACGACCCTTTCATACCTATTTTCTTGTTATCGTAAATGATCATTTTGCTTAGTTTTTTGAAATTTATAATTTTTTTTTATTTTGAGAGGTTTTGGTTTGTTAGTTGTGAGCATATACACAACATGAGCTTGTCCTCTGTCTTGTGTGGAAGGTATTTGTTTTTAGAAGTGTTCAAGAAAAAAAGCATTTTGTAAACGTTAAAATTACATAATTATTTTTCTAATTTTTCAAGGATGGGTTGCTCGTTTAACATTTTGAAGTAGAAGTCAATAGCTTCTGAAGACACTAAAAGCATATTTCACGTCTTTCCAAGTAGTTCTTGTGTTCCGTTGAACTTGTTTGACTTAACTTTTGTTCGAAAAATTAACTGCTTACACCAAAGAAGCATCATTTGAGTATATCATGTCAACAAGATAATATCCATGATCGTATTGGCTATCGTTAACTTGTAATATACCGATAGGTGCCATTCCATATAGTACATTGCTGAATGCTGGAGATCGAGGATGTTGATGTTGAAAGAAACATCAAATAACGTATGACAAATCCATAAATCTTGCGAGGCTATTCTATCGTATCATCAAAAAGAAGGGAAATGGTTTGAGCCATTGCTACTAAAACGTGGCAAAATCATGAATCACCTACAGGCTACAAAAACAAGTTACATCAATCAACATGCTCTAAAAATACACATCCAATCACATATCTTATTCATAACATCATGATAACAACATATACATCTGATAACACACAATCTTCAATAATCAAAATCCAAGCCAAAGAAGAGCAACACTAACACCAACACCAAACATAAGCACAACACCTGCAAACATGAACCCAGAAACAACCATGAGAGCCTCCACAAACGCTTCGAACAGCAACCGAGCCACCTGCGCACAGACCAACGCCATCGACCCGGGTAACCCCAACCCCAACGCACCCACATTCTGCAGATCCGAACCCACCAACAACTCAAAACACCTCAAATAAAACCTCCAAACCGCACCACCATATCGATCTCCATCACCATCACCATCTTTATCTTTTGTTAGATCATATGCACCTCCTCCTCCTCCTCCGCCTCCGTCACTGTTCGATCCTTCTAAATTGAATGATTTGAATCGATTAGGGCTTGTTCTCCATGATTTGAGTCGTAAATGTGAGAAATTGGGGGTTTCGATCGGTTTGATTCGGAACAATGGGTTGAGGGTTGTTTGTGGAGTTCGATTTGGGTTTGAATATGGATATTGTGAGATGTGATGAGTTGGGAGATGGAGTTTGAGACCTAACACCATTGTTAGAGGTGGATGTTAACTATGGTGTTATTGTGATTGCTATGTTTATTAGGGTTTGATTAATGAGTGGTGTGAATGTAGGAATCCTCTTGGTTTGATTTGTGATAATGTAAGTCCCTCGTGTATTAGATTTATTGCATTTGTGTCCCTAGCGGTTAGTAAATAGGTGTAACACCTCATGTAAATCGTACTAAAATATTGTACGTTTTGTCTCTGATGAATTGCCTATCCAGGAGCTCTTGTTTGTTAAAGCTGTAAAATACATCAACTACAAAATATTACATCTTGAAAGGGACTAAATAGTGGCAACTTTTATCTCGTAATCAACGTAACGGGATTAAAGACTCAAACTTGGCATTGTGACTTATCAACTTGATTTTAGGATGGTTTTCTTTTTTTTTTTTTAAATGTGGATTTTTTATCATACCGGAGTAGATGGTTTGACTTAAAACTTAAAATTGCCTGGTATCAAATCTTATAGTGTTACATATTTTTGAAAACTTGTTTCCTTATATACGACCATTATTTTTCTTTTACATAAAATAATATTTTCTTTAAAAATCATCAATTAATATGTTACAATTTACCTACTCATAGTGTCAACTCAACCGTCTCAACCCATGCTAAAAGTTTCAGATTCCAAATGCCCAATAAAACGCAAACCAGGAAACCAACAGTCTTGTCTGGTTCAGTTTTATTTACTAATTAGGTTAGTATCTCGTGTATTACACGGGTTGAATAAATAAATATTAAATAATTAATAACAAAAATTTATTAATTATAAAATGATATTTTGATATAGGATACGATTGAAATTACTTATGAGTAATAATTATAAGTAATAAAATAATTTCTTTGTTTTTTTAGAAAAAAATTTAAACATTTTATTCCAAAACAAACCATTTAAAAAGTGTCATTTCTAAAAAAAACCTCATTATAACTCTGAATTTTAATTATTTTGATTTATAAAAAATTTATTATTTAAAAACACTAATTTTTAAATATTTCATATGTGTAAAAAAGTTTGATGTTTTAGAAAAATTTCTTATCTTAACAAATGTTTCCTTAGGCGTTACATTTATAAAAAAAACTCTTTTTTAAATTATTAATAGGAAACATAGACGAGAAAATTAGAATTAGAAGCTCTAAAATTGTACCAAATGTTCAACTTAAACCTTCTTTTATTATAATAGATAGATTGTTTGATTTGGTTACAAATATTAAAACCTGTTATTAATGGTATGACCTAAAAACCATTAAAATTGGATAGTAAATACTCATATAATAAATCATTTCTTGAAAACATTTGATCGAACACACCCCGAGCATCTTTTACACTACCACACTTCACCATTGTGTAGATCCTGTTGTTCTGCAGAAAGAATGAAAGATATAGAATAGTGGGAATTCTTGAGGACCAATGTCAAACAACTTCTTGAAGTTTAGGTCAACAATTGAAAAGTAAAAAAGTCTCGACAAAAAGTCAAAAAAAGAAGAAACAAAATGACAACAGTGTGAAAGGAACCCAGGATTTCAATGACATTTTGTCCGAACACAAACGCACTTATTAACCATGCTATGAGATCCACTAGAAACACGACACGTGTAGAGCTGTTGTCTTGTTTCTATATTCTATGGCATACTTTAAATAGAAAAGTAACATGATAGTGGGATTATCAATTTTAGAGCGTAGGTTTTTTAATTTATGTAAGTGTATGTTATTATCAGCGAATATTGTAAGTGGTTGTGAGTAGGGGTGTAAACGAGTCGAGTCGAGTCTTAGTTTTGCCCTACTCGAGCTCGGCTTGTTGGATTTTTCAAAAGCTTGAGCTCGAGCTCGTTCGAGCCTATTATTCTTAGATCGAGCTCGGCTCGAATAGTGAAACTAAAGCTCGAGATCGGCTCAAATAAGCTCGGTTTAATCTACGTACAATACAATAACGAGCCAAAGCTTGGCTCGAGCTCGTTTACGGAATAACAAATAGATTTAAGCTAAAGCCCGGCCCAAGCTCGAGCTCGATTTGGCTGCACTTTTAGTGTCATGTGTTTCATCAAGGATTGCATCAAGCTCGAGATCGATTATGGTAGTCTTTTTCACTAAGTATTAGTGGGCTCGTTAAGGCTCGCGAGCCTTAGCGATCCTTGAATGCAAGGCTCGAGCTCGTGCTCGACAACTAATCGAGTCATACTTCAGGCAAATCGGGCTAGAGCTCCTCTGGGCTTGGCTCGTTCGAGCTTTTTACCGAGTCGATCTCAAGTAGCTCTCAAGCCGATTTAATTCGTTTACACCCCTAGTTGTGAGTTAAAATTTATAAGTGTTGTATCGCGTTTTCTTATATTTGAAGAAAAGTGGTTGTGAGTTGAGGATAGAGAAAAAGTAATGATAAAAATATAAAAAAATATTATTTAATTAAAAAAAAAAGAAAAAATTAATAATTTTAGTAATAATATGAGGATGGGGATGTGAAAGATAGTATGAATGCTCTAATATTAATTTCACTTATAGTCCATGTATTTGATTAAAATAATTTTTGGTCTAATAATTTAATTCCATTTTTTTCATCTTCGTTTCAATACCCACTTTTTTCTAATCCAACCGTTGGCAGACACTCTTTATTTTGCAAAAAAAATATAATGAAGGAATTTTAACGCAAATCCCAACCCATTTACTCTCTACTCTCCCTATCACCCGACACCATATTCTCCGGGAAAAACACCACGAAGAACTCGATCGATAACCAAGCCCTCTTTGATTTACCCTATTATCTCAACTCTCTCCCTGTCTCTCTCTTATAAAAATGGTTAAACATTCAAATAAACTAATCAAGAGCGCGTCGGCTCAACCATATAGGGACATAAAACGATGTAAACATCCAAGGAATTTTTCCAAATTCTGTTGTTATAAACTTGATTCATACTTTTGATTTTGATTTAGCATGAAAATTACTAAAATGAAACTTATATTAGGGACTTAATCAATTTAGCAAATAGGATACCTAATCTAGTCTCACAGAATTACTAAGAAGACCAAAGTCAGTTGATTAACATACAACAATCTGATTTAATTATGTGTTTAGTTCATAGAATAATAGAATACTGTGTTTAGTTCTAATACATTATGTATGATTCAGCAAGGATGCATATTTGCATCAAAGCGAGCCTTACAATAGTCCATCAAGAACTCATTATTATTTTAAAATTAGTATACTATTATTTTTATCAACGTGGTTTGACTAAAATAACTATATTAGCGTACTGTTGTTCTTTTTTAGTGTTCTTTTTTCTTTCAAAATTAACTAAATTCATCCCCCATCATTACACTCAACTTATTACCAGAAAGAGTAAAAGCTATTAATTCTATCCCTCAATTTTCTATCATTTTGGGATTGTGTTTCAACTAATAAATAGATGAATAACAAACTGCTTTTAGGGTTACAGCTTAGCGGAAAAAATCAAAGTGTATTTAGAGTAAATTCAAATTCAGACTCGATAGAGAGTAATTTATGATACAGTTTAGAAGTAGTGTAGGTTAACGTTTAAAAAACATTATAATAATAATAAACAAATGAAGAACAGCCGATATGAATAATACTAAAAAGTTGAATCATATAACAAACATTAGAAGTAATTCAAAAACTTTACCTTAAAATACAATCAACCAATTCTACCATGTCTTTGCATCAACTAGTGAAATAGCATTTAGGTTAACAACATAAGCTGAAACAATGTCAATACAAAAAGTCAACTTTCAATGTATATAGTTATATACGGTTCTAGCAAAAACAATTCACTTAGCAAATCCTTTTGACTTTTAAATATTTACAAATACTATAGTAGACCTAAACAAACAAATTCCTAAAAAGATGACACCAACCTTCACATCTTTGACACTTTACAATCACTAAAATGCTGCAAACAATGATTACATCTACGAGATCTAAACATCTGACGGGCTGTCAAATTGTTTGTTCATTGGGTTTTTCGAGCAAGATGGACCATTATCTATCATGTTTGAGCTGCTTGGTCCTGCTTCTTGTATGTTGTTAGTGTACCGTGGTTGACTATCTGTGGAGGGATTTGTTCTATGACTATCGTCCGTTCTTGATGAGAATCTGTCGGCTGAACTGAACATGGGTTGCATTGGGCACTGTCTGTCGAATATGTCAAGTAACGAGACTCGACAAACAGGACATGTGCAGTGTTGCTGCAGCCATATGTCGATGCATGATGAATGGAAAAAGTGTCCACATGAGGGCAAAATGCGAATTGTGTCATCTGCACGGTAGTCTGAAAGACAAACTATGCATCTACAAGAATAAAAGAATATGTGAGAAAGAAGTGACTTTACAAGAAATGGTCAACAAGTCAATGCACCCCATTGACCAAAACTTCTTTAAGATGGGATATGTTGGATGATACGCTGTTGATAACTTCTAGTTAAAGAGATTTAAGTATTAGTTTGACATTTTGACTTTGCTTTCAATATAATTCACATAGTTGATCCATTGAAGCAACCAAATAGACAAGAACAAGGCATAGCTTTCAATTTAGAGAGAAACCATTTCATTTCAAAAAATTTTGACCTTTCCAAGTCAATTGTTTTGCAACTTCAAAACTGTAGTGGGAATAATAAGTTCTTGCAAGAATGTTCAATGTCACTACAAAATCTTCATAATATAATATACAATTTGTGTTTCGCTTGTTTTTGTAAATCGATAAGACTGATTTTGACCTTTCATTCAAAAAAGTTTTGACCTTTCCAAGTCAGACCAACCCTTTTTTGTTTTGCATCTATAAAATTTTTGTGGGATATAAGTTATTACAAGAAAGTTGAAAGTACAAAATCTTGACAAAATAAGATAGAACTTGTATATTGCTTGTATTTAAAAATCATAAAGATTGACTCACTCATAAAAGTTTTCACCTTTCCAAGTTAAACTGATCTTTTTTTGCAACTTCAAAATTGTTGTGGGATATAAGTTCTTACAGGAAAGTTAAATGGCATTATAAAAATCTTGATAAAACATAATAGTCATAAAGATTGATTTTCTCTAGTTAAATAGACCAAGAACCTAAAAAACCCATATACAATCTCACTCATTATCGCCTGCATTACAGTCTCGCAAGTAAAAACACATTCATATGTAAACCACAAAGCAAAAATGCAAATTTGGCTAGCATCCAGGAAGCATTGGTCTCTTTACGAATTTTAATTCAGTTAAAACAGTTAGCTTCAAAAAGTCTACTTACTGAGCATCTTTAGCGCAAGAAAAGAACGGGTCGCTGTACTTCTTTGTAGGGAAGCTTGCTACATCAAAAGGTGCCTCACCACGCATGCCACGCTCCCGCTTACAACACAAAAAAGCAAAAAAGTCATCAATGATAAAGTGTGAGCCATAGTCAAAAGTTAACACCATGAAACACAATCATCTGAGCCTATATCAACTAAGAAAATAGAAGAATCAATGAAAAACATAAGTGAAAACACTCACAAGCCCTACACCAGAGCAGGGGTGGTAATTTCTAAAATAATCAGATTTTGGGTGTCATATCTAACGCGTTAAATAAAAAGGTCATGTTCGGGTTAACTTGTACATCCCCTTAATAAAACAGGTTGACCATAAAGCTGTTTAAAACGTGAACTTGTTGGATTTTTGTAATAACTCTAAGATTCTTTTAAAAAAACATGAATTTGACCCCTTAGTTATAGTCGGTTGAGAAGAAAACTGTCAAAAATTTCCGGTTGCCACCTGGCACCTGTGTTTGGTTCAACGATCAACCCACCAACCCGACACAATTCTCATCTCCACACAAAATCATCTTTTGGTATAGTTTTTTTCAGTTTAAAGATGCTACATATGGATAAGAAAACAAAACTGCTTAATCTAATAGTGTTAGTCAGTTATCTACTGGTATACCGATATCTTTACCAAAATTGCCAAAGACAATACTGTGTAACTTTTTGGAGACACATGTATGTTTAAATTTGGGGAATTTATACACCAATGGATTGAATAATAAGTCGTTTGATTCACTAATGGAGTTTAATGTGCGATCAAAACACACAATTAAGCTTTCAAACAGCTATACAGATCAAACAACAGAGATACTTACAGCGTTGAGATCAGATCTAGAAGACATACGAAGAGATCGTCTTGAAGATAAATAATGAATACGAGCACATATGAGTCTCGTACACACGAACACGATGAACATCGTACTCACTGTAGATCCAATTACAGTCATCACCAAATTAACCCCAGTAGACATAATTTCGATCGACCCACAAACCACCCAATTGAAAACTCTGAAGAAATTATCGATTAAACAACCCTTATGCGTTATGATCACACCATCACCATCATCATCATCATCATAAAATCAAACCCTAAAATTGTAGAATCGTGTGATCTGTTGCTGTTATTGTCTCTCTTGACCCGATTGGCACTCTGTAATCGTCTGTTCTCAAATCGTTGACTTCACCTCCTCGAAATCTCATTGTTTGACTCATAGACAAACGTTGAATCGGGGGATTTGAGGTTTTGTTGATGTTGGGGAGAAATTGTTTGAAAGATCGATTGAAGATTATGGTGGGTGATGATGAAAAGGGTCTGCAAGAATTGTTGGTATAGTGATTGGGTGAAGAATTGAGGACTGCAAAGAGGCAGTAAATTGCAAATTTGCAACAATGTAGAAATTAGAGTTGACAGAAGATTTTATATGCGGGTTTTACTTTTTAGCATATAATTCACTATTTGGGTTCGAACTGTGAAACTGTTTAAATTGGTCATCGGTTTTATTTTACGGTCAGTTTATTATTTGAACCTTTAGTTGGTCGGTTTTAAAAGTTTCAAACCGGTAAAAAGATGGTTTGATTTACGATTTATATTAAAAACATAAAAGTAGTCACATTTTAGTTTTTTTATTACTTTATTAAACTATCTAGTTTTTTGTATTAGATTTACTTTAAATAAGACTGAGTTAATTCTTTTTATTTTATAATTATTTATCTGGTTTGAACCGGGTTTATTATATTAATGAATTGATCTGTTTGTTTTTTTATATTTTATGCTTTCTTATAAAGATACAATAATTTCAATCGTTAATCCAAATCCGAATAAACCATTAGTAATACTTCGGTTTGGTTTGATTTGAATTTTCAAAGTTTCGGTTTCCTTGTTGACGACCAAAAACCGTTACTAAGGGTTAGGCTTGCGGTTTGACTTAAAAATCGTTAAAAACAAACACTTTATTAAATAATTATATCATTGTTTCGTATAAAGTCCTAAGTATTAATTTAACCAGGCGCACTTCAAGGAGTGAAATAAAACAAGGACTTTGGGTCCTCGCTTCTGTAGAACCTCGTGATTCTAAACAAAGAAATTATATATAAGTAAACTGGGCTTTGTGCTTTGAAAGAAATTTGAGAGTTAGAAAATTTGACAGTTTGAAATAGAAACTAAAGTTAACAAATCTAAACTCAAAGCGTCACCTCTACCAAATGGTATTGAAATAGTCAAACACTTAGAAAATCAACCGAATCCAAAGCCTTCAACAATGAAAAGGTCATATTTTTTAACCGATTAATCTTTCATTTAGACTTTAAAGTTCCGAACCAAATAAGTATATAGACATGGCTTGCATCCTTGTAAGATAGCAAACATATATGGTGTGAGGCACTTGTAGTAAAAACAATAGTGGTGACGTATAGTTCACGAGCGATGGGTTTCGTTTGCACCCATATAAGAGAACCAGCATATCGTGCTCCTAGCTCAATTGATTCAATCATACTTGGTTTTTTGTTACCATTTAGTTATACATATCAAGTGTCACGTTTTATAATTTTTTTTCTCTTAAAACAATACACCATTCTTGCCCCTTTGGACTTTGATAAATATCTTTGTGAGCTCAAAGTGGACGTCTTAGTCATGATTATGTGTTCCCACGAACTTAAAGATGATGAAACATGTGATCCTATCTTTTAAGTAATCATTAGGTCCAATTGTGTTTATAATCATTTCATTTTGAATATATAGTGTCAAACTTTATTTTACGGATAAAATTGTATTTTGTATTTTATAACTGTTTTAGGTTTAGTATTATCACATTTGTGCTTTACAGAATTTGAATTTATAATTTTCTTAAAGTATAATATTTTATTATTAGAGTGCTTTCTTAGTGACAAATATAGTGTCAATTGAGGGATATGACCTTTCCCGTATGTAAACCGCGAATAAAATAACTGATTATACGAAAACAAAGGATCCAAAATAGCAAGAAAAACTGTAAAAACAGATTGTCGGTTAAACATAGACAAGCTTAAAGACAGGGGCGACTCAACTAAAAAGTGTAAGTTATGCAAGTAAGCATGAATAAGAAATAGTAGTTGTTTGAAAAGATCATGATTGAAATCAAAATACTTCATGAAGCAACTAGTACACAAAATGCATACCCCTGTGATCGCCCCTTGCTTCACGGCTTTCACTCCCATGCTATTGGAGAGAATCAAAACATCAACATCAGACTATTCACAAAGCTACACCCTTATTTTTTCTACAAACAAGTCCAGCTAGTCGTCACATAAATTTTTATCCATTCTTCCACAATCTTATTTCATCTCTAATGCTACGATACTCACTTTTCACACGAACGTACCAGGTTATTCCCAAAGAGAATGTTTTCATAGTTATAAGGCCCCCAAGAATTAAACTTGCAGCGCTCCTAGGGATGTGCAAGTTCGAATGTGCAACCAAATTGCAACGATATGCAAATCTAGAAAGAAGCGTTGGTGAGAGCCTTGTAACAGGTTTTGAAAAAAAATAACATCATAAGAACAACAACAACGACGACGACGAAGGCGACAACGCCGCCGCCGCCGACGGCTGCGACAGCGACAGCAGTAGCAGCAACAACGATAAGAATAATGATAATAATAATAATAACAGTAATAATAATAACAGTAATAATAATAATAATAATAATAATAATAATAATAATAATAATAATAATAATAATAATAATAATAATAATAATAATAGTAATAATAATAACAATAATAATAATAATAATAATAACAATAGTAATAATAATAGTAATAAGAATAGTAATATTAA
Source organism: Flaveria sonorensis (assembly GCA_025506505.1). Taxonomy (NCBI): domain Eukaryota; kingdom Viridiplantae; phylum Streptophyta; class Magnoliopsida; order Asterales; family Asteraceae; genus Flaveria; species Flaveria sonorensis. Next base: position 5,646,063 of record CM046438.1, read on the forward strand.
TAATAATAGTAATAATAACACTGATAATAACAACAATAATAACAAAAATAATAATAATAATAACAACAATAACAATAAGAGAAGAACAATGAGAACACTAATAATAACAACATCAACAAGAATAATAATAATAATTTAATAATAATAATAATAACAATAATAATAATAGTAATAATAATAATAACAACAATAATTATAACAATAATAATAACTTGCAACATTCTGTCAAATGTTTAGACTAAGTTTGTATTTTTTAAAATATAAAAACTATAACTTATAATATGATCAAATCAAAAAAACTATCAATTCAATTTTTTCCAGAGTCAAATACACAGATGATCTTTATGTTATAATCAAAGTAATAGTTGTAAGTACTAACTTTAAATTTTAAAACAAGTTTGAAGACACTTCTTGTTGAATAACCTCTTGAATTTGATAGGCTTTTTAAGATCACACTTAAGCGTGCGTGCGTGTCAGCGTGTACACTTAAGCGTGCGTGCGTGTCAGCGTGTGTGTTATGCTCAAGTTTAAACATATGTGCAGGAGTCACTCGTTACCAAAAGTGGTAACAAAGAAGCTGCTTTAATATTTGAAGTAATTGATATCGATAAAAGAAATAACGTCTTCATGATTTTCTATGAGGGTATTTGATATAGCAAAAATGTTTATAAAGATTATGTGAGAAATGACAATACACTATGCATAAATATTGCACATTGCATTATATTGCTATATGAATTTCGGAAAATAAAATTAGTATTAACGTCCAATCAGCTAGTCTAGTCATGCCAAACCTCTAGAATAATCATGCTAATTGTTTTTTTGGGTGTTTGGGAGTGTTTTATTACCAACTTTAGCTTTTTAATTTTTAAAAAATTAAAAAGTCATTTTATAATGTTTGGTAATGTGATGATTGTGTGGGAAATAAGTTAATAAGTTAGTCCATACTAACTTTTTTTTATCAACTTTTAACTTTTTAACTTTTATCTCGTCACTCCCTTTTCATCCAAATTAGTGGAATGTATGATTAATTACTTTAACTTAAAATAAATAATAATGATAAAGCTACGTTGGTGGAAGTTTGAAAACCCACTTATACGCCAAATATAAACATACAATACTTAAAAAAGTCAATGATTTAATTTTAAAAATATATCTTTATATATATTTAAATATTAATTATATATATAAAATAGAATGCAAGTTTGAATAACCACTTATATGCCAAATATAAACAAACAATACTCAGAAATGATTAAAGATTAATCGGCCAATGATTTAATTTTAAAAATAAAATTACTTATAAAATAGAATTGTTTTTTTGGGTGTTTGGGAGTGTTTTTTTTACCAACTTTTAGCTTTTTAATTTTTAAAAAATTAAAAAGTCATTTTATAGTGTTCGGTAATGTGATGATTGTGAGGGAAATAAGTTAATAAGTCAGTCCATACTGACTTTTTTTTACTAACTTTTAACTTTTTAACTTTTATCTCGTCACTTGTATCCCTTTTCATCCAAATTAGTGGAATGTATGATTAATTACTTTAACTTAAAATAAATAATAATGATAAAGCTACGTTGGTGGAAGTTTGAAAACCCACTTATACGCCAAATATAAACATACAATGCTTAAAAAAGTCAATGATTTAATTTTAAAAATATATCTTTATATATATTTAAATATTAATTATATATATAAAATAAAATGCAAGTTTGAATAACCACTTATATGCCAAATATAAACATACAATACTCAGAAATGATTAAAGATTAATCGGCCAATGATTTAATTTTAAAAATAAAATTACTTATAAAATAGAATGCATTAAAAGTTGATTTGGATTAACCTGTTTCAGTATGTAATTTAGCTTTTTATAAATTTTCTAATTTATTTTGACTTATTTTGTTAGATCCACCAAACGATATTTATTCTTTAATATCTTACTACAGAATATATGTTGGCGTTCTTTCTTTATACATTTAAAATCAGACCTTGAACTCTAAAAGTTAAATAAATTGAATGTTATGACCGGAATACAAATGTTTGTATAAAATTTAATTTGCATGTAAAAATGTTAATTTAAAATGTTAAATTGTTTATAAAGATAATTTGATTCTAACAACCTCTAATTTGGTCAAATTATTGTCGTTGTTAAGGTTTGTTTTGAATATGATATTATAATCATTATTTTATATTATTTATATATCTGATCAACATCAATTTTTTTATAACAAAAGAAGTAATAAATTTATTGTAAATTTATTCTTTTTGAAGAATGGGATTCTACTTAAAAGCTAAAAGCTAAAAAATAAACCCGTAACAAGCCCATAATCACTAATTTGAGCCCATAGCCCATTATTAACAAGGAACTTGAGCTTTGTCAATTTGAGCCCATGATCCACTACTTTTGCTCTTTGTGATATTCAGTGTGTGCAACTGTGCATACATTGAGAACTTTTAAAGATATCCGTAACTACTAACATTTTATTAGAATTAATGTTTTTGAAATTGTAACAAAACTTGTTTTTGTAACGAGTTATGTTTATATATTTTTATAAGGGTATTTACGGTTGCATCGTTTATATTTTTATCAAACCTTTGTTTGATTATAATCCTAATATATGTTAATAGATGACAAGTTAATTAAGATACAAGGAACGGTCTTTGTACAATTATTAAAAAGAGTATAAACTTTTATATTGTATTTGCTCGTAAATCATAACCAAGAATATTTATGTTAGATGACAAGTTAATTAAGATACAAACATATTATCAGCTTCACTAGTCATGAAAGTATGGAATAAAGAAACACCGCGTCTTTTAGATGACCAAAATAAACGTGCTACACTTTTTTTCTATGACAATATGACATTACAAGACAATGAACCTTCGAGAAATTATAAAAATTAAAGTGTCGGGCTTACGTGTTATCTTCAATGTTGTAGCATTTAAGCTTATCATCTCAATTCCTATAATTTAACAAAAAAATTATTATTTTTAAATGTATTGCGCAACTTTTAAAACCTTCCCCGAAGCCATTCCTTGTATTTATTCATATTTTAATTAAATAATATTTTTTTTATAGACTTTTATTAATTTTTAATTTTCTTTCACTCACAAAAATTATAAAAAAAAAAACCAGATATGGTGATTAAATGACCCCAGCATGAGCGAATATTATAGTTTTCCTTAAAAGTTTGGTAATTGAGATGAGGATGTGTAATCTGATTTAAAATCAAAAAACACAATTTTTTATTTCATTAAAAATTTTGTCTTTAAGCACTCAACTAAAAATTCCCAATTATAAATAAACGAGCATCACTGAGAGATAAACCAACTTTATTATTTGCAGTAAATTGTACAATTTTATGGTTTTTGAAAAAAAAAACCGATTGCTAACGAAATATCCTTGATACATCGTCACTAATTTTAAGGATAAGATTTTGGATTGATTTCTCGCCCATGCTTTTCATTCATTTATCGCTGAGGGGTTGCTTGTGATTGATAGATAGTCTAATTTCAGCCGGTAAAACCTTTTATAAAATTTTATTTGTCGGTATGTATTTAACTACTTATAGTAATGACAACATTTTTTAGTTTATTTGGTTTATCCAACTTTAGTGCAACTCATTTCTAGGTGTATGATCACGAGTCAATATTTTAGTGTTTAATTGATTTAAATGCTTGAATTTACATTGTTAATATTGTAGGACAAGTTGATTGTGTTTATGTTTTGATTCATAGGTGTTTGGAGCTTAAAGGAACATAATTTGAGACAAAAGAAGCAAAACATAAAAGTTTAAGGACTGAATATGTAAATATCAAAAAATAAAAAAAAAGGTCAAGAAAGAGACACGGCGTATGACACTTCGGGTTTGGGCGTATCATACGCCGGTCGGCGTATGAAGCAGCGTATGGGCGGCGTATCATACTCTGGGCGGCGTATTTGTTTGTGTATCTGACAAAAGGAACAGAAAGTTGGGCGTATGGGCGGCGTATGAGGCGGCGTATCATATGCCGGTGGGCGTATGATACGCCGGCAGCCTAACAACATTCGGATTTTGTGGATTTTCAAGTTTATTTAAGCCTAATCAACCCCAATTCGATCTACAACTTCTTGGAGACGAAAAGCGACGAACTTTAGGTGATTTTTGATGTTCCAAGGCTCACAAAATCATCCACAAACATTCTCCAATTCAAAATCGAAGGCATAATGAAGATGATGAGTGGTTAAGTTCTTTCTTGATTACTTTTGGGAGTATAATTCTTGTCAAGTGAAACAATTGGTATGCTTGATTAGGTTTTTGTATCGAACATTGAATTATTGAATGAATCATTATGTTTTGGTTGAATTAAAAGATTTGCTTGTAAATAAAGTTGTTTGCTTGATTATCAGTTTTAAGTTTTCTTGAATTGTGAACTCATTAAAACTAGTAAACAATTTGATATAGGTAAATTGGTAACATTGTGAACGAACAAATCTTAAAAGCTTGTTTCTTTGTTGTCACTTTAATCAAAAGCTAAAATATTGAAATCACGTTCTTACAAACCCTAATTTAAAAGTACCAATTGTTGATCTAGCAGAATTGGAAACCTGAAAGTGACTGTTTTTTCATAATTTAAGTAAATCATTCTAAAGTTTCTTGCTTTATGCACCTTTGCTCATTAATTCATCCAAAGTACCAATTTTTAATATTAAAGTTCGTGTCTTTAAGTTAATTGAGTCATATTGTTAAACACTTTTCACAAATTTCCTGTGGAGACGACCTTACTTACCCTTACGCAATAAAGGTAGTTAAGACCGATATATTAACTTGTTTTTGATCGAGTCTGGACAACCGGATCAAAATGGCGCCGTTTCCGAGGAATTAGTGCGCAAAGTGTTATTATTATTATTTTTAAATTTTTTTAGTTTTCTTTTCTTTTTTTTATTTTCTTTTGTTTTGTTGGGTGCTACGCTAAGTGTTTTATGTCTTGCAGATTACTCTCAAGAAGTTAAACCTTATCATGATTTGAGTTTATTATTCATGTACCGGTTGCGGAAGTCCAGTTCACACACAACATAATTGTCCTGAGTACTTGCAAAAGTGTGAGGATAAGAGAAGAAAATTATATATGTTGGATGTTTATTATGATCATGCACCATCAACTTATCCGTACTATGAGGCATCTTCTCCATATTATAAAGGATATTATCAGTCGAAGGCGAACTACAACGTTGAGCAAGATTTGTGTTGCAACAATTATAAACCAGAGACGATACAAAGCTCAAGTTATAAGAAAGATCATAACGACTATCACCAAGCATACTCTCAGCCGGATAACGACGATTTTGATAGGCGTAATCAAAAGGATTTTTTGGATGCTTAAACCAATCAAAACCTTCCCGATGTTATAATCAGAATCAATGTCAGATTCCTACTCAAAAACAAGAAAATGTTACTATTCAAAATGTTAAGCCATTTCAACATACTTATCAATCTGATAAGGATGAAAATATTGCTTGACTCGAAGTAATGTTGTCAACGATCAATGAAAGCTTATCACAACACCAACTTTCAAACGAATCCACTACCTTAGCATAAAATGTGATGTGCTTTTGATAAAAATCCAGATTGAAGAGATACTAGAGAACGAGATAGAAGGAGGTTGGGGATACTAATAACCCACTACTTCTCTCGGTTATAGAAGAATCAGGGATTGAATCCACCATGGCTGAGGAAACAATGGAAAAACTGGTTACAAATCTTTTGGAGCAAGACATGGAACTCATAAAAAAATCAGAGACCGAGGTAATCAAAGTTTATCCCGAACCTTTTCTCGTACTTATTACTTCGACCAATAAAGTTGAATAAGAGGAGTTAAGGATGAAAAAAAGAAATGTGACATTGCATGACATTGAACACGTTATCATAAAGTGGCTTACCAAGAACTTCTCATTTTATAAGCGAATCATTGTGAAGCAATTATAGAACTGCCATGTCAATTATCGAGCATTTGATAGTAACTAGGTAGGGAAATGCGCACTTCGACCACCATAAGTGGTTACAGGTACGCTAAATGCAACCGTGATTCCTACGAAAGTGAGTTTTATTTCTTTTATTAGTTTGTGTTTCTTTGTTTTGTCTTGTTTTGTTTTGTTTTGATAGTTCAACCACTAGACGCAAACACTCAAGTGTGGGGATGAGGAAGTAAAGAACAAATGTATTGAGAACAATACCAAATATATAAGAAAATGGAAAAAAATTAAAATTTTGAAAAAAAATGTCTCAAGCAGGCTTGAAAATGTGTAAAGATCAAATCTTTAAGTACATATCATTAACTAATTATCTACTAAAGCATGGTTTTTGATTCTTGGTCATGGTTAGATTCCTTTTTATGTGTTAAAAAAGGAAAAATACTTTAGATTTATCTAACCGAGAGTAATAAGCTAGAAGGTGGACCTTTCATGCATAGGTCACCTTAAGTTTACAAAATTAAAAGAATAATTTACATGGAATGTTTCAAGCAAAAAATCAAATTATGCACAAAGATGATAAAGGCATTAGGATTTAGTTTTAAGAATTGAAAAAGCCTTTTATATTTTGTTTTTTAGATCATACCTAAATATCCATTAGAAACCAAGAAAAAGCCAAAAATTGATGCCCAACGTTACATGTAATGAAAAGAAGAAAAATATGAAGCCTTTTATTGTTATAGTTTTGTTTTTTGATGAAATCCGGATTGGATAGGTGATTAGGTGCTAAAAAGTGCCCAAAGTGCCAAAGCCTCGTTCTTTGGTAAGCTGATAAGGATATTTTCAAATTATATGAAAATATAGGCTAAAAAAATGTCATATCGTTCGAAAAGCTAGAAATCAAAAGAGGGTCAATATTAGTGTGCTCCACAAAAGTGAAAAAATCAAAAAGATGGCCAATGTTTGCCTCACAATACAAAATGCATTGATATCAATAATAGACCTTCAAAGAAAGTAACCTTACCCAATTTTTGAATTTCATCACTTTTTAACTATTTTTATCCTTAATTTCCTACTCTTAACTTAAACCTAATGAAACCTATAAAATTCCTTTTGATTTGTGTATACTTTAAGTGTATTGTGAGAAAATGTGATTATATGCATGGGCAAAATATGAAGGCATGTTAGGCTCGGTTAGGTGAATTTAAAGTTAAAGTGACATGATTTTGTTTGAAAGAACAAAATTGACAAATATGTAAAAAAAAAATATATGCGAATTTAAGTATGACCTTGAACCGGAACTGAGAATTAGTAAGGGATTAGAGAATGTATTTGAAGATAAAAGTTTGAAAATAACTTAAAAGCTTTGCTTAGGGACAAACAAAGAATAAGTGTGGGGATGTGATCATGAGTCAATATTTTAGTGTTTAATTGATCTAAATGCTTGATTTTACATCGTTAATATTGTAGAACAAGTTGACTTTGTTTATATTTTAATTCATAGGTGTTTGGAGTTTAAATGAGCATAATTTGAGGCAAAAGAAGCAAAACATGAAAGTTTAAGGACTAAAGATGTAAATATCAAAAAATAAAAAAAAAAAGGTCAAGAAAGAGACCCGGCGTATGATACTCCGGGTTTGGGCGTATCATACGTCAGGCGGCGTATGAAGCAGCGTATGAGCGGCGTATCATACTCTGGGCGGCGTATTTGTGGGCGTATTTGACAAAAGGAACAGAAAGTTGGGCGTATGGGCAGCGTATGAGGCGGCATATCATATGTCGGTGGCCGTATGATACACCGGTAGCCTAACAGCATCTGGATTTTATGTATTTTCAAGTTTATTTAAGCCAAATCAACTCCAATTCGATCTACAACTTCTTGGAGACGAAAAACAACGAACTTTAGGTGATTTTTGGTGTTCCAAGGCTCCCAAAATCATCCACAAACATTCTCTAATTCAAGATCGAAAGCATAACTGTGACCTCTCGTGTAATTGTTAGTTTGTCGTTAAATTCCGTTATCTCTTGTAAGGGCTTATTTTGTCTTGAATTCAAATACGATGGCTCATTTGTAATTTCCTCTTATTTTTGATCTTTGTTAGTATTTAAAAGTATTATAAATTGTTTTATTATTAACTAAGTTAAAAAAAATAAAAATAATAATAATAATAAAAATAATAATAATAATAATAATAATAATAATAATAATATTAATAATGAAAACAATAATAATAATAATAATAATAATAATAATAATAATAATAATAATAATAATAATAAACAAAATAATTGTTAAATCTTGAAAATGAATAAAAATAAATAAGTTTATGTAATTTAAAAACTTGTAAATTATAATAATGGGCATAAAATAATAAAAGTAAAACCGCAGGGACCCAAACTGTAATTTTTAAAAGAACAAACCCAAACATGGGTTGGAATTGTTAATTTTCAAATCACAGGGGCTAAAGTGTAATATTTATAAAACCAACCCCCCATTTTCTTTCCCGTTTTTCCGGTCGTCGGCCGGCGAGGTTCCGGCGACCATGAAACCTCATTAAAAACCAATTTTAATATCGCAAACCGCTCCTAAGCACTTAGAGAAGCCGTTTCGAACATAAATGGGTGTGTTAATTGGATTTTAAATGCGGCCATGTTGATTCTTGGACCCGAAACCAAATCCCATCAAAATTCGAATCCGTTCTACACATAAATCGCATTAAAAATTCAATTAATCGGGCTTACACGTTTGCTTAACCAATTAAAACTCATTAGAAGGTTTATTTTCAGTTGAAACCGAGTATTTACAATCGAATCGCACGCGAAACTCCCAAATTTAACTCGGACTCGTCTAACATGAAACGACTCTAATCAAGGCAAATAAATAGAGGGGAAAGACTTGGTTTAGCCTCTTTCAATCTCCTGAATCTTCAATTCCACTTAAACACACACACACATCGCAATCTAATCCAGCCACAGTCGCGGTACTAGCACGGGTTTGAAATCGTTGACTCCACAACTAAATCAGGTAATTGAGTACTTAGATACACTCGGCTGGATGCAAGGAGCAAAAGCCCCATGGTTAATCTCATTATCGGCTGCGAATTCAAGCCCAATTGAATCGAATTTGAATCTAGGGTTCTTGGTGGATTGGGGGTTTTCGGTTTAAATTGTTTTATGAAATTGAAACGGGTATTTGACAGGAATTGAGGTTTGGCCCACCGGTTAAGGCGCGGGGGTGATGGGCAGGAGGTCCCGGGTTCGAACCCGGGCACCTGCTATTGTTTTTAAACAATGATTTTGACCTATTTTTAAATTCAGAAAAATTCTAAAAACTTATTATGTCATATAAAAATCATTTTTATAAACTTATACTAAAACATGAATTTAATTAAAAATATTTTCCTTTAAATTCATAGAAATTACAATTTATAAAAAACCTAGGTTTTATTTTGAAAGTTATAAAAATTACTATAAAATATATATACAAGATGTAAATTTTATAACAATATATATATATATATATGTATATATATATATGTATATATATATATATGTATATATATTTAAAATGTTTCATCTGTTGTAATTAATAATTCATCATTTTTTTAATAATACAATCTTATATATTATTAGTATTTAAACTACTAATTATTTACTATACCAAATAGTATTTCAATAACGCCTTTAATTATAAAACTTTTAATTAATGAAAGTATTACGAAAATTCTTAGTTGGTTATTGAATTCTAAATAATTACTTAACGTGTCTATTTCATAATTTACAATCATTGGCTAAACGATTTATAAGTTTCCAATAAAGATGAATATTACCACATTGCTATTTAAAACCCCAAATTCCAAAAGAGACCGTGGATTCCCGAGTAGTCGTTAAAACTATAATAATTATGGATTAATTGAAAACGTCGTTCTCTAGGTTAAACTTTGACGAACCTTTGGCGTCTGACAAGACTTCATATTATTCATCCTTATTATTCATGCGAGTTTTCCATACCCCATTTTATATTATTTCACAATTTTGAGGTGAAACATGTTAACCTTATCATAAACACACTTGTAAATATGTTTTTATTCTTGTAACACTTGTGCGATTCATCTTGTCTTGTCATGGTTATTTGGACTGTTTTAATCATCATGTGATAACACTTGTAAGATACAATCATTAACTATTGCTAGCCTAGCGACGTCATAGATCTATGGGCCTGACAAGCCTATTTGGTGCTAAAACCGAGGTATTGCCGGCTTCTAGTGACGTATTCTTGATCACTATGGGAACCAAGTACACTTAGCTAATCGTATAATCATGTTGTGGTCATATTTGTCGAGGTTTGATTGTTACATTTATTTATCCATTTATTATTACATTATTCTATAACCTATGACATGAATTGCCAACTTATTGTTTATTATATATGTATGTTCAACCTATGGAAACTCACCAACATTATATGTTGACATTGTTTTTAACATGTTTCAGGAAATGATCCCGCTTAATTACTCTTGAAGACTTGAACACATCTAGGATTGGACCTGGAGATTAATAAAAAATGACATCTTTTGTCACATGATGCTATTTGAATTCTTGTTATATTGTTTGTTTGAAACTTATGTTTTTCATTTATGTATGTCATGAAACTTGAAAGTTAATAATATTTACACTTTGAAATAGCGTTGTGTGGCATGAACAATCTTAACCCTCACACCTTGACGTTTCCGCCGTTAAGGTTGGGGTGTGACAGATTGGTATCAGAGCCCATAACTATAGGGATGTAGGTTATTAGAAATGGTGGCCTAGACTATGGTTAACCTAGGGACCCTTTTCATGAATATTTGTTATAATCTTGTAAGCTTGCTTATATGTCCATTACATGATAATACATGTTACATGATAAATCCTTTATGTGTTATTTGATTTTATTTAGAAAATGGTGCCTTAGGAGTATGACTTGAACCTTGTATACCCCGACTTCCTAATCCTCTTCTTATGCCTTTAAATTCTACCACGTCTAATCTCTTCTAAACATATTCTCGACTACGTGTGAAATTCTACGCATCTTATCGTGTGAGTAAAATCCTTTAGACGATATGTCTAGATCTTGAAAATCTTATCGAGTTTTTAATTCTAATAGGTTATAGAGAAGTGTGTGACACATAAACACCTGTATTCTGGATTTCCTGGCAAAAGGCCCTCGGGCTAAGGCAAGCATTTTGTATAAATCCCATTGCGGGACCTGTTATGCTTACCTGGGGATTTCCGGGATGAGTGCTAAATTATGGTCAACATACACATTTTCCTTAAGGTAATTGGGATTAAGTCACCTCGACGTGTCCATGTTCCTATTGGCTGTGTGGTACCAAATGGAACCATCCTGTTTATATTTGTAAATATCAAAAATTTATGATTTCTTGAACTGATTTATTTCCAAATTCTAATATCTTCTTTATTTCTATCTTATAGAATGTCTCGTCATCAAGGAAGACGTGCTACCTCCGACCGCAAACTTGCCGCGATGATTGCCCGGCAAATGGCTTCTGTCCTCCCGACCATGGTTGCCGAACTTAGTAGCACCTTGATGGCTAACAACAGTAATAATGCAAATGGGAATAATGGTGGTGGTGATAACAATGGCCATGGTGAGAATAGCAACAATCAAGGGGGAAACAACCGGACCTGCACCTTCAAACATTTTAACTCTTGCAAACCCACTAGTTTTAGTGGAAAGGAAGGAGCCACTGGACTTCTCGAGTGGTTCGAGAGTATGGAGAATACCTTCATAAATAGTGAGTGTCCCGAGGAACTCAAGGTTCGTTACGCTGCAAGTGTCCTTCAACAACGGGCACTTACCTGGTGGAATAGCGAGAAAAGAAACCGGGGTGCGGAAGTGGCTTTGGCACTCCCTTGGGAAGAGTTTAAGGACATTATGATCCAAAAATTCTGCCCGAGGAGTGAACTACAAAAACTGGAGGAGGAGTTCTGGAACCTCAAACAGGATAGTGGAAATCATTTGGCATACTCCCGGCATCATGAACTAAGCATGCTCCTACCGCATATGGTGAATACCATACCTCGTAGCATCGAGAAGTTTATCAAGGGGGTACCACCCTAAATTCAAGATGCTGTGGTGGGAAGTAGGCCCACGACCCTGGAAGAAGCAATAACCAAGCACCCGTGGCAAGAGCTTACACTGGTCCACACCCGATGTGCAACACCTGCAAGTATCACCATGCGGGGAATAATCCCTGCTGAATCTGCACTCTTTGTGGGAAATATGGGCATTTAGTGGCTACTTATCATCGTGCCCCAAACAATGCTGCCATGATTGCTAAACGAGCCTGCTACAATTGTGGCAAAACTGGGCATTTCCGTCCATAATGTCCTCGTCTTGCGGGAAATGTTCCACCGGCTCGAGGACGGGCTTTCAACATTAATGCGAATCAAGCGCAAGCCAACAAAGACGTGGTGAATGGTTCGCCATCTTTTTCTATTAATAGATCTTTTATTGTGTAAAATTTCTACCTGCTTTTCGTGTACCAACGATAGTTTTATAACTGGGCAGGTATGTATCTTGTAAATAACTGTTATGCATTTGTACTTTTTGATTCGGGTACGGATAAGAGCTTTGTATCTTTAGAATTCGAACCTATTCTTGCTAAGCCGCATTCTAAGCTAGGAAAATCCTTTACGGTCGAAGTCGCCGATGGAAAATCAATCGTAGTTGACGTCATAATACGTGATTGCATCCTAAGTCTTAACGAGCACGACTTTCCTATCGATCTTAGTCCTATGCAACTGGGGAGCTTCGACATCATTATTGGCATGGACTGGTTAGCCAAACAGCACATGGAAATCATTTGTTTCGAAAAATGCATTCAAATCCCTCTACCTTCGGGAGATACCCTAAAAGTCTTTGGTGAGAGATCGTCTTAATGACTTAAACTCATGTCCTGTATCAAGGCCCGAAAGTGCTTAAGTAAGAATTACATAGCCTTTATGGCTTATGTAGTCAACACGAAAGCCAACGGGAAGGAACTTAAGGATATACCCATTGTACGAGACTTTCCCGAAGTGTTTCCCGAGGATCTTAGTGGGTTACCTCCCGCTCGGGAAGTTGAATTCAAGATTGATCTGATTCCTGGTGCAAACCCTATGGCTAAGTCACCTTATCGTCTCGCACCTTTTGAAATGCAAGAACTAGCCAGTCAACTACAAGAATTGACCAATAAGGGTTTCATTCGTCCTAGCTCTTCACCATGGGGTGCACCTGTGCTATTCGTGAAGAAGAAAGATGGATCTTTTTGAATGTGTATCGATTATCGGGAACTCAACAAACTCACCATCAAAAACCGATACCCTCTTCCTCGAATTGATGACCTCTTCGATCAACTCCAAGGAGCTACGCAATTCTCGAAGATCGATCTACGTTCTGGATATCATCAATTGCGAGTTCACAACAATGAAATTCCAAAAACCGCTTTTCGTACTCGATATGGACATTATGAGTTCATGGTCATGCCTTTTGGCTTGACTAATGCACCTGCTGTCTTCATGGATCTCATGAATCGAGTATGTAAACCGTACTTGGACAAGTTCATGATCGTGTTCATCGATGATATTCTCATTTATTCCAAGAACAAAGCCGATCACGAGTTGCACTTGCGACAAGTTCTCGAACTTTTGAAGAAGGAACAACTGTATGCCAAGTTCTCTAAGTGTGAATTTTGGCTCGAAGAAGTTCAATTCCTAGGTCATGTGGTGAATAGCCAAGGAATTCACGTCGACCCTGCTAAAATAGAAGCCGTGAAAAACTGGTGTGTTCCCACGACCCCAACCGAAGTTCGTTCTTTTCTTGGTTTAGCGGGTTACTACTGTAGGTTCATTGCAAACTTCTAGAAGATTGCTAAACCGCTTACAGCGCTAACTCAAAAGAATCGACTTTTTGAATGGGGACCCGAACAAGAAGAGGCTTTCGAGACATTGAAACGCAAGCTATGTAATGCTCCTATCCTAACTCTCCCCGATGTAAATGACGATTTTACCGTGTACTGTGATGCGTCTAATCAAGGCCTTGGTTGTGTTCTCATGCAACGAGGAAAGGTCATAGCATACGCGTCAAGACAATCGAAGGTTCATGAAGTGAATTACACGACCCATGATCTTGAACTTGGTGCCGTGGTTTTTGCTTTAAAGATTTGGAGGCACTATCTTTACGGGACGCAATGTATAGTCTACACCGATCACAAGAGTCTTCAACATGTGTTCAATCAAAAGGATCTCAACATGAGACAACGACGTTGGATTGAGTTGATTAGTGAGTACGACTGCGACATTCGTTATCATCCTGGAAAGACGAATGTTGTAGCCGACGCGCTGAGTCGCAAGATCCACAACAAGACTGTCTTGCTTCAAGAAATTCGAGATCGAAGGCAATGGTTAGACACGTTGGGAGAATTTGATACCGAGATTCACGTGGATGTTAACGAGGCTACTATCATGCTTCAAAATATAAGGATTGATAGTGATCTCGAGTTTTGCATCCGCGAGGCTCAACAAGCGGAACTAACCGAGGAATGGAAGAATGAAGAACTAGTGTTTAACGTTCGATCACAATTGGAGACAAAACCGAATGGCATGCTGTATTTCTTGAACCGGCTTTGGATTCCAAATCGTGACAATCTCCGTCACTTCATCATGAACGAAGCTCATCAAACACCTTATTCTATTCACCGTGGGTCCGATAAGATGTATATGGATCTGCGTGACCAATATTGGTGGCCAGGGATGAAGAGGGATATCGCATCTTATGTATCCAAATGCCTCACGTATGCAAGGGTCAAAGCTGAACATCAACGTCCTAGTGGTTTACTTGAGCAACCCGAGATCCCTATGTGGAAATGGGAGCATATATCCATGGATTTCGTAACCAAGTTACCACGTACTCCTCGAGGCCATGATAGCATATGGATGATTGTTGACCGTTTGACTAAAACGGCACATTTCATACCAATATGAGACACTTACAAGGTTTCAAAGTTGGCTTGCATCTATATCAATGAAATTGTGAGTCGTCATGGCGTGCCTTTACATATTATTTTCGATCGTGATGCTCGTTTCACTTCACACTTCTGGTCTTCTATGCAAGAACTCTTGGGTACTCAACTAGATTTAAGCATGGCTTACCATCCTCAAACAGACGGTCAAACCGAGCAAACAATTCAAACCCTTGAGGATTTGCTACGTCTTTGTGTCCTTGACTTTGGTGGTGAATGGGATACACATTTACCGCTAGCGGAATTCTCGTATAACAACAGCTACCACTCAAGTATCAGGATGGCACCATTCGAAGCTTTATACGGTCGTAAATGTCGTTCTCCGATCTGCTGGACTGATATCGGTGAGAATCCCATTACCGGTCCAGAACTTATTCAAGAAACGACCGATAAAGTCTCCAAAATCCGTAATAACCTTGAGGTGGCTAGAAGTCGTCAAAAGAGTTATGCGGATAAAAGACGCAAACCATTGGAGTTCCAAGTCAACGATATGGTCCTTCTTAAAGTCTCACCGTGGAAGGGTGTTGTCCGTTTTGGGAAGAAGGGCAAGTTAGCCCCACGTTTTGCAGGACCTTTCAAAATTCTGAAAAGAATTGGGAAAGTGGCTTATAAACTAGAGCTACCTTCCGAGCTTAGCGGAGTTCATCATGTCTTCCATGTCTCAAACTTGAGGAAATGCTTGGCCGATGAAAATTTGCACGTTCCTTTGGAGGAAATCCAAATTGACGAGTCCTTGCATTTTGTCGAGAAACCTGTCTAGATTATGGACCGAACGCTGAAGAAGACCCTAACGACTACCACCCAATCGTCAAGGTTCGTTGGGAAAACAAACGTGGAGCTGAGTTCACATGAGAACGCGAGGATTACATGAAGGAGAAACATCCACATCTGTTTGCTTAGTCTCATCTTTAATTTCGGGACGAAATTTCTTAAAGTTGGGGAGACTGTGACCTCTCGTGTAATTGTTAATTTGTCGTTAAATTCCGTTATCTCTTGTAAGGGCTTATTTTGTCTTGAAGTCAAATACGAGGGCTCATTTGTAATTTCCTCTTATTTTTTATCTTTGTTAGTATTTAAAAGTATTATAAATTGTTTTATTATTAACTAAGTTAAAAAAATAAAAATAATAATAAAAATAATAATAATAATATTAATAATAAAAACAATAATAAAAATAATAATAATAATAAACAAAATAATTGTTAAATCTTGAAAATGAATAAAAATAAATAAGTTTATGTAATTTAAAAACTTGTAAATTATAATAATGGGCATAAAATAATAAAAGTAAAATCTCAGGGACCCAAACTGTAATTTTTAAAAGAACAAACCCAAACATTGGGATGGAATTGTTAATTTTCAAATCACAGGGGCTAAAGTGTAATATTTATAAAACCAACCCCCCATTTTCTTTCCCGTTTTTCCGGTCGCCGGCCGGCGAGGTTTCGGAGCGGCGCCGACGACCATGAAACCTCATTAAAAACCAATTTTAATATTGCAAACCGCTCCTAAGCACTTCGAGAAGCCGTTTCGAACACAAATGGGTGTGTTAATTGGATTTTAAATGCGGCCATGTTAATTCTTGGACCCGAAACCGAATCCCATCGAAATTCGAATCCGTTTTACACTTAAATCGCATTAAAAATTCAATTAATCGGGCTTACATGTTCGCTTAACCAATTAAAACTCATTAGAAGGTTTACTTTCAGTTGAAACCGAGTATTTACAATCGAATCGCACCCAAAACTCCCAAATTTAACTCGAACTCATCCAACATGAAACGACTCTAATCAAGGCAAATAAATAGAGGGGGAAGGCTTGGTTTAGCCTCTTTCAATCTCCTGAATCTTCAATTCCACTTAAACACACACACACACACACACACACATCGCAATCTAATCCAGCCACAGTCGCGGTACTAGCACGGGTTCGAAATCGTTGACTCCATAACTAAATCAGGTAATTGAGTACTTAGATACACTCGGCTGGATGCAAGGAGCAAAAGCCCCATGGTTAATCTCATTATCGGCTGCGAATTCAAGCCCAATTGGATCGAATTTGAATCTAGGGTTCTTGGTGAATTGGGGGTTTTCGGTTTAAATTGTTTGATGAAATTGAAATGGGTATTTGACAGGAATTGGGGTTTGGCCCACCGGTTAAGGCGCGGGGGTGATGGGCAGGAGGTCCCGGGTTCGAACCCGGGCACCTGCTATTGTTTTTAAACAACGATTTTGACCTATTTTTAAATTCAGAAAAATTCTAAAAACTTATTTATGTCATATAAAAATCATTTTTATAAACTTCTACTAAAACAAGAATTTAATTAAAAATATTTTCCTTTAAATTCATAGAAATTACAATTTATAAAAAACCTACGTTTTATTTTGAAAGTTATAAAAATTACTATAAAATATATATACAAGATCTAAATTATATAACAAAATATATATATATATATATATATATATATATATATATATATATATATATATATATATGTATATATATTTAAAATGTTTCATCTGTTGTAATTAATAATTCATTCTTTTTTTAATAATACAATCTTATATATTATTAGTATTTAAACTGCTAATTATTTACTATACCAAATAGTATTTCAATAACGCCTTTAATTATAAAACTTTTAATTAATGAAAGTATTACAAAAATTCTTCGTTGGTAATTGAATTCTAAATAATTACTTAATGTGTCTATTTCATAATTTACAATCATTGGCTAAACGATTTATAAGTTTCCAATAAAGATGTATATTACCACATTGCTATTTAAAACCCCAAATTCCAAAAGAGACCATGGATTCCCGAGTAGTCGTTAAAACTACAATAATTATGGATTAATTTAAAACGCCGTTCTTTAGGTTAAGCTTTGACGAACCTTCGGCGTCTGCACAAGACTTCATATTATTCATCCTTATTATTCATGTGAGTTTTCCATTCCCCATTTTATATTATTTCACACTTTTGGGGTGAAACATGTTAACCTTATCATAAACACACTTGTAAATATGTTTTTATTCTTATAACACTTGTGGGATTCATCTTGTCTTGTCATGGTTATTTGGACTCTTTTAATCATCATAGGATAACACTTGTAAGATACAATCATTAACTATTGCTAGCCTAGCGACGTCATAGATCTATGGGCCTGACAAGCCTATTTGGTGCTAAAGCCGAGGTATTGCCGGCTTCTAGTGACGTATTCTTGATCACTATGGGAACCAAGTACACTTAGCTAATCGTATAATCATGTTGTGGCCATATTTGTCGAGGTTTGATTGTTACATTTGTTTATCCATTTATTATTACATTATTCTATAACCTATGACATGAATTGCCAACTTATTGTTTATTATATATGTATGTTCAACCTGTGAAAACTCGCCAACATTATATGTTGACATTATTTTTAACATGTTTTAGGAAATGATCCCGCTTAATTACTTTTGAAGACTTGAACCCATCTAGGATTGGACCTAGAGATTAATAAAAAATAACATCTTTTGTCACATGATGCTACTTGAATTCTGGTTATATTGTTTGTTTGAAACTTATGTTTTTCATTTATGTATGTCATGAAACTTGGAAGTTAATAATATTTACACTTTGAAATAGCGTTGTGTGGCATGAACAATCTTAACCCTCACACCTAGACGTTTTCGCCGTTAAGGTTGGGGTGTGACAATAACGAAGATGATGAGTGGCTAAGTT
This sequence comes from Flaveria sonorensis, assembly GCA_025506505.1. Classification (NCBI taxonomy): domain Eukaryota; kingdom Viridiplantae; phylum Streptophyta; class Magnoliopsida; order Asterales; family Asteraceae; genus Flaveria; species Flaveria sonorensis. The sequence goes on from CM046438.1 coordinate 5,664,811, forward strand.
CTTTCTTGATTACTTTCGGGAGTACAATTCTTTTCAAGTGAAACAATTGGTAAGCTTGATTAGGTTTCTGTATTGAACATTGAATTATTGAATGAAACATTATGTTTTGGTTGAATTAAAATATTTGCTTGTAATTAAAGTTGTTTGCTTGATTATCAGTTTTCGGTTTCCTTGTATCGTGAACTCATTAAGACTAGTAAGCAATTTGATATAGGTAAATTGGTAATATTGTGAACGAACAAATCTTAAAAGCTTGTTCCTTTGTTGTTACTTTAACCAAAAGCTAAAACTTGAAATCATGTTCGTACAAACCCTAATTTAAAAGTATCAATTGTTGTTTTGGCAGAATTGAAAACCCGGAAGTGATTGTTTTTTTATTATTTAAGTAAATTCGTTCTAAAGTTTCTTGTTTTATGCACCTTTGCTCATTAATTCATCCAAAGTTTCAATTTTTATTATTAAAGTTTGTGTCTTTAAGTTAGTTGAGTTATATTGTTAAACATTTTCTACAAATTCCATGTGGAGAAGAACTTACTTACCCTTACGCAATAAAGGTAGCTAAGACCGATATATTAACTTGTTTTTTATCGAGTCTCGACAACCGGATCAGTGTATAATTTATTTATTTCTTCAAAAAGATTTATAAAATAAATTTTTAATTAATCAATATTAACTACATATTACCAATAACAAACTCCGTCACTAGAAGGCCATTAGCATTTTCTTGAAAACAATCACCTAGAAGTGCTTTACAAAACTTGTTGGTAAACCAATGATAAAAGTGTCAGCCGGTGATTCTTGACGAATTCTATTGGTAATCTATCTGAGATGAGATTACACACATCCATTTCTTAGACGAATGACTTTATATTTAATAGTGTAGTAACTTAGTTATGTTTATATACACTTTAATCTAGTCAAATCGACCGTATTAATAATTTATCTTTATATAATTATAAGAAGTTGAAAGAATAATTTAGTTTTGAAATTAATAAAATAACGTTCATTCATATTGGAAAATATCTATTCTCATGAAATTTTATTCTTCAAACTCCATGTTATTATTAAGGGTTAACTTTGTAGAAATGTAACCAAATTTGAAAATTATTCTAATTAAGTCACTGAAACTTTTTTTGTCTCTCTAAAGTCACTGAAGTTTGATTTGATATTTTAATCATATGTAATTATCAGGTTTCCAGGTAACCATTGATGATGTATCAGTTTTCATTAAAAAAATTTAATCTTTAATGTGATGTTGAAAAATATAGACAATGACATGCATAAAATCTAACTAATATAAATAATATCCACCTAAGCATTAAAAGATATATTTTGATTTAATAAAATCCAACTAATATAAATAATATCCACTAAGCATTAAAAGAAAATAAAAATATAAAAAAAATATGGTAACCTGATGACCTCGTAATTACACAAGATTAGAACAGTAAACGAAAGTATAGTTAATTTATAGGGACAAAAAAAGTTTCAGTTACACAATTAGAACAATTTACAAACTTGATTATATTTCCGTGGTAGTTTTCTTATTATTAATATATATCTAATACATTAAGATAAAACTGTCTAAATTTGAAATGGCACAGAGATTAGAGCTATTCTATTTCATCCATCTTTACTTTCAAATGTCTTATAGTATGTTTCCAAAGTAATGATATATGTTACTATCTTTTCCTCGTAAGTCTTAACTCATTCTCTTCAAAGGAGAGACAAAAATAAGTAACAAAATCAAGTAATCTAGAATAATGTTTTTTTCCTACTTTTTAGCTAAATTTAATATTATTCCTTTTTCTATATAGAACATATATCTTTAAAAGTTATATAATCTAAACTTTCACATCTCATATCACATATGACGATGCTCAGGGCCGGTCCTAAGAGTCGTCGAAAAATTTTGGGTCCCTGGCGAATAGAAAAAAATGAGCCCCTCTAATATAAAGTAAATAATTCGTATGTAAAAAATCTATAATACGATAATAATCGTTATACTAAGAAACAAAGTATTGTAGCAAATAATTTAGTTTACTTAAGTAAATCGTGAGACTCTTCTAGTTTTTTTTAAATGAGTTTAGATTTGATAAAAGATAGTTGACTAAATTATTTAAAATATTATTTAAAATATTAATAGGCCTTGAGTTTCAATAGGTCAAAATAATTAAATTGCTATTACATTTGTTAATTAGTTTGTTAATAGCCTATAGTTGTTTATATATATATATATATATATATATATATATATATATATATATATATATATATATATATATATATATATATATATTAAATTTCGGACCCCTGAGGAGATCGGACCTGGGCAGTCGCCCACCCCGCCCCGTTAGGGCCGCCCATAACAATGCTTGTCAACTAATATACGATGATATTTGTTGTTGTTTTCTCCTAGCTAATTAACTTTTTTTTCCTAACAACACCATTTAAACTTTAGGATAAAATCAATGTATTATTCTCCCGACATAGTTATAACTTAAAACCTTTTAATCGTAAAATACATCACTTATCATCAGAATGTTTACTTTATAACGCTAATTAACTATTGTCTTGACTCATTTATGCTCTTTTCCCCAATTTACTTTCATGATTTTATAACATTTATTCACAATTTTTCATCTCTTCACACGCTTTTGAATTACTTTCATTATTTTGTCAATATTATCCAAATTTCTTATTTTCACGGGCTTTTTAAAATTTTCTGGCTAAGGCTTCATGAGTGGGTTTACATTACTTTTATGTTCTAGAAATCGTACCTTTTGCAAACGTCACTTTGTCTAGATTTCAACTTCTTATATTTTGCCTTTCTAGATAACACTTGTTGAATTACAAAACAATCCTTTAGTTAACAAGTCATCATTTTATAACTAATGAAGACATCATAGGTGACAATCAAGTCTAGTATTAAAATTAATGGATAAATATATAATCAAACGTATTTTTAATTGACCACCTATGGACATGTAGTCAAATATTACTATTTGTTTTTATAAATCATTTACTACTTTATTTCTTACCTAATTATATTGAATAATCATTGTTTTATAGTCCAGATGTATGCCTCTTTTTTCATTTACAAAGACAAACATGTATATGACTATATAGATTTGCTCACAAACTCATTACAAATTATGCTATGAGCAGAATTAGAAGTAGAATTAGAAGGGTGACTGTTAACCTAACCGTTCAGTTTTTTGTTAATAAGGAATTTATCACCGTCGTAAAGAATGACTTTTTAAATTAATTGCTCAATGGTAGTACGTTGAATAGATAAACGTGTTTCCATTGTTACTTTTTATATGAAAATCTATGATTATGTGACTTAGTCATCCCAATAATACACCGGAACCCTTTTGTTTTAATGAGTTTGATTTTTAGTTTTCCCTTTCTTTTTAAGTTTGTCTTTCTTGAATAGGCGCGAAATAAGTTTGGAACAAAAATAAAAGAAAAGAAGAAAAAAAGGTCGTAAAGGGCTACCAGTTTTAAAGGATTTCTTTAACTTTTCCTTTATTGACATATCTTAATGTGTGTTTAATGTCTTTTAAATTTCTATATAAACACTGAGAAACTGCATTAATATTTGGTCTTTGTATCTAGGCCAACTCAATATCTCTGAGGCGTAAAACGAAAAAAATTCGGAGACCCTTGTCTAAATATTGTTCTTAAAAACCTTTGCCTCGGATCGACGACTTAAACAAATATATTTATAGTTTGATAGAAAACAACTTAATTATTTGAAACAAAATCAATTGTAAAAATACAAATTAAATGAGAAACAAACAACAATAGATTAAAGTAAAGAGAAAAATCAATTGCAAGATTAAAATCAAAACAACCAACAATAGATCAAAAGGTAAAAGAACAATAGTAGATTAAATCAATTGAACATAAATCAAGATCAGCAATAATAGTTATTAGGTTAGGTGATTAAATACAAAAGAAAATTTAATTATGATGAACCTAAAAAATTGTTAATAGCGAACAGTCGATGAATTTTTGATGAACCAAGTTTTGTAAGTCGACTTGATGAACCAAGTTTTGTAAGTCTATCTTGATAAACATTCAATCATTTTGTTTTCCAGATCACTTATCTCTAAAACTATAAATACTGGTTGCATTATCGCATATATTTTCAGCTTAGAATATAGAAAAATGTAATTTTTTCTTTTCAAATTTAGAGCCTTCGAAATTTTAGGGCTTAAAGCATTTGCTTTAATTGTTTACAAGAGACACTCCTATTTGTATGTCCCTTAAAATGTAAAATAAATAGATATAACCATTTTTTAAGTGTTCTTGAAAATCTCAGTATATCTTTACACCAAATACCCTTAAGGTTATATTAGAAATCCTTTACACTTTTACATCGAATATGAATATGTCCCTATACTTTTCTAACGTGTTCATAAAGTCCCCGAGTATCTCTTATCCGAATATATATACAAAAGAGTGTTGACAAATGTGAATCGATAAAGTTAAAAATTTCACCATCAAAATTTTCGACCTTTAACAAATCATCTCAGTACCAAACACAATTCATCCAACCTAAACTTCTTAGAACCCATCAAATCGAAAACACAAAAATCAAAACCCATACAAAAAATAGACAAATATCGAATATTATCGTATATGACGAGAAAGTGTAACAGAGCTTCTTAACCCTTTTCATTACCAAAATCTAAACCCTAAACGCAAACACCTCTACATCAAACTTAAAACCCATAAATCCCAATATGAAAGCTAAAAGAATACAACATTAATCATATTTGATACGAAAGTGTAATAATTTTTTAACATAAAAACATAGAGATTTAAATCCATATGTTAGGTTGTCTATTAAACCTCACTATTCAATATATATATATATATATATGTATGTATATTACATAAGAACTCAAAAAAAATTGATGACATAATAATGTTGATTATTAATTGGCTAATTGTTATCTATGTTAATAGTTAAATGATAAAAGTTAAAGACTCTTAAAAAAATCATAATTATAATTTTGAGTTCTGACTCATAGACATGATAGATTAGCAATCACTGTAGTTTAAAAGTAAGATCAGATGAATACTCAAGTCGCGTTAACAAAATTATTAATTAATTTCTTGGATAACATCTACCACCAATCTAAACATAATTACAACCCTTCAAGTAAATCTTTCTAATCCTTCTTTTACTACAACATAATCACTAATTAGTAATTAGTAAATAAATACAATCTCTAACTACCGTTAACTTTTACACTGAACAGAGGGACTACCGGAGAAGATCGACGACCGGCAATAAGGACAATCAGTTTGTTTCCGGTGAATCAACTTTCCGACGCACTCCGAGTGGTACACGTGGCCGCATCGGCTGAGCTGGCACACCACGTCATCCCTCTCGTAATTGGTGGAACAGATGAAACACATCTCTTCCACCTCCCTACGCCGTCGCTCCTGTAGATCCTCGAATCGGATTATCGGGAGATCCACCGCGAATAAATCCGGTTCGAGGCGATGCTGAGCGACGCTGTCGTAGTGGAAGATGTATATAAAGAAATTCTTGAGGAGATTCAACAATTCATATTTGATTCGGAAGATTGGTAAGAAGACTGATAACCAGAAGATGATGTTGATAATCATTTTTGGGTTTGATTTGTGTTTTGGGGGAACAAAAATGTTTTATATTTATAAGGAGCACAGGGGCCCATATAGGAGTATAATAATTGAATTATTTTATTTTGTTACGTATAGTTTTGATGTTTTTAATTATCTGACTCTGCCGACCCTTTTGGCTAACATCTAGACCACGTTCAAGTGTTAGATGTATTATTGTTATATTATTAGACCATATTGAAAAATATTTTTTTTTCAAGTACATATTCATGTGAAAACGATTTAACAATTATAAACATGAGTCATCCGATATTCCGGTCATGCATCAACCTTTACAAGCATAAGACTTTTTTGCATTCATATTCACGAATCGATATCTGAATTGTATATATGTATCTTTAATATCACGTGTAATTTGTGATGTTTATTTTTTCATTCCAACAGGGTACGGAAAGCACATAAGAAAAAAAAAAAGGAGGAATGTGAAGAAAGACATGTCTGTTAATTATTTTGTTTAATTAAGTCGGTTAATTTTATTATAGTTAGATTAATTTAGTTATTTGCTCTCCCCCATGTGGAAATAAGATTCCTTAAGCTTACCGGTGAAAACTGATATAGCTAACCAATAAACATGTTGTAAAACTCCTATGATCTTCTAAACTTACACGTGTTTATATGTATCACACATGTTTCTCGCTCCATATAAACTTCTTTCTTCCTTCCTCATTACCAATTAACAATAGTTCTTTTTTCATTTTATCAGATACACAACTACATCATATGAATTAATCGTTCTTTGTATCATCCTCCATCTTATCAAATATGCTAATTTGTTTTTCGTCATCCCAGGACATACAAATTGACTTTTCGATTTCCCATATCGTGAACAAACTTTTGGTCTCCCCATACGCAAATGTGCTATTATTAGAAATAAACATGACATGTTACTTTTAAGTAGTGCATGCCATGCTGTATGAGTAAAATTGTTTTAACATGATTATAAATGTATAACACACCAAGGAAAATGATTATTTTATGATTTTAGCTTTTATTAACATTTGAATAATAGAATAATAATAAAGTTTCATAAATGTTTCATTAACGTTACTTAAATTTTGTTTTTGTCTTTTTTAACTAATTTAACTTTCATTGATGTTTTCAATCCTAGGTAAAAACTATTTTTTTTTTAAATTAAGTGAGGTAACTAAAATCTATATGAATCATGATTACTATTTAATGATTTTTTTAGTTGACTAACATATAAGATTATGAAAATTCATTACGATTTAGTAATTCTTTACAATTACTTTCTATGTGAAGTTAATTGAACAGAAATCACTTGTTAGTAACCAAAGATTCATACATGTTTCATTTGTATTGTTTAATTTAAAAGAAATAAATAAATATTTTTATAACATTACATAGGATTAGAACGTCTAGTTGGGTAACTTTACAAAAACATAAAACTGTATTGATTTTCATAGAATACTTGAGAAACTTGGTTGCTAGTTAGTGAAGTTTTTTATTTTTTAACTTTATTTATTGAAACTTCTTTGTTTTTATTTCTCAAATAATGACACTATAAATAATAAAACTATATATATTACAAAATGTTTGAATTTGTGAAAGGGTCTAGAGTCATAGTCTTCCACTTGACCGCTTGACCTCCCTCCAATAATATATGCATGAATAACTAAGATTATTGGATAAATACAATGTAGTTTTCAAGATAAATTAACTAAACAGTATTGGTATAAAATAATATATTAAAATAAAAATAAAATAATATAAAGTTGGATGAGTGTTTCTCTCTAAAAGCATCTCCTTGGCTTGATCTTTCTACAATCTCCACTTGTCATTTTAATAAGATAAATAGTTGGTTTTATATTTTATATACAATTTTAAAATCTAATAAGTAGAATAATGACCATGATTCATGGCCTTATTGGTATCAAAATTTAAATTATGTTTAAACAGTACACTAAAGAGAATCTTTGAGAGAAGCTAAAGACAACTAAATAACGACCGACAAAAGCTATAATTGATAATGAATAACATTGTACAGATCGTAAGTAATAATAGTTATAAATTTAATTATAAAAGATCACTTAATTTTATGTACGAGGTTTTAGATCATACAGTTCTACGAGAATGCCAAATAAATTTTAATTTTTTTAACGACAAACTTTTTATTGAAATAAACGAACCAGATGCTAGCAAGATGCATAAACACCCGCACCACAATGCAGATTACACCGGAAAATTAGAAAAAAAAAATTACACCACTTGTGCCATACTAATTCTTCAAACTTGCTCTCTGTTTAATCCATTCAAACGAGAAATAAATAATCTCATCCACCGTCCTGAGCATCGAAGAAGTCTTGCCTCTAAATAGCTTCTCGTTTCTAGTCTTCCATATGAACCATAAAGTTGCCAAAAAAATCGTGTATATCGACTGTTTTTGTTTAGGAGGAATTGCCAAAGAGAATGAAAACGCAAGAAGATCGGATATATTATCAAATTCCGCCAAAATACTACCGCACCAACGAGAAATCAGCCCCCATACCTGCTTCGCAAACGAGAAAGCTAGGAACAAATGGGCTGCCGACTCACAATAATCATCACATAAAACACAATTTGAAGAGTGCAGTGAGATGCCTCTTACCATTAAACACTCCTTAGATGGGATTCTATCAAGTCATAGCCTCCATGCAAAAACAATTAACCTTCAGGAGAACCCAATGGGTCCATTCATGCAGAATATTATCATTTGGAATACGATTAATCCCAATTAAAGACCTGACAGATTTCACCGAGAACGTGCCTGTTTCATCGCCCAACCATAGCCAATTATTCGCACCCCCTTGTGTTTGTATCTCGGCGATTATCTCATTTAAGGTTTGTAATTGCAAAAGTTCTAAACTAGAATATGGGTGTCGCTTCCATATCTAGTTCACTAAGGGAACCGAAGCCCCTAAATGTAACCTCTTGCTTACTTTACACATCTTACATGATTCAATAGCAGGAAGTAAATCCTTAAGAGAGCCATAACCACACCAATTATCGAGCCAGAAGGCAATGTTCTCACCGTTACCAATCGAAGCCTTCATTAAAATATCTAGATCCACATTCTCCTTCCTGCATTCTTTACTAATATTTGTGATACCTTTCCAAACCCCGTGGATAGACGACTTTAATGGAATTGCAATTGACTTACGAGGTTGAAAGTGAATAGCTTTGATTACCCGAGCCCAAAGAGCTTTTTGATCACTTTTAAACTTCCAATGCCACTTGGCGAGTAATGCCAAGTTATAGTCCCTCTAAAAGTATGCAACCACCTTTAACCTCCTTAGATGCTCCAAATCCTCCCTAGAATTCTGCCTAATTCCTTCCAACTTACGAATCACCAGCGTAGGGGCTTTAAACAAAGAAAGGTAGATAGCAGGATGCTGCCAAGAACCAACTTAATCAAGGTGAGTCTACCCCCGATGGATAGGACTTTTGATTTCCAATTAGATAACCGACCTTTGATCCTTTCCACCACCGGGTTCCAACTACTGACCCTGTTCATGCTCGCATCGATCGGAACCCCAAGATAATTAAAAGGAAAAGTACCCACTTGGTATCGAATACATTGAGTCACAGACACCAATTCCTGTTGATTGACTCCAACCCCTTAAACATTACTTTTATTAAATTAATCTTTAACCCTGAAGCAAGATGGAATATCCATAACATTCTAGCCAAATTCTTTATGTTTGATCTCAAACAATCTCCCATTATCAGAGCTTCGTCGGCGTACAACAAATGTGAAATGACTGGACCGTTATTTGGTAATCGCACCCCTTGAAAGATCCCAATATTTTCAGTCGCTACAAATATAGAATGGAAGGCTTCCATAACTAAAATGAATAAGAACGGGGACAAAGGATCTCCCTGTCTAAGGCCCCTGGAGACAGTGAATTCTCTGGTCGGGGAAAGAATAATTGACATACGAGTCCATGAAAAACAATTTCGGATCCAGCTCCTCCATACTATTGGAAAGCTCATTTGTAACATAATAGACTCTAAAAAAGCCCAACTAACCATATCGTAAGCCTTTTTCAAAATCAATTTTGAATAGAAACTTGAATAAGCACATACCTTAACTTTGATATATAATTATGTAAACTCTCACTTTTTAACTCTCATTGTATCTATAAAAAAAACTATATATAAATGCATTTAGAGTCGTCCGAAATTAATACTTGGGTAAAATTAGGGCTTTGGTCCCTCAAAAAATCAAGCCCCCATCTTTTTAGAAATCTAAATTGACTATTGTTCTAATGTTCTTGATTACTTAATTTGTTGCCGTCTAATGCTGTAAAATGTTAATTGTTGATTGATTTCTTGATTCCTTAATTTCATGTATTGATATTTTATTTAGTTGTTCTGATTGTTCTAAGTTCCAACATTTTGTGTTAGATATTTTGTATTAGCATAAATTCTTATTTGATTAATTTCTTGTTGTTGATTATTTTCTTCGTACCTTGACATTCTATATCAGACATCAATTGATACTATTCCTATTGGTAATTATCAATTGATACTTTTACCGATGGATAGATCACTCAGTGAAGGTGGATCTCACATGTAATACTTTGTCGAAAAACAAGGCGTGGGTATGTATTTCTAATGGAAATTACGACAGCAAATCAGTGATGGTTTAGCCACATATCTTAGTGACGATTACCTTTGCGGAAGTTTCATTGATGGATTACCAATTGAATTTTCACTAGTAGATTACTGATGAATCGAAAGTTTGGACCAACACACATGAGGCTGTCACATATCAATGGATTACCAATTGAATTTTTATTGAAGTTTCGGCTCGTGTCAGAAATTGCCACCCTAAAACGAGAATATTATTGAAAATCTCATCCTTATACAGATTACACAAACACGGACCAAAATATCAATTTACATGCCTCCTTGGTTCGTTGATAATCAGCTGATAATCAAAGACAGATTACTGAAGGTTCTTAAAAATTTTCTTTTCCCCTTTTTCTTTTTGGTTTTTGTTGGTTTCAAACCTAAAAGTAATTACTCTTCAATATCAAACAACAAATAAAAGTCCAAAAGCTTACATCATAGGAAGTAAGCACTTCAAATGAAGCAAAGAGTTTCTATGATAGTTTCCTCTAATATTATAATCGACTTGAAAGTTACATTATCCAATGGCAAATTTTCTTGCTCAAGAATTACATAGGAGTCTCTCTCTATGAAATAAGGTATATATGATTGATTACATGTAGCTTAAGATGTAGAAAACATACTGGATGTTGAAGGTGTTTAATTAGAATAAATTTAAATTTTTAAACAGTTTATTTTATAACACTTATGTAGATTATGTTTTTACTATATAATTGCAAACGGTCAATACATCGTCTACCCAAAGAGTTTCAATGTAACTAAGTAGATGTGATCTTCAGAACATTTAACACGCTATAATAAAATTCTTTGAATCTTATTTCCAACAAGCTATCAGAGAAGTTAGTGAAGGATGTTAGACAATAGTAAACATATGATGATTTTATAACAAGTAGTATAGTATAGGGAGTAGTGTAAATATTTTATTTTCTTGTATTCTATTATTTAATTATAAGTGCACAATACAGATTTTATAATTGGGGATTTCCACGGACATTAAACAGAGACGACGACGATGAAGTACGGGATGGCAAATTACATAAGTTTTTTTTTTTTTGTTTTTTGTTTTTTTTACTTTTTTTTGGTATAAAATTGTAACTTTAATAAGATTTGTTTCAAAAAATTTATAATCAAATTAATCGCCTCTTGTGTAAAACTTCTGCTATGTTGCCGAAGAAGCAGGTAGAATGTTGATGGTGATTATTGTATGTGGGTATTTTATTTTATTGTATGTTAAAGTGACTTATAATGTGTATTGTACTATTATTAATTGCGTGTTGACTTTTCCAATCTCTATGCAAATAGTGGTTATTGGGGAATAAAGCGTGTAAAAGTTTAAGATTAAAAAAAACATCTCGTCAATCATAACCTTGTAACATGTACGTTATATTGATTAATAATATAAACTACAAATGCTATGCAGCCATCGTGCGGATTATTACGTCACAGACTTGAATATAAAAACATAAATACAAATGTATATCTTAACAATTATCACTCTGACGTAGAACTCAAGTCATCAAGCAAAATAATAAAAGAAAGAGTAAATTATCATTTGCATTCCTGACGTTTGTCCATTTTAATCGTCTGCGTCCCTATAGTTTCAAAGCCTCGATTTGATACCTGACGTTTATAGTTTTAACCGTTTGCATCACTAATGTTTTTATTATGTAACCGTTCGAATTAAAATGACTAACGGTGTTAGTCAAGTCTGTTAACAGGCCCCGCATCATTTGTATTTTGTAAGAGTATTTTGTTATTTTTTTAACCCTATTTTTTTCATTACTCTCATAATTCCATCCATTTTCATTACAATCATCTTATCATCATCATTCACCATAACCTCACCACCACCACTAACTACACCCACCAGCCCATCACCGCTAACCATCCCCACCAGCCACCAATTAACAGGTGAAACACCATTAACAGGTGAAATACCATCAAAGTTATCGGGTTTTCCGGATCTGTACAAGGTCGGATAACCTCTCTGGTGGAGCAATCGCCGGAATTTCAACCGGATCTGTTCTGGGTCTTTTGTTAAATTTAGTAATTTTGTTCTTTTTGTGTTGTAGGAAGAGAACCAAAAGTAAAACACAACATCAAAGGATTTGGGGAAAACAAAGCATATTGAAATTGAAATCCCCAGTGAGAATGTGAATTCAAAATCAAAATCAATCGAGAACGCTGACGTTTTCCATCGTTAATAGCGGCGGTGATTGGTGGTGCAAAGGAGAAATCCGACGAGGTGAGTAAGAATCTAGTGTTCTTGAAGAAGAACAAAGAGTGAAATGAATTTGATTAAGATAATTTCCAGATCTGCGAGAGAGAGGAAAGGAAAGGAGAGAGAAAGAGAAAGACTGACGGTGGTATGAAGGTGGTTACATAGTGGTATGGTGGTGGTTGTGGTCCGGCGGTACAGTCGTGATGATGTGTACTACCGTGAAATAGAGAGAGAGAGGGAGAGAGAGCGCACAACGATGGAAGTCGGGGTTACATGGCGAGCGACGGTGGTCGTGGTGTTGTGATCTGGCGATGGCGGTGGCGGAAAAATGATGCAGTACCTGGAATGAGAGAGAGAGAGAGAGAGAGAGAGAATGGTGGGTGGAGATGAGGGGGGACCATGTTGATGATGATGATAATGATGATGTTAGTCTGATAAGATGAGAAGGGGAAGGTTGGGGTGGGGTGGCTAAATAAAGTGGGGTTCAAGGGTATTTTTATCAATTTATCAAAAACTAACGGTTAAATCTAACGGCGACAGAGTTAGGACTCAAATGGATACAAAAATGAAACGTTAGGGGGCAAATCAAGACTTTGAAACTACAGGGATACAAATGGTTAAAATGGAAAAACGTCAGAGATGCAAATGGTAATTTACTCTAAAAGAAACAATGTTAACAAAAACATAATAAACTTTAAAAAATGACAAATTAACCCAAATGTTCACATTTTTCTTACAAATGGGAAAACAACTTAAAAAAATAAAAAAGCCCTTCACATGCAAAAAAAAAAATGAAAAAAAATATTTAACCTCTACACATGCGTTAAGCTATATTTTCATACACACTTCTTTAACAAACTACTTGATTTTTACTATTTATCCATATCCTTTGCGAAGTGAGAAAATGGATAAAGAAAGAAGAAAATCGCTAGGAAAAAAACTAGAAATTTATCAACAAACAGACTCGAACCCACGCCCTTTGGTGGAAGAGGCAACATTCTATCCATTGGGTTGACTAGCTCTTTTATTAAAGATTTGCAACATAACACATATTCACAACGGTTATAAAAAAAATTCAAATTACTGTCATGTAACAACTCTTAAATGACCCTCCATAAACCCCAACTAGTCAAAATCATTTAGTGTAGATAAGGTTTCAAATTAGTTAAAGGATTAATATAGAACATACTATATAAGTTGTTTTGTTTAAACAAAATTCATAAAAGTTAAAGACTCTTAAAAAAATCATAATTATAATTTTGAGTTCTGACTCATAGACATGATAGATTAGCAATCACTGTAGTTTAAAAGTAAGATCAGATATTCATACTCAAGTCGCGTTAAAAAAATTATTAATTAATTTCTTGGATAACATCTACCACCAATCTAAACATAATTACAACCCTTCAAGTAAATCTTTCTAATCCTTCTTTTACTACAACATAATCACTAATTAGTAATTAGTAAATAAATACAATCTCTAACTACCGTTAACTTTTACACTGAACAGAGGGACTACCGGAGAAGATCGACGACCGGCAATAAGGACAATCAGTTTGTTTCCGGTGAATCAACTTTCCGACGCACTCCGAGTGGTACACGTGGCCGCATCGGCTGAGCTGGCACACCACGTCATCCCTCTCGTAATTGGTGGAACAGATGAAACACATCTCTTCCACCTCCCTACGCCGTCGCTCCTGTAGATCCTCGAATCGGATTATCGGGAGATCCACCGCGAATAAATCCGGTTCGAGGCGATGCTGAGCGACGCTGTCGTAGTGGAAGATGTATATAAAGAAATTCTTGAGGAGATTCAACAATTCATATTTGATTCGGAAGATTGGTAAGAAGACTGATAACCAGAAGATGATGTTGATAATCATTTTTGGGTTTGATTTGTGTTTTGGGGAACAAAAATGTTTTATATTTATAAGGAGCACAGGGGCCATATAGGAGTATAATAATTGAATTATTTTATTTTGTTACGTATAGTTTTGATGTTTTTAATTATCTGACTCTGCCGACCCTTTTGGCTAACATCTAGACCACGTTCAAGTGTTAGATGTATTATTGTTATATTATTAGACCATATTGAAAAATATTTTTTTTTTCAAGTACATATTCATGTGAAAACGATTTAACAATTATAAACATGAGTCATCCGATATTCCGGTCATGCATCAACCTTTACAAGCATAAGATTTTTTTGCATTCATATTCACGAATCGATATCTGAATTGTATATATGTATCTTTAATATCACGTGTAATTTGTGATGTTTATTTTTTTCATTCCAACAGGGTACGGAAAGCACATAAGAAAAAAAAAAAAAGAAGGAATGTGAAGAAAGACATGTCTGTTAATTATTTTGTTTAATTAAGTCGGTTAATTTTATTATAGTTAGATTAATTTAGTTATTTGCTCTCCCCCATGTGGAAGTAAGATTCCTTAAGCTTACCGGTGAAAACTGATATAGCTAACCAATAAACATGTTTGTAAAACTCCTATGATCTTCTAAACTTACACGTGTTTATATGTATCACACATGTTTCTCGCTCCATATAAACTTCTTTCTTCCTTCCTCATTACCAATTAACAATAGTTCTTTTTTCATTTTATCAGATACACAACTACATCATATGAATTAATTGTTCTTTGTATCATCCTCCATCTTATCAAATACGCTAATTTGTTTTTCGTCATCCCAGACACACAATTTGACTTTTCATTTCCCATATCGTGAACAAACTTTTGGTCTCCCCATACGCAAATGTGCTATTATTAGAAATAAACATGACATGTTACTTTTAAGTAGTGCATGCCATGCTGTATGAGTAAAATTGTTTTAACATGATTATAAATGTATAACACACCAAGGAAAATGATTATTTTATGATTTTAGCTTTTATTAACATTTGAATAATAGAATAATAATAAAGTTTCATAAATGTTTCATTAACGTTACTTAAATTTTGTTTTTGTCTTTTTTAACTAATTTAACCTTCAATTGATGTTTTCAATCCTAGGTAAAAACTAATTTTTTTAAAATTAAGTGAGGTAACTAAAATCTTCATGAATCATGATTACTATTTAATGATTTTTTTAGTTGACTAACATATAAGAATTATGAAAATTCATTACTATTTAGTAATTCTTTACAATTACTTTCAATGTGAAGTTAATTGAACAGAAATCACTTGTTAGTAACCAAAGATTCATACATGTTTCATTTGTATTGTTTAAATTTAAAAGAAATAAATAAATATTTTTATAACATTACATAGGATTAGAACATCTAGTTGGGTAACTTTACAAAAACATAAAACTGTATTGATTTTCATAGAATACTTGAGAAACTTGGTTGCTAGTTAGTGAAGTTTTTATATTTTTTAACTTTATTTATTGAAACTTCTTTGTTTTTATTTCACAAATAATGACACTATAAATAATAAAACTATATATATTTTAAATGTTTGAATTTGTGAAAGGGTCTAGAGTCATAGTCTTCCACTTGACCGCTTGACCTCCCTCCAATAATATATGCATGAATAACTAAGATTATTGGATAAATACAATGTAGTTTTCAAGATAAATTAACTAAACAGCGGTGAGTTGATGGTATTGGTATAAAATAATATATTAAAATAAAATAAAATAATATAAAGTTGGATGAGTGTTTCTCTCTAAAAGTATCTCCTTGGCTTGATCTTTCTACAACCTCCACTTGTCATTTTAATAAGATAAATAGTTGGTTTTATATTTTATATACAATTTTAAAATCTAATAAGTAGAATAATGACCATGATTCATGGCCTTATTGATATCAAAATTTAAATTATGTTTAAACAGTACACTAAAAAGAATCTTTGAGAGAAGCCAAAGACAACTAAATAACGACGGACAAAAGCTACAATCTATAGTATATAATAAAAAATTAACTAGGATGTCACATGGCACTGTAATGTTACTCATTAAAAAAATTTTCCGCCTAAACTAATATATTATTTAATCAAGTTTTTTTATTTTAAAAAACTCAATTAATAGTAATAATTCATTTTGTTTTGAATTTAATTTTTTACATTATAAATTTTATTGTGTAATCATATTGTTTTGAACTATACATATTAATATAACCAAATAAGATTCAATTAAAAAAAACTAAAATGAAAAAAATATTTATTGATATATTTATATATTTTATGTTAGTGTGATTTTAAGACAACTGATTTTTAATTTTACATGGGTCAGTTGTATGTTATATTATTCAAAAAAATATTCAAATATTTATAACTTATAAATGTAACTTTTTATTTTTTCATTGTTATAGTAATAAGTAACTTAATCATACGAAATATTTATACATTTATAAATTATATTGTTTTCGTATTTTCAACCCGTGTATTACACGGGTTTATTAAAACTAGTTGATAATAAAATAACATTGTACAGATCGTAAGTAATAATAGTTATAAATTTAATTATAAAAGATCACTTAATTTTATGTACGAGGTTTTAGATCATACAGATCTATGAGAATGCCAAATAAATTTTAATTTTTTTAACGACAAACTTTTTATTGAAATAAACGAACCGGATGCTAGCAAGATGCATAAACATCCGCACCACAATGCAGATTACACTGGAAAATTAGAAAAAGAAAAGTTACACCACTTGTGCCATACTAATTCTTTCAAACCTGCTCTCTGTTTAATCCATTCAAACGAGAAATAAATAATCTCCTCCACCGTCCTGAGCACCGAAGAAGCCATGCCTCTAAATAGCTTCTCGTTTCTAGTCTTCCATAAAGTTGCCAAAAAAATCATGTATATCGACTGTTTTTGTTTAGGAAGAATTGCCAAAGAGAATGAAAACGCAAGAAGATCGGAGATATTATCAAATTCCGCCAAGATACTACCGCACCAACGAGAAATCAGCCCCCATACCTGCTTCGCAAACGAGCAGGCTAGGAACAAATGGGTTGCCGACTCACAATAATCATCACATAAAACACAATTTGGAGAGTGCAGCGAGATGCCTCTTACCATTAAACACTCCTTAGATGGGATTCTATCAAGTCTTAGCCTCCATGCAAAACAATTAACTTTCAGGGAACCCAATGGGTCCATTCATGCAGAATATTATCATTTGGAATACGATTAATCTCAATTAAAGACCTGACAGATTTCATCGAGAACGCGCCTGTTTCATCGCCCAACCATAGCCAATTATCCGCACCCCCGTGTGTTTGTATCTCGGCGATTATCTCATTTAAGGTTTGTAATTGCAAAACTTCTGAACTAGAATATGGGTGTTGCTTCCATTTCCAGTTCACTAAGGGAACCGAAGCCCCTAAATGTAACCTCTCGCTTACTTTACACATCTTACATGATTCAATAGCAGGAAGTAAATCCTTAAGAGGGCCATAACCGCACCAATAATCGAGCCAGAAGGCAATGTTCTCACCGTTACCAATCTAAGCCTTCATTAAAATATCTAGATCCACATTCTCCTTCCTTCATTCTTTACTAATATTTGTGATACCTTTCCAAACCCCATGGATAGACGACTTTAGTGGAATTGCAATTGACTTACGAGGTTGAAAGTGAATAGCTTTGATTACCCGAGCCCAAAGACCTTTTTGATCACTTTTAAACTTCCAATGCCACTTGGCGAGTAATGCCAAGTTATAGTCCCTCAAACTATGAACTCCTAAACCTCCTAGTGATTTCAGAGCAACCACTTTTAACCATGCCACCCAATTTATCGTAGATGCTCCAACGTATCCTCCCCACAAGAATTCTAGCCTAATTCCTTCCAACTTACGAATCACCAGTGTAGGGGCTTTAAACAAAGAAAGGTAATATAACGGGATGCTGCCAAGAACCGACTTAATCAAGGTGAGTCTACCCCCGAAGGATAGGACTTTTGATTTCCAATTAGATAACCGACCTTTGATCCTTTCCACCACCGGGTTCCAGCTACTGACCTTGTTCATGCTTGCACCGATGGGAACCCCAAGATAATTAAAAGGGAAAGTACCCACTTGGCATCGAAGACATTGAGTCATAGACACCAATTCCTGTTGATTGACTCCAACCCCATAAACATTACTATTATTAAAGTTAATCTTTAACCCTAAAGCAAGATGGAATATCAGTAACATTCTAGCCAAATTCTTTATGTTTGATCTCAAACAATCTCCCATTATCAGAGCTTCGTCGGTGTACAACAAATGCGAAATGACTGGACCGTTATTTGGTAATCGCACCCCTTGAAAGATCCCAATATTTTCAGCCGCTACAAACATAGATTGGAAGGCTTCCATAACTAAAATGAATAAGAACGGGGACAAAGGATCTCCCTGTCTAAGGCCCATAGAGACAGTGAATTCTCTGGTCGGGGAAAGAATAATTGACATACGAGTCCATGAAAGATAATTTCGGATCCAGCTCCTCCATACTATTGGAAAGCTCATTTGTAACATAATATACTCTAAAAAAACCCAACTAACCATATCGTAAGCCTTTTTCAAAATCAATTTTGAATAGAAACTTGAATAAGCACATACCTTTAACTTTGATTTATAATTATGTAAACTCTCACTTTTTAACTCTCATTGTATCTATAAAAAAAACTATATATAAATGCATTTAGAGTCGTCCGAAATTAATACTTGGGTAAAATTAGGGCTTTGGTCCCTCAAAAATCAAGCCCCCATCTTCTTAGAAATCTAAATTGACTATTGTTCTAATGTTCTTGATTACTTAATTTGTTGCCGTCTAATGCTTTAAAATGTTAATTGTTGATTGATTTCTTGATTCCTTAATTTCATGTATTGATATTTTATTTAGTTGTTCTGATTGTTCTAAGTTCCAACATTGTGTGTTAGACATTTTGTATTAGCATAAATTCTTATTTGATTAATTTCTTGTTGTTGATTATTTTCTTCGTACCTTGACATTCTATATCAGACATCAATTGATACTATTCCTATTGGTAATTATCAATTGATACTTTTACCGATGGATAGATCACTCAGTGAAGGTGGATCTCACATGTAATACTTTGTCGAAAAACAAGGCGTGGGTATGTATTTCTAATGGAAATTACGACAGCAAATCAGTGATGGTTTAGCCACATATATTAGTGACAGTTACCTTTGCGGAAGTTTCATTGATGGATTACCAATTGAATTTTCACTAGTAGATTACTGATGAATCGAAAGTTTGGACCAACACACATGAGGCTGTCACATATCAATGGATTACCAATTGAATTTTTATTGAAGTTTCGGCTCGTGTCAGAAATTGCCACCCTAAAACGAGAATATTATTGAAAATCTTATCCTTATACAGATTACACAAACACGGACCAAAATATCAATTTACATGCGTCCTTGGTTCGTTGATATTCAAAGGCAGATTACTGAAGGTTCTTAAAAGTTTTCTTTTCCCCTTTTTCTTTTTGGTTTTTGTTGGTTTCAAACCTAAAAGTAATTACTCTTCAATATCAAACAACAAATAAAAGTCCAAAAGCCTACATCATAGGAAGTAAGCACTTCAAATGAAGCAAATAATTTCTATGATAGTTTCCTCTAATATTATAATCAACTTGAAAGTTACATTATCCAATGGCAAATTTTCTTGCTCAAGAATTACATAGGAGTCTCTCTCTATGAAATAAGGTATATATGATTGATTACATGTAGCTTAAGATGTAGAAAACATACTGGATGTTGAAGGTGTTTAATTAGAATAAATTTAAATTTTTAAACAGTTTATTTTTATAACACTTATGTAGATTATGTTTTTACTATATAATTACAAACGGTCAATACATCGTCTACCCAAAGAGTTTCAATGTAACTAAGTAGATGTGATCTTCAGAACATTTAACACGCTATAATAAAATTCTTTGAATCTTATTTCCAACAAGCTATCAGAGAAGTTAGTGAAGGATGTTAGACAATAGTAAACATATGATGATTTTATAACAAGTAGTATAGTATAGGGAGTGGTCTAAATATTTTATTTTCTTGTATTCTATTATTTAATTATAAGTGCACAATACAGATTTTATAATTGGGGATTTCCACGAACATTAAACAGAGACGACGACGATGAAGTACGGGATGGCAAATTACATAAGTTTTTTTTTTGTTTTTTGTTTTTTTTTTACTGTTTTTTGGTATAAAATTGTAACTTTAATAAGATTTGTTTCAAAAAGTTTATAATCAAATCAATCGCCTCTTGTGTAAAACTTCTGCTATGTTGCCTAAGAAGCAGGTAGAATTTTGATGGTGATTATTGTATGTGGGTATTTTATTTTATTGTATGTTAAAGTGACTATATAATGTGTATTGTACTATTATTAATTGTGTGTTGACTTTTCCAATCTCTTTGCAAATAGTGGTTATTGGGGAATAAAGTGTGTAAAAGTTTAAGATTAAAAAAAACATCTCGTCAATCATAACCTTGTAACATGTACGTTATATTGAATTATAATATAAACTAGAAATGCTATGCAGACATCTTTAAGTCACAGACTTGAATATAAAAACACAAATGCAAATATATATCTTAACAATTATAACTCTGACGTAAAACTCAAGTCATCAAGCAAAAATAATAAAAGAAAGAGTAAATTATCATTTGCATTCCTAAAGTTTGTTCATTTTAACCGTTTGCGTCCCTATAGTTTCAAAGCCTCGATTTGATACCTGACGTTTATAGTTTTAACCGTTTGCATCACTAATGTTTTTATTATGTAACCGTTTGAATTAAAATGACTAACGGTGTTAGTCAAGTCTGTTAACAGGCCCCACATCATTTGTCTTTTGTAAGGGTATTTTTGTTATTTTCTTTTAATCCTATTTTTTTTTTATTACTTTCATAATTCTATCCATTTTCATTTACAATCATCTTATCATCATCATTCACCATACCAGCCCATCACCGCTAACCATCCCCACCAGTCACCAATTAACAGGTGAAACACCATTAACAGGTGAAATACCATCAAAGTTATCGGGTTTTCCGAATCTGTACAAGGTCGGATAAGCTCTCCGGTGGAGCAATCGCTGGAATTCCAACCGGATCTGTTCTGAGTCTTTTGTTAAATTTAGTAATTTTGTTCTTTTTGTGTTGTAGGAAGAGAAACCAAAAGTAAAACACAACATCAAAGGATTTGGGGAAAACAAAGCATATTGAAATTGAAATCCCAAGTGAGAAAGTGAATTCAAAATCAAAATCAATCGAGAACGCTGATAGTTTCCCATCGTTAATAGCAGCGGTGATTGGCTGTGCAAAGGAGAATCCGACGAGGTGAGTAAGAATATAGTGTTCTTGAAGAAGAACAAAGAGTGAAATGAATTTGATTTAGATAATTTCCAGATCTGCGAGAGAGAGGAAAGGAGAGGAGAGAGAAAGAGAGAGACCGACGGTGGTGTGAAGGGTGGTTACACAGTGGTCTGGTGGTGGTTGTGGTCCGGCGGTAGCAGTGGCGATGATGGTGTACTACCGTGAGAGGGAGAGAGAGCGTGCAACGCTGGAAGTCGGTGGTTACATGGCGAGCGACGGTGGTCGTGGTGGTTGTGATCTGGCGGTGGCGGTGGCGGAAAAATGATGCAGTACCGGGAATGAGAGAGAGAGAGAGAGATGAGAGAGAGAGATGGTGGGTGGAGATGAGGGGGGATCATGTTGATGATGATGATGATGATGATGTTAGTTTGATAAGATGATGAGGGGAAGGTTGGGGTGGGGTGGTTTAAATAAAGTGGGGTTCAAGGGTATTTTTATCAATTTATCAAAACTAACGGTTAAATCTAACGGCGTCAGGGTTAGGACTCAAATGGATACAAAAATGAAACGTTAGGGGGCAAATCGAGACTTTGAAACTACAGGGATACAAATGGTTAAAATGGAAAAACGTCAGGGATGCAAATGGTAGTTTACTCTAAAAGAAACAATGTTAACAAAAACATAATAAACTTTAAAAAATGTCAAATTAACCCAAGTGTTCACATTTTCTTACAAATGGGAAAACAACTTAATAAAATAAAAAAGCCCTTCACATGCAAAAAAAATGAAAAAAAATTTTAACCTCTACACATGCGTTAAGCTATATTTTCATACACACTTCTTTAACAAACTACTTGATTTTTACTATTTATCCATATCCTTTGTGAAGTGAGAAAACGGATAAAGAAAGAAGAAAATCGCTAGGAAAAAAGCTAGAAAATTATCATCAAACAGACTCGAACCCACGCCCCTTGGTGGAAGAGACAACATACTATCCATTGGGTTGACTAGCTCTTTTATTAAAGATTTGCAACATAACACGTATTCACAACGGTTATCAAAAAAATTCAAATTACCGTCATGTAACAACTCTTAAATGGCCCTCCATAAACCCCAACTAGTCAAAATCATTTAGTGTAGATAAGGTTTCAAATTAATTAAAGGATTATTATAGAACATACTATATAAGTTGTTTTGTTTAAACAAAATTCATAAAAAATTATTAAAGTTTAAGTTGTTTATTAAAAACACTTGGAATGGTTTTAAATGTAATTCGTTATTGATCGATTGACGTGTATTATTATGGGCTAATATTTGGGCTTTACGAGGGATATGTCATATACTCATGTGTATGCTATTGGCTATTGCTTTAAAAGGTTTTAGATTTTGGATCAAAACTTCCACATCACAAAACTGTAAAACACAATTACAAAAGCTAAATAAAATTAAACCCAAATTAACACAAAATATAAAAACATTCATTAAGCTATTTACACATCCGAAAATTCACAGCCTCAGATACTAACTTATGCAGCCTCAACATCCTGCATCTTATTTTCTAGTCACATTTTGGCGGACTCCGAACCACCTGATCAATTGTGAGGTTTCTACAGTACATACAACCCGTTACAAATATTCACCAAACTGTACAAAAATCAGTGTTCAACTTTTTAACTCAACCACCACGCTGCATATTTCCATTGAAGAGCTGGGAACGAAGTGGTCTATGGTCCGCAATCTAGACCACACAAGACACAGAGTCACTCCACAGAAGAACCAAAAATGGCACCAGTTAGCAGGTCAACTGAGCCACCGACTGCTCGAGCTTCTGCAATTCTGAGTGCCATGGTTGCTCGGTATACTGCCAGGTCAGCAGCCTCCATAAGAGCTTGAGCTTGTTGCCTTTTAACAATGGATGCCTCTTCTAATCTCTTTGCAGCTTCTTGTGTTTCATGCACTTTGATATATGCCTTTGTGGACTCTTCCAACAACTTTTCATCTTTCAACATTGCTGTTTATTTATCATAACAACAAGGGGCTTATAGTTAAATTTTGTAAATTTACTTGTTTAACAAGAGATAAGGAGTCATAACTTTAATCAACTCAGTTCAAAACTAAACGGGTCAAAAATGTCACCACTAGAATATTTAAATCATCAAGTCTACCCTGAGAAGAATACGAAACACAAACCTTTCTTATAATCAAGATGCTTTTCTGTGAAACGTTGGCTAGCCCGTCTTCTAAATGACCTTTTTTTGCGAATAACAGCACTTGTAAAACGCCGTTTGACTCTTTTCTGCTTATAACACTGCCATAAATTCTCTGTTAGAACATTCAACTTCTTATATATACACATTAATATATAATCTTTTAAAACTGCATTTTTACCTGAAAAACTCTGATAAGTGCAGACCGTTTCTTCTTCCTTTTAGTCATCCAATAACTATACACATGGTCTAAGACTTCCTTTGGCGCCAGTTCTAAACAGCGATCAACAGCTGATGCAGCCTCAGAATAATCATGTGGACAGCAATAGATTCCTCTTTCAAAAGCATCAATTATTTTTTCAAAAGTATCTTCTGAGACACACTCACTGTTGTAGTTCTTTAACCATTGTTCGTCATCAGAGTCCATATCATAAACCGCATAACTCTTTTCCAAAGTTCTAGAAAGTTCATCGCTTCTTGCACTGATATACGACTCAGGTAGCATAAAAGGTGCAGAATCCTCCTCTGCATACCCTTCTATTTCCCTCACGCCAGGCACCGGCACTCTACTTTCTACATGTAGCCGAACATTAAGTTGAGGAGAAATATTGAAAAGTGAGACCCTTGGAATTCTTTTTCTTGCAGACCTAGACTTTTTAGGTACTACAAGTGTATCTAAAGGCGGGTCCCTTTCAAGAATGCCAATTGATGGGATTTTGAGATCATGATTTGTGGCATTCTTATCGATTAGATGCTTTGTAGATGAATAGGTCAAAAATGCATGTTTCAAAAGTATGCTCGAGTGTATATACAAGAAGCAGAAGGGTAGTGAAATGAAGTTCACGGTGAAAGAAGGTATAGAATGGATGGAGCCAAATACTTTAAAGAGTCCATGGCTTGTAGTGTAGGCAGAATCCTGAAATAAAGAAGATAATAAAACATAAATAAGATACAATGTAGCGTAATATACGCGTTACAAATAAAATCATCTAAATTGACCCATTTGAAATCACAACCACTTGATCAAACCAACTAATTAAAGTTTTGATACTAATTTTTTGGATTTTGAGAACATTTTCTTGAACTTTAAGAAACTAACTTGATTTCCATGCTTAAAGATAACTTTAAAGATAATAAAGAGTAATCTTTAGTCTTATGATCCATAAGTTACATATAAGGTTCAAAAAAAATAACACATAAACCCTTCAATACGTGACTCTAACTCTTTAACCGCTTATTCTTTGCACATACATTAACTTTTTAGGAAATGACACAAGTATTCCTTTTTGCATAAAAAGCAATAGCTAATCAACATCTTAGCTTAATATGGGCCTCTAGCACAAGTATAAAATACAATTCAATGTGATCATTTGACATTAAATACCATAACTTAAAGCATCATCAGTAAAACATTCTTCTAAATACAATTCAGTGTGATCATAACATACCTGCACAAACTGACTGCCAAATGATGAGTAAATACTTGAACTCGGTTCTAATAACAAGAATGAAGAAAACTGTCTCCATGAGAACAATTTGGCCATCCTCAAGTATTTTAAAACTGAACTCACGAAACAAGAAAACTGACAAATATTGTTACTATAATCATCACTTTCATAACTACAGGAGGCAGCAAACACCATAGGCCCTTTACTTGAAACATAATTTCCACCAACACCCGACTTTAAACTAACTCTAACCTTCTTATTCTTCTTCTCAGACATCTTATCCGAACCATGGTTTACATCAAAACCGTCATGTTTTAAACATGAATCTATCGTTACATTCCTCTTCCGTTTCCTCGTATAAACAACTCCAAATCGCTTAACTCCACTCACATTATCACCATCATCATGATCATCAACAACCAAACTCAATTCCTTCGATTCACCCAATTCGATCCCCCCTTTTCCTTCATCAATCCCCATAACCTCATATGTTCTATTCACTCTCAATTTCTTGAATTCCCCCAATTTGAAACTCTCTTTCTGTACACCATCATCAATCTCCACACCACAATCAATAACCTTAATCTTCTTCACCTGATTATCTACAAACGCAACAGAAACAATCCTCACGCGCTTCGTTTCTACATCGTATCGATCAGCAAACAATCGTTTTCCTGATCGTAAAACCTTACCCACAAAAGATCTAGTGCTTCTCTTCATCTCCACTGATAACAAAAAAAAAACCTTTACAAAATTACTGAAATGTAACCTAGCACTAGCCCTGAAAACCACAAAAACCCACAAAAATCTTGCGCGATGACAACAAAAATAGAACCCAATTTCAATCGTTACAAACTGCACAGAGTATGTATGATATAACCACAAAAACCCACTAAAATCTTGCGCAACGAGAGTTAAAGATACGAGTATACGTACGATCAAACACAAAATTGTTGCTTTTATGAAGAAAAATAGATTGTAGACGACGATTAAACCTGGGGTTGCATCAAAATCGGTGAACTTTGAAGCTTTCGAGTGGTCGATGATGCTTGTAGAGTTAAAGAATCATGTGTTCGATATAGAACAACGATCGGAGAGCGTTTGTGTGTGAGAGAGAATTAGCGGTGAAAGATGAAGAATTGCGCGGGAAAAGCAAAGGGCGGGAAAACGAAAAGGTGTTTATGGCGTGTGGCGGTTCAATGGGATGGGATAAAGGGGTAGGTGTGGTTGATGAGTTGGGGATTTTTTTTTTTTTTTTTACGGGTTGAATAATGTGTGTTTGTGGCTATGATGGAAAATAGTTCCTAGGGGTGATGAAATGGGTCTAATTGGCTTGAAATCGAGTTGGGCGGACTCGACTTGAAACCTAAGGAAGGTTAAATACACTGACTAATCATCAAAGCCTAGACATAATGGGTTTTTTCAATATAGGTTTAAATCTGGTCGTGAGTCGATCATTTGTAATAGCTTAAGACTGTTTTCTTAACAACATCCGTTTGATCTTTATAGTTGATTCTAATGTTACGAAGTATGATCTCGATACATCTCTTTAAAAACTAGGGATTTTTTGTTTATTAAGAACAGTCATTGAAACATTTTATTTATCGTATTATATACATCTCTTGAAGCTCTGATGAATGCAAATGATCAATTTCAAGTATATAGTTGCGATTTGCTTATTTGTAGCTAAGTTTCAACTCAATAAGTTTCGTCATAAATTTACTATATCTTAAATAGAAAGGTCGGTGGGTTGCCCACCATCCTTTCACGAGTCACGTTGTGAGTGGTCCCAAAAAATGTTTATTTTTTTGCTTCTAGGATTTGGGTCTTATTAAATATTATTGTTTCTAAGTTAAGTTATGGTTGCAGCAAGGCAACTGGTTTGAGCTTTATGTGTCTTGGATGGCATCGAGGGTTCGAATCCCACAGCCGTAAAAATTTTATTTTTTGGTTTTATTTTTAAATTTTTTTTCTCATATATATTTTGGTTTAAATTACTTTTTTAGTTGTTAGGACGCAACTTCTAATACTTCAATCCTCAAAATAGATCCGCCACAACTTCACATGTTTCTCTTACATATTTTACCACGTTCATGTCACGGTCACAACACTGGTAATGAATTTTGCAAACATGGGCTTTACCACGCCAATGTAATCGTACGGCTCTCGCCACAACACACAGATCTTAATTTCTCCTTTTATATAAAACTGAGCCGTCACAAGGCATGACAAAAAGCCCACTAGTTATGATGTATTTTTCATGCTTGTTGTTTTAGAGCATTCACAATAGATTTTTTATATTATTCTATATTAGTGGAGGTAAGAGGAAATTTTATTATTGATTTGTATATTTAGGGAAACATTGTTTACTTCTATAATTTTTTTAATATTTTTGAAAATAGTTGTGATTAGAAGAAAGAAAATGTAACGAAAATAGTATAAAAGGTATTAAGTAGTGATTTTTAATATAGATATAAAAATTAGGATGAAAAACCTAATATAAATGCTCTTTTTTCTTTAAATTTGTTCCTTAATTTACAATTAAGCAACATAAACATAAATAAAACCATTAAGAGAAACATAAGATTTTTAATATATAGCTAGCATATAGGATTCTTAGAGCATTCACATCTTAAATTTAAATTTATGTGAGTGTATTTTTTATATTTTATAAAATGGTTGTGAGTAGATTAGAGAAAAAAATTTACTACTTATCTGCATATTTGAGAAAAAATTGTTCAAACTTTATAAATTTAATCTTTTTTAAAGATAGTTATGAGTGAATAAGAGAAAAGATAATAATAAATGTATAAAAAAAGGTTTTATAAAATTTAAAAATAAAAAAGAAAAAGTTGTGGTTTTTAAAATAATTATAAGGATAAAGATAAGAAATTAAATGTGAATGCTCTTAATACATACTCTTATTTAGTTAGTAACAATAAATCGTTTACGTTCTCATTTTATGACTTTGAATTATAACAAAAAATGTCTCCATTCATCTTTTGTATGCACTGCAACCATCGGCTAGTCTCATTTAACATTTGTGTTACTTGATTTTAAGTTTCAGAAATTTTGATTTACAAAAAAAAATATTTATCACTACAAAAAATACATTAATTAACAACATAAAGGATGTGAAAGTTAGCTTACCATGTCAACTCTAGAAAATTTTGGTCAAGTCTAAAACAAGTTCTGAACTCAAATCATACTTGAATTTATCTAGAACTGAGCTCCTTAGCCTCTGAACTACTAAAGTCTTCTGAAACTACTTTCAGATCCTCTAGACTCATCTAGAGCCTCTAGACTATTTTCAGAATTGACTTACTTGGCCTTTGAACTTTGTAGAACACATATGAAGTTTTTTAAGTACGTTTAAAGTCGGATATCCGAATCCGAAAAATTCGGATAGTAGAAATCACTATTGTATTCATATTCGAAATTCCGAATACGTTCGAAATTTCGGATACGGATACGAATAGTGATTCGGATATCCGAAATTCATTTTTTGATTTTTTAATTTTTTAGTTTTTTTATAATGCTTAGACATATGTTATTATAAAAATAATATAAAAAAACCAATTCATATCATAAAAGTCCCAATATATACTAAAAAATCTCAATTTAAAGTAAAAATATGTCTAAAATTAAAAAAATAAAAAAAATATTTTTTAGTTTTCGGATAATCGGATATCCGAATATCCGAAACTTTTGAAAATCACTATCCGAACCCGAATCCGAATTTTCGGATATTTCGGATTAGGATTTTCGGATTTTCGAATTTGATTTTCGGATTCGGATATTTTTGAACACCCCTAACTTTTTTACCTAATTGTAACTTAGCACAGCCTCTGATGATATATATAGAGCCTCTAATGAATTTAAAACTCCTTTGTACTTTTTTAAATTAAGTATAAACACTTCAAAACTTTCGAAACTAAATTTGAACTTAAACTAAATCTAAACTATCTTAAATTTGAACTCTATGAACTAAATTTGAACTCCTCTTAACTAAGTTTAAACTCTGCCTGACTAAGTTTGAAAACAAACAACTAACTAAATCTCCTAGGAATAGATATATCACAATAAATATTTTTAAAAGTATTTAATTATTAACGATACTATCATATTAAAATATAGGATAAGACGCTCAAGAGATTGAAAGAGAAGATTTGTTTTGAACATCTTAGGTATGGATATCGATATGATTCATATAACTGTCTATTTGAATCACCATAGATTATTTTAGACTCAAAATTTAACCTCATGTAATAAAAACTATATTAAATCCGGAGAAACACACTTGAGATATATTATTACAACACCCTTCTTATGTTAAAAGTCTATACACAAAGCATACCTACTTGTCAAGAGTGACCATAAACACGACATTGTGGCATCAATGGTGTGGCGGTAAGCATGGAAGTGAGTCTAAATCACAACGTCTACTTAGGATGTGTGTGTTAGGTGTGGAGGTTTCAGATGGGCAGTTAACCCTAATATGCATATCGGTTGGAATATGGCAGGTTGACATATTTGTTTTTTTTTCTTGTCAACCTAGATTGCAGTTGTAATCTAGCATTATAAATAGATGTCCTAGTCATTGTAATTATCATCACCTTCAAAAGATATAAAAAAAGTTACTAGTTGCAGTCCGTGAAGGTACTTCAGGTTATTAGAAGGTGTACGAATTTGTCCAGCTCTATGTGCATATGTGTAATATACTTGAGATCTGGCCTTGTGGGTACATCCTTGTGATACGATTATCTCATTACTTGCTTTTACTTTATATCATTTATGTTACACATGCTACTATTGTTGCTTAAGCCTTTTATTAGTATTGGACATTTGACTCATTTTGTAAACCGTGTTTGATATAATCAAGTTCGATAAAATCAAGTTTGATAAAATCAAGTTCACAGGTCACGCCAGGTAGGATGTGAAGAGAGGTAATCAGGCTGTAGGATTGGACCTGAAGAATTTAGTTATCTTCTAATATATAAACAATATGTAATTTAACCTTAGGGGTCATGAAACTATCTTTTGTTATTCTATCCCAACATTTAATTAAATGAAATACGTCTTATATGTTTTGATCCCAACAAGAGATCCATTTCTGCACCAACAAGAACTTCTAGACTACATACTCATTTCATCATAAACTCACATCTTCTCAAGAATCTTAGGGTTCTAAGTAGACATACACTTACCACATGTCTATCATGTTATAAGATAATTACTAACCATCGTTTGATGATTTCAACCATTATCAAGCGTTAATTTGATCATTTCAGCCCTGATTTGCAATCCCTTATGTTTACCTAGAAATGCATAATTGGTTAAAAAAAATTAAAATCTCTTAATTTTCTCTTTAATAATTTACTTAATAGTTTATATCGAAATCGTTTTCAGTTCCTTTCAAATGACAAATGATTCAACATGTTACATCAAATGATTCATTAAATAGAATGATAATGATTGGTATTAATTATTTAGGTTCTATACTAATTTGTCATCGCCCCATTTCACATTGACGTAAGATACAAAGATGAGACTGTTCAACGTTTAAATTTCGACGATTGTCGTATCTATTGTTTTGTGAAATCGCAAGCCTAAGTGGATTTTGTTAGATACCACCAATCTTATTAGAAGATAATGTCCAGCTTTTATAGAATAATGAATTTTTTTTCCTATTATAAGATTCAATTATTTAATAGGCAAATTAAATTTTAATCATTTAAATAGATGTCTTATCAAACAATAATAGTTCATAGAGGCGATTTGACTAATGACATTTTTAACTTTTAGTTTTATTGTTAAGCGAAATGTTACTCTAATCATCATACATTTAACCTTGATTTCAATTGGATTTCACTTATAGGAGAACATGTCTTCCTATTTCACCCATAGTCATCATCATAAGTAAAATCAAGTGGGAACCTAACGTAATTTTATGAAAACTATACAAGTGAGATCGGGTTTAACAACAAAAGAAAAAACTAAAAATGGGACTAAACCTAACATAGCCTCCATGCATATATAACAATCAAATAACATACCAGCACTATGACTTATTTAATATATACTAATTACCAACTAAAGTTTGCATATATTGTTGTATTTTAAGCACTAAAAGTTGTACCCATTTTTTTTTCTTTTAATTTTCTATTTTAAACCTAATACTTTTACATCCTTTAAAACTTAACCCTTATATTTTTTTACTTTCAACTTGCCCCCACATACATTTAATTTTTACAATTTTTTCGTTTTACATTTTGGTCTAAATTTTAAGAGTCAACACATTGTAACATGTGCGTGTGATTTAACGTTATTACACCAATTTTTCCCCGTTTAACGGCCCCGTTGCAACGTGTGGATCCTAGATCGACTAAGTTATTGTTTTTAATATTTTATGTTTCTATGTTACTTTCTATTCGATTTTATTTTTTTTTATTTTTTTTAATACGAATTTTTCGGTATTAGCAGTCGCTGAGATAATGTAACATTGGATCTATTTAGTATGATTTTGCGCCCTGCTGCAACGCAGGGGCTTAATACTAGTTATCAACTTATTATCAACTAACCAGTTACCAGTTAGTTTGAATTATTAAAATCAAATTTCTATACTTAAACATTACAACCAAATCCAGCTTTTTTGTGGCCATTACTACATCCTTTTACAATTCTTGTAAAATAGCCGGCAATATGACACAGCCCTCATCTGCCGGCCAACGTCCACTTCACCACCACCCTTTCAATCCTTCATAAATCCAACTTTCCTCCTCACAACCACCCTCAAACCACCACCACCACCACTTCCGCCGCCCTCGCCGCCATGCACTCCGCCATACCCGATACCATCCCCACCACCCACAGTCCTGACTCCACCACCTCCGACCGGTTCAAGCTCAGCACCAGCTCCACAACCGACTCCCCAACTGCCTCTAGGCGCCGCATGTCATCCACCAAGGGCGACATACGGCGCCTGGTGAAAAAAACACTCAGTTTAGATGAAGTAAGATTTGTCCACAAGTTAGGTAGTGGTGACATTGGGAGCGTGTACCTGGTGGAGCTAAAGTGCGCCGAGGGGCGTATGATGGCGGCGAAGGTGATGGATAAGGAGGAGCTGATGAGTAGGGATAAAGAGAGTAGGGCGAGGGTGGAGTTGGAGATACTGGAGATGTTGGATCACCCGTTTTTGCCGTCGCTTTATGGGAGTTTGGAGGTCGATCGGTGGTCGTGTTTATTGACGGAGTATTGTCCCGGTGGAGATCTGCATATTCTCCGGCAACGGCAGCCGGAGAAGAGGTTTGATGAAGCTGCCGTCCGGTAAGTGGAGCTTAAGATTATGGCTTCTTAAATTAAGTGAAAATTATGAAAATATCCTTTTAATCACATTTTTTTTTCTTGATATGTTCTTTGGATTAAGTAATCCTTAGAAATGGCTCCAGCAAACAGAATCTTCTCCGACTATAGAAAAGGGTCGTGTGAACCTGAGATGAGCGGCTAAAATAAAAACACGTGTCTAAATAGGGTCGTTATGAAGAACATGTTTCCGTTCGTCCGCACAAACTTACGGACGTCTGAACCTTCGTAAGTTCGTTCGAACCTTCGTAACGACCCTATTTAGACATGTGGCTTCATCTGAACCGCTCAATGTGGGTTTGAACGAATCTTCTTTGTGGTCAGGACGCCCGTGTTCGGGTGGGTAAAGTTTAAGGGATGAGCTAGTTAAAGAGACATTTTTAGAGAAAATGTAGTCAAAGAGATATTTTCAAAATTTTCCATTAAATTAAAGATAAGATAAAGTTCATACGCTTTGTTTTCCATACAACATGTGGGTGAAATTGTTATGAATAAGTATCATAGTAGTTGTGTGAAATTATCTTGAATATTATTTATGTGATTCTATAATTGCATGATAATACATCCCTATGTGATAATTCCATTAATAATCTCATCTTTTCGCATTATAAATTTTTACACTTCATTTAAATAAATTGACTTTATATTTTTTACTTTCTTGTTAGTGGAAAATTTATAAAGATTAAAGCTAAATTTAAATAAAGTGTATGCACTATCTATAATGCGGTTTTTGGATGTTTAATTAGTTGTCGAATAAATTTAAGATTCTTTACAGAAAGTTTATAAAAGAAGGGTTATTCAATAAATTTTAGATTCTTTATAGAAAGTTTATAAAAATGCATGTTTTAAATTCCTTTGATTATATGATTATTTCATGTTATAACTTATAAGGGGTTAATTTTGAATATCTACAATACATATCTAGAAAAAGAAATGGTAGATTTAGTAAGGATGAGCTTAAACTTGCCTAAACCAAATCTTAAATTTAGGTATATTCGTAATAAATGTAATTGTTTTGCTTAGAATCCTAATTAAGACTTGTCATACCTTAAACATAGCCATGCACCACAAACAAACAGATTAATCATAATTTTGCTATACAGCAATATTTTTATTAATATATTATTGAAAACAATTAACACAAGTAAAATCGAAGAAAATTCACACAAATGTTAAGAATTAATTGAATTTTGGAACTTTCTAAAACAAGGGTTGATGTTTATAGATGAATGCGTCTATAAATTCCATATTTACCACAAATAAAGTACATAAACTTTATCAAATTTAATGAACCTAGTTAAACCTTCATTAATCCCCGACCTATAACACTTTAAATACACAAATTAAAGTGTTAACACTAATTCTTAAATTTCATTACGGACCTAAAGATGGTTTTTTTTACTTTCTTAAAGACTAATGTTGGTGATTATATTTTAAATTATAACTAAATGTGATCATTTAAAACATAGGTTAAACAAATTACAATTGATAACTTTTGTAATCTATGGCATATAGTGTTGATAGTTCAAAACTTTTGAATAAAAATCTGGCTTTATGTATGCATGCAGGTTTTATGCATCAGAAGTTGTGGTTGCCCTAGAATATCTTCACATGATGGGGATAATCTATAGAGATCTAAAGCCCGAAAACGTTCTTGTCCGATCCGACGGTCACATAATGCTCACCGACTTCGATTTATGCCTACGATGCAACGACTCCACGAGCCCAAAACTCGTTCAAGGTCAAGAGCTAGCCATAAGCAGCCCATTAGCATGCACCAAGGGTTCTTTGTCCTCTTGCATCCTTCCTAGTTGCATCAAGCCCAAACTCTCATGTTTCCACCACAAAAAGAAACGAAAACCACGACCCACTAACCGTCCACCATTTGACATAATAGCCGAGCCGGTAGAGGCTCGGTCAATGTCATTTGTTGGGACCCACGAGTACTTAGCGCCCGAGGTTGTTTCTGGTGAAGGGCATGGCAATGCAGTGGATTGGTGGACTTTAGGGATATTTGTGTATGAATTGTTTTATGGTGTGACACCCTTTAGGGGTAGTGATAATGAGTTTACGCTAACGAGCATTTTGGCTAGAGGGCTTCACTTCCCTAAAGAGCCAGTGTCGTCTGCAGCTATGAAGGATTTGATCACAAAACTCTTGATCAAGGATCCCGCTAAGCGGATAGGGTCCGTAAAGGGTGCACCGTCGATCAAGCACCACCCATTTTTCGATGGGGTGAATTGGGCACTTCTACGAGGGGCCACGCCACCTTATGTTCCTAAACCCGTCTCTTTTCAAGACTTTGTTGCACAAAATGATCATTGTAATGATCATATAGATTATTATTAGTCACAAAGACTACAAAATTTGTTGTTTTTATATGTATTTTTATTTTCTTTTGGTGATTTTACATGGGTAAAACATGTATTAGTTCATTAAAATTGCATTGTTTTGATGATGAATTTTGAAGCAGAACATATCGAACAACATAAAAAAAGAGCATGACAAACTAATAAGAAAACAACCCAACTTATATGGGTATAACTTTTAATAATAATGGATTAGGGAGCCCAAAGATAGTCCATGTAAATATATAAACGGGCCGGCCACTGGGCCACTGGCTAGGTTACGAGCCTAGGCACTTGGGCCTTATTGTCACTATAGCTGACAAAACAGGTTTTATCGTGTTTAACAGGTTAAACATGATGCGCAGAACTCACGTATCAAACATGCAAAAGACTTATTTAACTACTTAAATATTACGTCTATAATTTTTTTTATATGTTTTTATAAACCAAAAATGTGAAATAATAGACTCTAGCCTTTTGATTTTAATTATTTTTAAAAATATAAGAAAATAAAAAATATATATTTTTTATTAAACATGTTTAATCGTGTCATAAACAGGTTGGGAATTGCCAGCCCTAATTGGCACACACCCTTTTATCGAATCAAACATAGACACTAGCATCAATTGAAAAATAATAGATACTAGTTTTTTACCAGCCGCGCGTTGCGGCGATATTGTACGTGATGTGATAACGTATAGACTAACAGTCAACTCAACTTGTCTCCAAACTAAATTACGTCAAATCGTAAAACAACTTGAATTTATACCGTTAAATGAAAACGTATCGTGAAATTACTTTGGTCGTCACTGTTTGACACATCTATTGGTCATGACCCCACTACCATCCAACCAACACATCATGATCATCATACATACCATAATATAATATTTATTAAAAATAAAATTTTGTGACTTATGTCTTCTCCAATATATTAAAACAAAACCCATAATTTAAAATAAACCTAAACCTCCTATTTATACTAAATACAACCCTTGCTAATCAAGAAAAATTAACCTGAAGACTTCTATTCTAATTACGAAACAACTCCCAAAACTTCATCATTACCGTCTAAAGATAAATATATAAATAATATATAAACTAAGTAGTTAAACAATAAACTCACCTCTATCTTAAGAATTTAGTAGTTCAAAAGTTCAACTCTCACGAACTATGTTGAGATCAGGAATTTTTAGTCGGTTGTCACAATAGAACTTGTTTAATTCGTTTTAACCACTCTAATGATACTAATTTGACGGTTAAATAGCGTGAAGGAAATGAGATTAAGTACATCCAAAAAACTTCTCTAGTTCCGTCTATGAACACGAGACGAATATGCATAGAGACCAATATTTTTCACATTACAAGTTGATTTGTGACGATATAATTGGTAATCAAGCGATGATCAAGAAAGAGAAGAAGAAAACTAAAAAGAGAAGGAGATATTCTTAAATTTATCGACACCCATTTCATCTGTTCTTTCTGTATAACTACAATAATCAAGTTAATAACTAAACAAAAAAATCATATACTATTCGGCTATTACAACCGAGCCCTTCTATTATTTTGATACCTAACATGATTTGATTGATTTTCCAAATTCAAATAATGAAAGAAAGGGAAAGTTGATGATACATAATTTTACACTTCTTTTGTTTAGGCTCACAACTTTTCTAACCTCCTTTCTCCTTTTCTTTTTTTTTTTCTTTTTTTTGTCTGCATTGTTATTTCATTATTGATAACTTTAATAAAGAAAAGGTAAATAATAATATGATGTCACATCTTGAAACCGGGCCTACATCATGTACATCGAAAGACTTTAAGACATTACATCTCATAATTCATTACACATTTATATCGTCGTTAGACTACTTGATGATAAGGATGTGACAGAGGTTTATAAATAATACTTTTGTGAACATTAATGAAATTAAAGTTTCAGTTACTTCTAATGTGTGGTTTGATTGTTTATGTGATATGAATAACTTGTGGATTATTAGTTTGTATCATTAATAAATGTTTATAACTGAGTTTGGAAAATATAAATGTTTATTTTTTTGTTTTGGAAGGCAATTGTTACTTTTTATAAGTTAAATCTTTTAAGGTTGTAAACTAGAGTCTTAAAATCGTAAGCTGACCTTTTTAGTACGTGTATTAAGGTGAGTTGTAGTAAGCTAAGACATAGAATCCTATGTTAGGTTGGGCTATCAAAGGAGCATAGGCGAAACTTTTTTTTTTTGGGGGGGGGGGGGGGGGGGGGGGGTGGGGTTGACTCTTCTTTTTTTCAGTCAGCAGTGTTAATTTTTGGTTCGGTAGTGTAATTTTCCGATCCGGTAGTAAAATTTTTTTAATAAATATAGAGTTGGCCAGCTAAAATAGTTTATTTTCGCTTCCGCGCCCTTAAAGTATAGTTCAAGCTCCGCCACTGCACATAAGATTATATGATGTCTATCACGAGGGTTTTGGATGGTATATATTATTGTAGAATGACATACGTTGATCAATGCATGTAAAATATAACTCAAAACAATGACTAACACGTAACAAGACAGTGTTCATGTGTTAGGTTTAGTCATGAAGCATGCCATGAGGACCCAAATCAATTGTGATCAACACAAACCAATAATCACATTACCTGCCTTTCTTGTTCCCATGAGAATCATTTACGCAAACTTGTTCGAATGTACTTACTGGGCTTATGGTGTCTACAAACCCTCGACAAAAGCCTAAACAAAATTTTAGGCCTCCATACGGCTATTCTTATATGGAGAAATTTCTATTATATGAGAAATCTTTCTGCTAGCTTTCATTTTGGATCTATTTTCTATTATAGTGGTAAGACTATAGTCTACTGACAAGAGAAAGGAAAACAGGCGGAATAGGATCGAAAGTAAAAGAGCGATGATAAGAGTAGACTCTTTCAAAGATAAACCTGTGTAACAAGACAAACAACATGTCAAAACCATAACCTACATGTATCTTAAGCTTTCATGGTTGTAAAGAGTAATTGTAGCTAAAGAAGTTACAAATTCATAAAAGCTACAAGAGTGTGCATTAAAGCTTAACAGGGCCGGTTACAAGAATTCTCAAGAGTCTCTGAGCCCGGAGCGAGAACAAAAAATGAGCCCCTGTAATACGACATATAAAAATTTCTCAACCGAATGACTTGTATATAAAAAATTTATAGTACGGAGATAATTGTTATAACAATAAATAAAATGAAAGTATTGCACTAAAATGATTTAATTTACTTAATTAAGCGAATCAGATGCTCTACTATCGTTTTTGGTATTATTATATTAAATTAGGTTTATATTAGGTAAATGTTATTGAGCTAAATTATTTAAAATGTTAATGAACTCTAGGTAAAGTTTAACGGGCTAAAATAGTCACAATGTTATTGTATTTGTTAATAGATTTATTAATAGTTTATATACTTTTTAAAAAAATACATATGTATATATAATTTTAAAAAAAAATCGGGCCCCTAAGAAGATCGGGCCCTGGCGGTCGCCCACCCGGCCCTCCCTTAGGGCCACCCCTGAAGCTCGATCATTGACGTAATTACATAGATGCAATTAATTTTAAAGGACACAAGAATCATGTGATGTATCTAATTTCGATTATGAAACACATGGTGATTTTTCATGAGAAATTGGTTGTGTAGGTAGAGGTAGAAACACAAAGATGAAGATACGAAAGGGGGTTTTGGGGTAATGTCATAACTTTATTAGAAGTTTTATCGTTAGAGTGACGAGGGGCGAACAATAAATATCATAAGTATAATGTTCAATACGTCACATCCAATAATATAAACTTATCAGAAGTCTCATTCGTATAATTGACACTTTTATTATTATTAATTCACGTGGTTTTAAGTGCTTGTCAACCCATGTCCTAATTGGTTGGAATGGACGAATGGGTGTGCTAGCGGCGGCGAAGGTAGTAAGAGATCACCAGGATCAACATAAATCGTTCTTTATGCATGTCATGTAAAACGTATAACACGAGAAGTTCAAGAACCTCAATTTTTCTTTTTTACAATTGACAGCCTAGGTTTTTGTGAAAAACAATTTGACTCCGTTTCCCGTTGGTTTTCTAAAATTATATAACTTTATTACTAAATAAATATTATATAAAACTTAAAAAGAAAACTATACAGCTCTTATTATATTAAAAGAACAAGACTTGAGCGTTCAGTTCTCTATGCACGAGAGGGGTATGCCTAATTGAGAGGCAAGATCCAAGCCAATGAATTTGATTTATCTTATATTCATAACCTAAGGGGATGGCTTGGTAGACAGTAGTAAATTGTATATGCTCCAACCATATATTGTGGGTTTAAATCCTACAATGTATAAGTTTGCTCATTATTTTTCTTGTAATAAAAAAGTGCCGTTATAAAGAATCAAACTAAACCAAACCGCTTTTACATAGTTTGGACAATTTAACATGTCCAGTCTTAGCAGTAAACATCACCCTATGCCTCAAAACCTTCATTACAGAAAGAAGTAGTTTTTTATCACCTGCGCTATGAGGCGGAAGTCCAATCATTTTTCCAACACGCAACGCTGCGTTGCTTTGGTCGTTATGGGGCCGATTCGTCTGGGGAACCATAAAGTAAAGTATTATAGCGAAAATGTAAAATAGTAATTTTAGTGGTCATACTCGAAAAATACGTGGCGGGAGGCTGGGCGTTTTGTCACACGCAACACCGTATTTTTTTTCGTTATTGTTCTGGCTAGTTAGAAACTATAAAAAACAAACTTTACTGACAAAGTTCTAAAATACTAAAATTTAGTGACCAAAAGTCAGAAAAATTAAACTTCACTATAAATAGGCGGCTGAACTCTAAGATGCTAAACTTTAGTGGTTAAAGTCTAAAAAAACAAAAGCTGACCAACTTGTAAAGTACTAAGATTTAGTGGGCAAACTCGTTCAAACAAAACGCAACTATAAATAGTCTGATAGCTAAACTCTAATACTCAAAACTTTTGTGACTGAAACCAATAAACCTAAATGATTATTATTCCTTTAGTTTGTAGATTAATATTGTAATAATATTGTATAATAATAATAATAATAATAATAATAATAATAATAATAATAATAATAATAATAATAATAATAATAATAATAATAATAACAATAATAATAACAATAATAATACTAATACTAATACTAATGTTAATAATAGTAATGATAATAATAATAATAATAATAATAATAATAATAATAATAATATAATAATAATAATAATAATAATAATAATAATAATAATAATAATAATAATAATACTAATGTTAATAATAGTAATAATAATAGTAATAATAATAATAATAATAATAATAATAATAATAATAATAATAATAATAATAATAATAATAATAATAATAATAATAATATAATAATAATAATAATAATAATAATAATAATAATAATAATAATAATAATAATAATAATAATAATAATAATAATAATAATAATAATAATACTAATACTAATACTAATACTAATGCACACGGGTTAAAAAGATATAATAAATTAATAGTTATTTACTAATATTAAGAAATTATAAAATATTTTTCAAGATAAAATATGGTAAAGATTACATATAATTAACTATTTTAGGTAATAAAATAATAATAATATTTTTTTAAACTTTCGTTTTTAAAAAACTTAAGCTTTAAAAAAGTTGTTTTAAGCACTCCATTTTTTTTAAATACTTTTTAGAAAATATCGTTTTTAAAAGTTCTTCACATTAAAAAAATACATATTTAATAAATTTTTGCTTATAAAAATTTTGTTTTTAATTAAAAGAAGCATGTTTTTAATTTATCAAAAAATCAATTTATAATTTGAAAAATATATAAATAAGCGTCAGCATTTCATGCATTATTAAATAGTTAATTTTTATTATAGTAACGACACTTGTTTAAATACTAGGTGGACAGTGTAAAAATATGTCATGTGACTTTTAGATATTTTATTTTATAAGTATAGATTATGTTAGTACCCCGTGTATTACACGAGTTGAATAAAATAAAATATTAAATAGTTATTAATAAAAACTATAAATTATAAAACGATCTTTTAATACAAGATATGAGTGACATTACGTACGATTGATAAAAGGACGATACCATTTTTTAAACTTTTGTTTAATTTTTTTTCAAAAAAAGTTAGTTTTTAAACAAATTGTTTCAAAACAAATCGTTTTTAATAAAGTGTCATTTTTAATAATCTCATTATTATGACTTTGAAATTTAATTATTTTTATTTCATAAGAATTTTATTTTTTAAAATCCACAGGTTTTAAAATATATTATGTTTTTTAAAAGTTTGATATTATTTTTGAAAAAATTTCTTATTTTATAACAAAATTATTTTTTTACAAATTGCATTTGTAGAAAGATCTATTTTTTTAAATCAATAAAACAATATTTTTAAGATGAAAAGAATTAATAATATCATTTGTAGTTAATGTGAAATTATTATGAGAGAAAAACGGAAAAATAAATTTAAAACCTCTAAAATTATGATAAGTGACATATAAAAACCTTCTTTTATTAGTATAAATAGATTTGCATTAATTACTAATAATATTATTTAATTATTTTTAAGTCTAAAAGAGTTTTCTAAATAATTAAGAAAGAGATTTTTAATTAATAGTATTTATAAAAAATAAA
This sequence comes from Flaveria sonorensis, assembly GCA_025506505.1. Taxonomy (NCBI): domain Eukaryota; kingdom Viridiplantae; phylum Streptophyta; class Magnoliopsida; order Asterales; family Asteraceae; genus Flaveria; species Flaveria sonorensis. The sequence continues at coordinate 5,706,699 of CM046438.1, forward strand.
TGTTATAAAATAATTTTTTTATAAAACATCAACTTTTTAAATATATAAAATACTTTAAAATTGGTGTTTTTAAGAAGTAAAGTTTTTATAAATCAAAATAACTAAAATTGAGAGTTATAATAAAGAACACTTTAAACTAACATTTTTGAAAACAGTTTGGATTGAAACAAAATGTTTAATTTTTTTTTTGAGAAAATACAAAAAAAAGTTTAAAAACAAAATTAATATCTTAATTAAAATGTCGTTTTATAATTAATAAATTTTTATTATATTATTATTTATTTATTTAATTTGTATGTTGCTAAAGCTAGTCGTAAATAAAACTATAAAACAAAGGCACAAATAAAATACATACAAACTGGTGATAATCGAACGAATAAAGGCTAAGATACATTATCATAGCCAAAGGTGAAGAGTTTCCGACACAAACATGCTTGTCATCATCGACATAAGACATTCAAAGGTTACCGAAACACCAAAAACAAGCAATAGTTTCACCGATCGAACAACATCGCATCACCAACATCAACATATGACCTCTAGAATCTAGGACATGAGCCAAAGCAGAAGACGATCCAGATGGTTACTTAGATCTTGGCTCAGAACCGATTCTTCATGCCAGAAATAGCTACCAAGCCAGAGCAACCAAGATTATTTAGGGAAAATCATCATAGCCAAAAAGACCCACAAAACTACAGCAAATACCTTATAGAGTCGCAAGCACAAAACGTCTCAGATGAACGAACCTCCACCGTCATCGACATTGGGCATAAAGCATACATCATATCAAGATAGAAACGTCACAGATCTGAAAATTCTAAAAGGGTATTAGAGAAACAGAGATGCGGGGGGCAGCAACGGTGGTTGGACCACCACAATCACCACATGCAACCACCTTGAAAACCCTAAAGAGGTTGAAGGGCCCAAAAGCGGCTGAACTACCACCATCGCCACCTGCAGAGAGACAGAGAGCCTGAAGGGATGTCGGCATAGCCAACGGTGAAGACCCCACCTCAACCACAAAGGAGAGCCAAAGCGGCGATTAGGGCCACCGCAACAATACCGGGTAAAGTATTGCGACTATAAGCCCCTTGGCACGAGCCACCACCGTATGACGACTACAAACGACGACGAAACCACTGCAAAAACCCCATCGCAGCCGGCTCTCTCGCTCTCTCTATTACAAAAGGGGGATATAAAGAGGCGGTGGTAAAAACGCAACCCCCACCGTCGCCATCACCGCCAACAAACGCCGGGACGCGGTGAAAACGTCACCGCCACCGTCGCCTTTGCTATCGCCGCCCACCACCAGCACACCCACAAATCCAACTTGAAACATAACAAACCCTTTACTCTTCATATAACCACACATGGGAGAGGGAAAAGTGTGAACCTCAAAAAATCTTATGGTCAAATCAGAAACACAATAAGAAAACTATTTCTTCGCATTGCATTTTAAATATATAGGGTTATACTATTAGACGCCCACCAACGATCCTTAGTCCAGCTGGTTAATGTGAGCTACCCATGACATGCAAATATGAGAAAGAACATGAATTCAAGTTTCACTGTGAGCAATATGCTCAAAGTTGAGTTAGGGGGTTTTTCCAGCAATGATTTCCTTCAAAGATGGGACACGGATAGGTGAGTCCGATTAAGATAACACCTTTCCTCCGAAGCAACGTCGCACATTTGCCATTGAAAAAAACTATTAGACGCCCATCCGAACTAAAGAGAACAAATTCTAAGATCCATCAATCAAAAACATACCATAGCAATTCATCCCCTAAATCAAAAGATCAAACTTGTAATCTTTTGCCTTAGAAAATTCATCCCTTTGCTGAAAATCCATTACTATTTTTCTTTGATCTTTAACAAAGGTAGTAGTGGCATGAACTCCTTCATTAGTACTCACATAGTCACAATAGTATATTTAGTTCTTCCAATAATGGTGTCACACGAATAAAAATACATCACCCAACAATATTTCACAAAATAAAGGTATAATATTCTTTATTACATAGTAGTAAATCATCATATATATACTAGTTAGACCAAAACAATTAAATGGCTCTTATATGAGAATGCGATCACCACATTTACCGAAGATTCCAGGGCCATATGTGGATGAAATGATGTCCAAAAGAGGGTTAAACTGCAAGGATGCAAACAGAAGCACTGGTATAGTAGCCAATGAAGACACAAGGCCAAGTACCCATCTCTTTTCATCTCCAAAAACAAGGTAAAGTATGGATGTAAAGGCTATCATCATGAATATGATCGAGAGGAAGAGGGTAATAAGCGCGATTATCAATCTTTTTGGTAGCGAGTAGAGAAAATCTTCAACCGCATAGCGTGCAGTGAGTATGCCCAAGAACATTAACATAGAAGAAGCTGACATAAAGAGCGCGAGAGCATCTGAAATTGCGAACACTGCAAAAGCTGGTCTTTCGGAGAATATTGGTAAGCCATTGCCGCTATGGGTTCCACCTGGTACAGTAATTGCAGAGGTGAACACAATGGTAGCAATGAGTGTTGCTACAATTATCCCAGAGTTAGCGCGATCTTTCATCCATTGCTCACCTTCCTTTGCTAAGTTTTCATGTGTTTGAGTAAATATTGTTGCTGGTGTCTTGCCAAATAAATTCCTTTCCTCTTGATCTTGAGGCCATGATTGTTCTTGAACCTCCTGCCAAAGATATATTTCTTTAATTCACTATATATGTTTAAACCTTATTGATCTTTTACTATACGTCTATACTAACATTCATTTTGAAATTTTAAAAACCAGCGATGATCTAACAACATTTACCTTGAACCATTGTAGTTCACGCTGCATTTGAAGAGCCGCACCAGGTGCAGTTGATCTGAGATGGAGACTAGCTTGATCCTCGATTCCTCCAACCAAACGTGCAACCAAGTGCAAAGATGTGTTATAAGATGTATCACGTTGTGCCAGCAAAAGATGACGTTGTGTTGTTATCTGGTATATGAGATTGAAGACGTTGGCCTTACGATTTACGATCGCAATTTGGAACACACCATGCTTGTTCTCATTCACTAGAAAAAGTGCATTAGGAAAGAAAACCAATATCTCTTCAACAACCTCAACATTCCCCATAGTTGCCGCTGCGTCTAAGGGGCGTCCAATAAGATCTCTACTCTTTTACCATCCAATTTTGCTATTTCAGAGCAAATGAATCTAAGGAGTTGAAGAGCTTGGGTGTGCATCACTTTTTTCTTTTGGATCTGCTTGATATCTGGCACTGCATTACATAAATCATTATGCCCCTCTGGTCTATACCTATGTTTGTAAAATTTTAACTACTTGCTCCATATTAGATAAATCATCTAAAAGTCACATAAAACAATTATCAAACTCTTGTGTTGTTTTTGTTGGTGATGCATTCTACATTTGTTGAATGTTACTTTCTTGTCTGATAATCTTGTCTATCTTTTCGATCCTTATTGTTTTCATTTGTTAATCTAGAGGCTACTTCATTATTATGGGCATCCTTAATTTGAGGGTCTGTTTCATAAATATGAATCAACCATATGCACATGAAGCCCGATGCATGATACAATGCAATGACGAGTAGCTAAACTTACCAAATTTGAAAGCCACTTGCCAAAACACCGAGCTCCAGTTTGTCTTTCGCTTAGAGCCTGGCCAAAGGGTAGGATATGAACGTACAATACTAGGAAAACGCTATAGTCAAGAACGATTTCATGGCGCTAGATCATGCCAGTAGCATGTTGGTTTTTATAAAGTGGAAAAACCAAGACACTAGATCAACATAAGTAGTATATATAAGTAGCATATATTAGCATGTGATTGACCCATATTTGCGTATCAGAAATATATCATATATGGAGTCTGTCATCGTCTATAAATCATCATAAGAAAAAGATTACATGATTAGTTTAATCTTTAAAAAACCAGTTGGTTTAGATGTATGAAACTATTTTGATTGGTTTTGTCCAAATAAAACACTTATAAGGAAACTAAAGGTCTAGGCAGAACAATATTAACAGTTCTATAAAATTATAATCAAGTTACATCATCAGGGACAATATTTTTACATACCTTGGTCAACTTCCACCACAAGATTCTCGACATCATAACTATGTTTACAGTAGTCAATGGGCCTTTCCAATTCACTAGGTAGATCTACATTACATGTGAACATGAAGGAGTTGATATGTTTTTCTAGAACAAATTACCGACTATAGAGAGTACACTTAACTATTATCAAACTCCTCAGCTAATTTTCCAAGAATCAAAGCATAACAATTAAGTTGATAAAGGAATTAAATCACAAAATAATTAGTGGATATATACTTACAAGAGTAGATCATTCGTTGCCAGAAGCTGAAATGGGTGCCGCTAAGAAACGCAGAATGCCTGTAAGTTAGTCTTTCTAAAGGTGAAACCTCTAGGACAGCTAGCTCAGGAAAGCGTTGAAGCAAAGACAGACATATATCTACAAAATCTAGTTGTTACTTCAGTAAAATTGCACAATATTTGGCTTGAATAGTAGTGTGATCGTCTCAAGGCATACCTATGTTATACAAAGAAATCCAACAATATTATTAATTAGCTTATTCAGAATCACCGTAGAATCCGCCTGATATGAGTGCATGCACAAGTGTTTTTCTTTTAAACTCATCAAGAAACACTTCATTTGTGACTTGTAACAGGTAATGAACCGATTGTTTTTGACCAACGTATGCAGCGACATGAAGAGGTAGTTGATTATAAATGTCACAAATGTGCGGAAGATCAGGATTCTTCTGCACCATCATTTCCAGTGCCTCAACATTCCCGACAGCAGTAGCACCAAATATAGCTGTCCTGCCAAAGCTATTTTGCATAGCCAAATCTTGTGGTGACATCAAGCTTATAAGCTTCTTTATCAAATTAATGTTCCTTTATTATGAGATGCAGCTATCAATGCTGTATCGTAGGCTCCTGTGATGATTGCGCGCACTGCAGTTGGTTCTTTATCCAAGATTTCTTGTAAACTTTTTATGTTGCCTTCAACAGCAGCTTTGTACAGTGGCAAATACTGTGTAAAGTTCTGCCGTCCTGCTGCTTGGTTTGAGACTGCGTATTATATGTGGTTAAACTTTGTTTCGTTAGAAAATTGGTCAACGAACACACAAACAAAAAAAAAAAAAAAAAAAAACACTCAAGAAAAATTTATGAACAAATTTGGGCTTGCAGAACATTGTTGAATATAGTTTCATAATATTATCAAAAAACTCTAGTAAGAACACGCTAAGATTAAAATTGGGCAGAAAGCTTTTGATGGATAATTCAAGTATGTGTATGTGAGATAGGTGGCAAGTTTCCAATTCAACATGTCAAATAAGAAAATCAGATGTGAGGAGCTAGCTTTATGTACTTTTTATTTCTATCTAAAACTGTAAGTTTTCCTTTTGATGCAATAAATAATAGCATAAAGTCCTCATAAAATTATACCGCTTGGTGATTAAAATGGAGGCTATAATGGATGCTCACGGGCTACGGGAGTCCGTAGAACAATTGGTTGGGATGACTGAGGACGAGAAGAAAAGCAAAATGGTCGGGCATTCATTTAACGTTCCAAGCAATCCACAAAGATGTATTGCTGCAAGTCTCGAAGGAGAAGACCGCCAAGGAGATTTGGGAGTCATTGAATACATGCAAGTGTTTGCGCCCATGCATATAACAATACTCTGATGTGGATATGATGTCATTTGATGAAGCAATTGGTCAATTGAAAGCTTATGAGTTATGAAGATCTTTAAAGATGCAATAAGGAGATTTATGTGGGGAAGGTGAAGAAGCAAGGAGAGGAGACAATTAAATTTGACCAGAAAACAAGAACACTCCTGGATATATCATTAGGCTGTAAACGATACGAACGAACACAAACAGGACCTTGTTCGTGTTCGCTCATTAAGAAAATAACTTGTTTATAAACTGTTCACGAACACTTACCGAACGAGACTTTTTGTTCGTGTACGTTCATTAATGAAATGAATATGTTCATAAACTGTTCACGGACATAAACGAACGCAAATGAAGGCAAGCGAACGCACACAAATATTCATAAACATTAATGATCACAAACGAAATTTTCTAAAATAAATAAATACAAACCATCATATATTGATTTTATAACTAAAATCACAAACATTATGTAATATCCATCAAATATAAATAAATACTTAATATAATTATCTCAAACATAACTTTTAAATGAACAAACATAAACAAATCATTATTGAACGTTCACGAACATAAATGAACGAACACAGCCTATGTTCATGTTTGTTCGTTTAACTAAACGAACGAAATTTTCTTCTTTGTGTTTATTTATTTATTAAACGAACGAACATAAATGAATTTTCCGTCAAACAGTTCACAAACTGTTCGCTGAATTTTAGTTCATTTACAACCCTAAATATGATGGTACTTGATTGGGCATCCGATAGGTATTATAGATTGCTGTGAAACAAAGTTGGTACGTGGGATCATCTTTTAGACGTGAAATCAGTGTTTTTTTTCTTTGAATGGCAGGTGATCATTAAAAGTCAGTATTTCTGAATGGGAAGCTACGGGAAGGGGTGTTTGTTAAATAAGTAAATAAATTTGTAATATAACCTCATCGATAAAAAAAATCATCAAAGAGTTTAGAAACACATAAAATACGGATTTATATGTAGTAGAGAGTTATAAAATATTTGAAACATCGTTTAGAAAAAATGTTCTAAAATTTAAGTTGGAGGGAAAACAAAATTCAATTTTATTTCTTGTCATTTCCGTGAACATTACAATCCAACCGAAATTTTAGCTAGCTAGTAAATCAAAATTATTTGATTAAATTAAAGTACTCGTTTACATATATTGGAGACCTAAATCGTGAACCAACCAAAATAATATATTCATCTAGTTTATCATAGAGGAGTGATTTTAAAAAAATCATAATGTTACGAGAAAACTAATGAAACTGATCACATAATTTATAATTTTTTAATCACTACCCTCTATATTTATGTGTGAGTATATATAAATAAGGGTATGGATCAAATGAAAAACGTAGCATTGTTTATATATATGTCACACATAGTTTATGTATACGTAACCATTTTTCATTCGACATAGTGTTACGTATACGTAAGATTCGTTATTGTCGTATGTATGCTCAACATATATGTACCAAATATTTAAATAACATATTAACAATTAAAATAACAAAAAAATTATGAATTATGTTATTAGTTTTCTTTGGTTTTTACATAATTATTGGATTCTCATAAACCCCCCTATCATTAAACGTAACATCTATTAGTTTAACAAAACACTGAACATTTTTTCCATTCTACACACATAATAACAAATAGTTCAATTTTACATGCTTTTCTGGGCATATCTATACATCCAAACTAAAAGTTTCCTGATGTTAACACACATTAAAAACTAAGGCTTGCCCAGATAATTTTAAATCCCCAAACTTAAAAATGTAGAGAAAGCAATTTTATGTATGATTGAATTTGAAAAGTCCATCACAAATTGTAACTTGTACTATATATAAAACAAATACTTTGTTTAAAGAAAATACTAGAATTTCAACAAAATTTATATTGAAACATAAAAAAAAAAAATACAAAACTATATATTTAGACTTTCTTAAAAAGTAAATATACATTGTTACTAGATAAAAATAAGTTATGCGTCAAATAAAATTGTAGAAAAAGAAAGTTAATTTCATTTATCATTGTAAATTCAAGGCTGCGGCTTTTTTTGATTTCGCTTTACCCAAAGCAAATTGCTGAGTTTTAATGTTAGTTTCAGAAATCATCTAGAAATTAATTGTTGGTATTAATTTCCTATTCGATTCACAAAACGGTAAAGTTGAAGAATAAATCGGTCAAGTTAGTTTAGGTATGATAATTTTTTAGTTATTTTTGCTGGTTATAATGATATTGTTTAGGAGTTATTCAATTTAATTACGTGTTTTATATTATCGATTCAGAACTTGAGAAGTGTCAGTAGTTTTTCTAGGCCGTCTGGCAATACAGAATTTCTAGCTTTGTAGTAATGAGAAAGGGGTGACGTATTTGTTACCGCGATCAGCATGAGTCATGGCAGGAGGTCGATGAACGTTTTCGATAATAAACGTCCACAATTCAGCTGAAGTATTTCCCTTGAACGAACTAAACAATTCTTCTCGAAAGCTATCTTGCATTGTAGAAATGATCGAATGTCGCACCTGATCGTCTATTTGCTTCCATTGTTTATAATCTGGGTTCTCGACCCATGTCAATTGTGGTACATTCTCGTCGATAATCATATCTGGTGGTGGCTTGATGCTGCCATTGATGAAGCCGATGAGACCGTTGCCTTCGATATAGTTGCGCATCCCTACCTGCCAATAGTTTACAGTGTAGAAATTGAGTTTTGGGATGGTGTGAAGATCATGATCCATGTAAATTGGCTGTGGGTATTTGTGATTGGAATATAGTGAAGAAGATGATGCCATTGTTAATGTTGACATTCTTTCAAGGTTAGAATGGCTTGTTAGTGTGATTGAAAGTAGAATGCATCAAGTCTAGTGCCCTTCTTATAGTGAAAATAATAATAATAATAATAATAATAATTATTATTATTATTATTGTTGTTGTAAAGAAAACTATATAAAATTAAAAGTTTAAATAAGATGCAATTATTTTTGTACAATCCGATCCCTGTAAATAGCGTGTGGGTTGTCAAGCACTTACACCAACTTTTTTTTAATAAAATAATAACAAAAAGAAATTATAACATTTGCAATTTAATTTCATTTTATTATAAACTGTACGTTTTGGAGCTTTAATTAATTCAATTGTATATATAGAATTGTTTATAAACAGTATATGTTAATTTTTGTCTGGTAATTTTGATTATGATGAAGTTTTTAAGATTAACACAACTCATTTTTTATTTTTTCTTAGCTGGTCGATTTTTCATTTATATGATAACATGTTAATGTATGCCTATTTTTAGTTCATTTATTTGTATTCTCCAGTTATATTCTTAGGGCATTTATGGACTTATGGAGATGTGAGCATGCCAGCATGGATTAGTGGATTGCTTGCAAAATTTTAGGGATTTTCATCGACGTCTTGTTATAGGATTTTTAATATGTATTTCTTCATTACTAATTTACTAGTAGGTTGAAAAGACCTTAAATTAATTATTAGAATATAGCGACTTTTTTGGTATGTTACTGAACTGATAATGCAAAGAGAAAGTTGATTCGAAAAAGAAAGCTATGATACGAGTTTGTTGAAATAGTGTTTTAAGTGTCTAAACGTTAAATATTACATATGATTATTCATTTTTATGCATGTGATTAAGTTGAATAGGTTAACTGTAAGTTGGAAGTGATTTTGTAGGTAAAATAAGCAAGTTGGAAGCTTACATGATGAAACAAGTTATTGGAGGTGTCAAGAAAGAATGATTCAAAGTGCAGCAGAAAGGCTTCCACCGTAGCCTACTATAGCCACCGTAGCCTACTATAGCCACCGTAGGCTATGCCAGCTCAAGAAAAAAATCAGCAGAATGTACCCCAGCGTAGGCTACGCTGGATAGCGTAGGCTACGCCAGGGCACTTTTTGAAAACCTATAAAATCGCGTTTTATTTATGTTTCAGCCACCACTTGCCCCCCATTCGACCTAGAACGTTTAGAGACGAATTTTGGGAGTTCTTAGATCATTATTTTACTATTCCAACACTCAAAAACAAGATATAATCATCCGGAATGCAAAACAACAGTTTTGAAGATCATTCAAGAACGATGAGCGGCTAATCTTCTCGTGATCTACTTCGGGTATTAGGTTTTATGTGATCATCAAATTTTGGCGCCGTTGCCGGGAAATCAGTGCGCTTGGTGTTTTGTTATTTGATTTGTTTTTTTTAGTTTCGTTTAATTGTCCTTGCTTTATTTCTTTTATTTCCTTGTTATGCTTGGTGTTTTTCAGTGTGCAGGTGACAGGTTGCATGCATACTCGATATTCGAGTAGGAAATCACCACTTATGTTTGATCCGGAGATTGAAAGGTTAGCAAGAGAAAATCGTGTTCTACATCGAGCGGGAATCCCAGTACCACCAATTTCCCGTGAAATTGACCAAGCAGCTTCTAGTTCATCTCAGTCGAGGGAGATGGAACCATTAAATGATCAACAAGGAGGGAATGTAGTCCTAAACCAAAACCCATCGGTAAACCCTAATAACCAAAACCAAAACCCAAATTCACATCCACCACCAAACAACAACCGCAACAACAACCTAAATCAACCACCACCCAATAATAACCTGAATCAAAATAATGTCAATCAAGGAGATGATTTTGATCATTTGAGCATGCATAGTGTCCACACGGGCGATGAAGATTATGAGGATGAGTGGAACAACAATGAAGACGATCATGGTGCCAATTATGATGCTTAGGATGGAAATCGTGGTGAAGGTAATGTATATTATAGGAATAATAACAATTGGAGGAACGATCAATATGGATGGAATGCACCACCTATCAATCAACAACGGGGTAGGGTTAATAATAATATCAATCAGCCAAGAAGACCTCAAAGAGCTCAAGTACAAGGTGTGGATAGCCATTTCAGACTGGCTATTTCTGAAAATCCAAATCCTATTGCACCTCCAAATCGTAGATGAAGAGCTTTTGATGTACGCCCTCATTATCTCACCATTCTTCCTGCATTTAGAGGCACGACAACAGAAGAACCATATGTGCATCTTGCTAAATTTGATGCCATATGTAGCACTATCGGTGGAAACCACTTCACACAAGATGAAGTGAGACTGAGATTGTTCCAATTTACTTTGAAAGACAGAGCGAAGCAGTGGTTCCTCACTTTACCTGATAATAGTATTCATACATGGCAAGAAATGCAACAAACATTTTTGGTTGAATATTATTCTATGGGTAAAACCAGTGACGCAAGAGATGCTATCGATCTTTCTAACAACAAGCAAGGGAGCAGTTTCATGAAGCATTCACAAGGTTTAAGGAACTTATTCGTATGTGTCCACATCATGGAATTGAACGTTGGGAATTGATAAAGGCTTTCTCAGATGGATTGACGAATGAGGAAAGAAAATATTTGTATTCTACAAGCAATGGCACTTCCTTTCTAATCATGAAGATGCAGACTGGGAATTTTTAGAAAGGATGTGTAGAAACTCCAAAGCACAAGCTTCTGCCAGTAGAAGATCTAAATCTAATTCGGTAAGATCAACCACGGTTGACTATGAGACTAAAGAGTGGATTGTAGCGTTAGAAAAACAATTGGCAAGGTTAGGGCGAACGGGTGCAAAGGAGGTTGCAACTATAGGATACGATGTATGTGAAGAATGTAGTGAGTTGGGTCATAATGTTGATGCATGTCAGTTGGTGATGGAAAGAAAAGAGGAAGTTAATCAAGTTTACGAAGATAGAAAGCAATTCGATATGAATTCCAATACTTATCATCCTGGATTGAGAAATCATCCTAACTTTAAGTATGGGAATGCTTCAAGCCAAATGAATCCTAATTTTCAAGGTAATAATCAAGGTGGTCAAGCTTATCAGAACCGAGCACAAGGGAATTATAATCAAAGTGGTTATCAAAGAACTTCATATTCTCAAGGAAACAATCAAGGAAACTACAATCATAGGGATCAACAAGGTAGTTCATCACACAACTATCAAAGTAATGCTCAATCGGGACAACTTGGTGGTGAAGAGACTACAAATACAAAGTTGGATGCTTTGATGAACATGATGAAAGAGAATTCAAAAGAGAACAAGAGAGAAAATAAAATTAGGGACAAGGCTTATGAAGCCTTAAATAAACAAGTGGGTCAACTTGCAGAGGATGTGGCTCAAATTAAAAAGAACCACGGAAAGCTACCAAATGATACCACGGTCAATCCTCAACATCAAGGAACCAACACAGAAAATATGAGAAATGTTCACATCAATTCGGTTAGTATCCTTCCTGACTCTGAAATTATTAATAATGACTTTACTTCTTTTTCACAACAAGTTGTAGATAAGGAAGAGAAAGCCGATACGATGGAAGAGAGTGACCCGGCAACACCCATCATTCCAATCAAAGTGGGGAAGTTGAAGATAAAAAGAGCACTTTGGATTATGGAGCAGCTGTTAGTATCTTGCCAAGTATGTTATATTATCAGTATGACTTCGGTCCTTTAGAAGAAGTTGACACCACTGTAGTGTTAGCTGACTTGACTCAAAAATGTCCTCGGGGGATGGTAAAGAATGTTATAATCAAGTTGGGAGAATTTTACTACCCCGTGGACTTTATGGTGCTTGATTATGCACCAGTGAGAACGAATGAGCAACCGAATGTCATATTGGGTTGACCATTTTTAGCAACTGCCAATGCTCAAATCAATTGTCGAGATGGAACAATTGACATGACTTACGAAACTCGTAAGTTACGTTTTAATGTATTTTCCAAGTCGGTTAATTATTTCGGTAATGATAAAGTTTTTGTGGCAGATATGACTAACGTGTGTGTTCCTACTTATACTTCACATGTAAGCATGAACACCACTTTTGAGAATGATTTTAAGTATGACAGGGATAAGCATGTGGACTTTGAAGGAATTGTGGATTTAAAGAAAAGAAAGAGCGAATTATGAAGATGGAAACAAAAGATGAGAAACCTAAAATAAAGAAAAAAGTTGGTGATCCACTTGTAACTATAAAAGACAGAGTTGAGGAATTAATGTTTGGGCCACAATGCGATCTAGTTAAAGACCACCGGATCATTTGAAGAATACCGGAGTCAAGCATCCTACCCGACCACCATGAGTGGTCGCAGGTATGGTCTGGCTGAAGACCTAAAACTTAACGCTAATCGGGTGGCAACCAAAGTTAATTTTATGTTTTATGTTTGATGTATCTATTTAAGTAGTTTATTTTGGTAATGGTTATATTTTTGTCTGGGTCGGTTCGGGTTTGAAAAGTCGTTGTGTTGATTAAGTGGATAAATTGATTTGCAAAGAAGAAAAAAATTCACACACTTAATCTGACCTTTCGTATTTTTGTTAATTATTTGTTATTTCCGTTATCTCTTGCATGTGTTATGTATGTTATTAATACAAATACAAGGGTTCATTTTGCAATTTTATTAATCTTGATCTTATTGGTATTATAACTTGTTTTGTTATTAAATAATTAAGTTAAAATAATAATAATATAATAATAATAATAATAATAATAATAATAATAATAATAATAATAATAATAATAATGATAATCATCATAATAAGTGGTAACTTATAAAATAAATAAAAATATATAAGTAGAATAAAAATCTATTTATTTAAAATTGAGAAACTGTATTTTAACAACTTTTGGCATAAATTAATAAGTTCCCAAACTACAGGGACCAAAGTTGTAAAAATCTTAAACCCAAATCCTTCCTGTTTTTCCGGCGTCCGCCGGCCAAGCTCCGGGACGCCCCGAACCACCCCGAAATTTAACTTTTTAAACTCCAATCTACTTCCAAACACTTCGTGAACTCGATTTCGAACCTGTAGAAGTGTTTAATTTGCCTTTAAACCTGGCTATAGTCACATTCGAACCTGAAACCGATCCCCACCATTAACCAAATCCGTTTCGGTAGTGAATCGAGATATTAATTCAATTAATTAAGCGTATACGTTCACACAATCAATTATAAAAAAATGATGAGTTTAATTCCACTTGAAACAAACAATTTACATATCAAATTCGATTAGTAACGTCCGAGATTAAATGTAGAGCCGTTGGGCAACTAATCGATCGAATCGAAGCTATTTAACAGAGGGGAAAGGTGTCAATAGTCTTTTTCCAACTCTCTGTAAGCTAATGCTCGAAAACATACACCAATTACCTTGTTCAATCGTCCCTGTTCATCGCGACGGTTCTAACAGTGTTCATCCTCGAATCGAAGATAATCATGTAAATTAGATACGTGTTTACATGCGATTGATCAAGGGAAATAAAACTAAGGTTAATTTCATCCTCGAATTTGTTTCGTGGTTCAGTTGGATCAATCAGAAACTAGGGTTCTTGGTGAATTGGGGGTTTTCGGTTTAAGTTGTTTTATGAATTTGAAACGAGTGTTTGACACGAAATGGGGCCTTGGCCCGCTGGTTAAAGCTTAGGAGAGATAGGCAGAGGGCCCGGGTTCGAACCCGAGCCCCTGCATTTTTTTTAAAATCCGTTTTTGTTAAACAATAAAATTTCAGAAAATCTTAATTATTATTAATTAATATAAAAATCATTTTTATAACATTATACTAAAACAGAAATTATTATGAAATTTCTAAAATTTGTGGAAATTATAATTTGGTAAATGTTACTCATTTTCTTTATTTTAATCCTTAACAATCATTTTAAAATATATTCACAAGTCTTAAATTATATAAAATCATTGCAAAACAAGTAGGAATTATATTTAAGTATTTAACTAGTATTCATAAACTATTTAAATAAATCATCATTAATTGAATCTTTCTTTCACCAAGTGATTTCATAAATTAATTAAGTAAAATTAGACATTTGAGTGTGTTACTCAAAAAAAAAAAAAAAAAGGAGTTGACATGCGTTATTTTATTTATTATTGATAATAATTCTTCAATTATTATTAGTTAATCAATTTGTCTCATCTTATTTAACCAAGTAAATAATAAAAAATACTATATACATTACCGAATTACTAAATCAAGAATCCTGACTACAATTGGAACTTTAGCCTTCGTAAATCGTCTTTTGATCTTACGGCTAATTCTGAATCTTGGAACGCTCATTTAGGATCAATTGTGAAGACATCGTTGGAATTACTTTATTGTTATTAGTTCCTATACATCATATATCAAGTGAGTTTTTCATACCTCGTTTTACTTTCTTTCATACGTTTTGGGGTGAAGCATGTTAATCGTAGAAAACTACACGTAGAGACGTTTGTATCTTGTAATACACATGCAATTCATCTTACATTTGTCATGGTTTTTGGAATCTTGTAAATATTATGTGATCGACACTTATAAAACACAATCATTAACTATTGCTAGCCTAGCGACGTCATAGATCTATGGGCTTGACAAGCCTATTTGGTGCTAAAGCTGAGGTTATTACCGGCTCCTGATGACGTATTCTGATCATCATGGGAACCAAGTACACTTAGTTAATCGTATATTATTCGTTGTGGCCATATTTGTCAAGGTTTGATTGTTACATTTGTTATTATTTATATTTGCATTATCCTTTAATCTATGACATGAATTGCCATCTTAAAAGATTATATTTATGTAAGTAAAATCTATGGGAACTCACCAAATTATATGTTGACGTATTTTTAACATGTTTCAGGAAATGTTCCAGCTTAGTATTGCTTTTGAGACTTGTTATCATCTAGGATTGGACCTAGAGAATAATAAAGAACATGCTTTGATACTTGAAGTTCAAATTAAAACTTATGGATGTTGGTTGCTCTGAGACTTATGTTTTATATTGTGTATGTCATGAATTGGATATTTAATAATTTTACACTTTAAATTAGCGTTGTGTCCACATGAACAATATTAACCCTCACATCTCAATGTTTTTCGTCGTTAAGGTTGGGTGTGACACTTAACTAATAATATACATTGGGGACAATGTACTCAAGTGTGGGGATGAGGGAAAATTCGGAAAATTTTTTATTGTTTTAAGCAATCCAAAGAACATGAAAACGACATGCATACCATTGATTCTTGCCATATTGATGTAAGGGTCCTATGAGGTCTAATTCTCTTCAAGATAACAAAAATAATTGTGTTAACAAGGTTTTTAGAAATTTTTTTAAGAATTGCCTAGTTAGGGTTAAGGCCAATGGGTGTAATAAAAACATGCGAACACGACAGCCTAATTCCTACTTGGTGAGATTTTAAAGCTTCTAGATGTTAGTTCACATAAAAATTGTTTCAATTGCGAGTGGAGGCCATTATGATTCTTTGTGTTAGAACTTGTGATTTGATACATACCTAGACGGTGAATTTGATAAATGCACATAGATGATAGAGGCAATCTAAGATTTTTTTTTTTTAATACCATTTTTATGTTCAGCACTTTACCTAAAATTCCTCCTAGTAGCCACTTTCGAGCCTTAAACCGTTTATTTTGACAGACCTATATCATTCAAACCCAAATAAAATTTACCCAATATGACTTAGTTACCACTGTGATACATTCATATTAGTTTCAGTATTTGATTTCTGGGTAATAATTAAAAAAATAATATATAAAAAATAAAAAAATGTAAAAAACTAGAAAGATTAAAAAAAAGAGAGAAAAAGAAGATGCAAATTGTTGGTTATGGGTTAATATGCACCATGCGTTTGTTTTGTTGAGTAATAGTTATGCCAATAAGAATATCAACAGTTGGTATTGCCTTGATTTATATTTTATCCACATTCACAGCCGAGCATTCCTACCTTAACCTAAGCCCAACCCTTAAGTCATTTGATGTGTGCATTGTCTATTTGTTCGTGGAAGTTGATTGTCACCCAAGCATATGATAAAGCTTCATATGTACCTTTGAGTGATATATGGTACAACTTTCACCAATCCAGAAATAAACCGAGAGAGTGAAAAATGATAGGGGTGTGTGCATGACATTAAAAGCCGGAAGCTTGTTAGTTTTAATTAGTCAGATTCTATTTTGAGTTAAATGTAAATCCTTACTTGCTAACCAAAATGATTATTGTAAATCTGGAAATGGGTATGACTTGGACCATAGCTAATACATAGCAAGGGATTTTTGTTATAATGTTGTTAAGTGATTTGAATTAGATTGCTTGAGGCAAGCAAAGTTAAGTGTGGGGATGTGATATAGTGTGTTGGAATAGTGTTTTAAGTGTCTAAACGTTAAATATTACATATGATTATTTGTTTTTATGAATGTGATGAGTTGAGTAGGTAACTATAAGTTGAAGTGATTTGTAGGTAAACAAACAAGTTGGAAGCTTACATGGGGAAACAAGTCATGGAGGTGTCAAGAAAGAAGGATTCAAAGTGCAGCAGAAAGGCTTCCACCGTAGCCTACTGTAGCCACCGTAGGCTACGCCAGCTCAAGAAAAAAATCATAGAATGTACCCCAGCATAGGCTACGCTGGCTGGCATAGGCTACGCCAGGGCACTTTTTGAAAACCTATAAAAACGAGTTTTATTTATGTTTCAGCCACCACTTGCCCCCCATTCGACCTAGAACGTTTAGAGACGAATTTGGGAGTTCTTAGATCATTATTTTACCATTCCAACTCTCAAAAACAAGATACAATCATCCAGAATATAAATCAACAACAGTTTTGAAGATCATTCAAGAACGATGAGCGGCTAATCTTCTCGTGATCTACTCGGGTATTAGGTTTTGGGTGATTAGGTTTTTATTTATGTTAACTTTGTTGGGATTAAACTTTAGAACCATTAAGGATTTATAAGTTTAACTTGTGTTTGGTTATTTAAACAATGATTTGGTAAACTTTTATTTGAATATCATTGATCTTCCGGAAATTATATGATTGCAAGTTTTGGTTTATAATCGAATTGGCATTGGTATTAAGACCTATTAAGTCTTGATTATTGATATCACTTAATCATCGCACGTACGGAATCCTTATTAAGGATTTTTCATGAAGTGAATCAAACAATTACTGAAAACCAAATCTAGATCGAAGTGGATTACTCTTTATATAAGTTTTCTTAACCAAGTTTCATTTTTGCTCGTTTCATAGTTTATTTATTAATCATTACAAAATTCAATTTTTACAGCCAAGAGGCAATAGTTAAGTAAGTTGATAATTTAATTAGTCATGTTTTATAAATCAAAGTACAATACACTAACTACTAATTCCACCGAGGATCGACAACCTACTTACCCTAACTAGTTAAGGTGAATAGGAACACACATTTTAACATTTATTTGATTGATACTTCGACATCGATCAAGTTACATAATTTTTTTTAAACAATTTGAAGTTTAAACAGCTAAAATCATGTATGCCGACATTATTCATATGAATCCTTGTGTGTAATGAAACACATAGAGCTACACAACCTAGTGAAACAGCTATTTAATGTTTTTTTATATTTTTAATATCCTAAACTATGAATTATAGTGCTGAATTTTTTAAAGAGTGCATCCACGTAAATACTACTTTTAAAGAATGCATCCACGTAAATACGTACTCAGATGATCAAAGAAGCTTATGACAAAGTGTAAATATATGAAGCATTGAAATCAAACCTTGAGACAAATATATATATATATATAAAATTAGCAAGTATTATATATGAACTAAAATAGTCATGTCAAAATGAGATAACTAGAATTTTCTTCGGGCGGGCGTTGCGGCGGGAATTCCTTCCCAATCCAACATCAAAAACGAATATCAAAACACGTCACAATGACCGACATTCCAACGTAAAACACTTGGGCAAGAAAGATAAAAATCCACGTTGCAACGGTTGCCACATCGTAAGACTTGTCGTAAAGTCTTAAAAGTGCACTCAATTATAAAAGCCGTTTGTCGTAAAAATAAAAAAAACCAAAATCTATATTATTACGTTATTTGTGTTTAATATATAATGTAGCTGATTTATTGATGATTATTAAGGTTAATTTTACATAACTTAAAATATAAAATTAATAATTAATTATATTATAATGTAAAAACTAACCGGTGCTTCCTTGTTGACTTCTTTACATTTGAAAGAAAAAGTAAAGTAAAAATTGAAAGAGTAAGTAAAGCATGTAGTACAAAACACTTGATATACATATATGTGATAATTAATAATATTTTAATTAACCAATGATTATCTTGAAAAAAATATAAAATACAATGTAATTGCGCGGTCCATATATAAAACAATCTTATGTTCCACAACTACTACAATATTTGTTGATAACATCAACATATATGTTTAGAGAACGACAAGAATGTAAAGTAGTTTGAAATGAAGATGCTAGTACAAGTGTGGGTCTCTTTCTAAGTCTAGCATTTGTATAATGTATTTTATCCTTCAATTAAACAACTTCTAAAATACAATTGAAACATTAGAGTTAATTATATGAATGTCCATGTGATTAGGTCTGTTTTCATTTTAGGTCTCCAGGTTTGAAAAACTATAAGGTCGGTCCAATGGTTTGTCAAAACGTAACACAAAAGGTCCACGTCATGAAGGCTGTTATCTTTTTCCGTAATTTTTCTAATATGACCAAATTGCCCTGATTATTAAAATAGGTTAGTATGACAACCCATCTCATCTTCAACCCTATCTAACCACCCCACCACCACCACCACCACCACCACCACCCACCAAGCACCACACCACCGTCCACTGGCACAACACAACCACCACGGTAAACACATCCACCTTCAAACCACATCATGGTCCATCTCCACAAACCTCCACAGCACCACCGGTCCGCCGCCACAAAACACACCACCACTAATAAATGGGTCATCCCACCATCTTCGTAATCTCTTCAACAGCACTCACCCCTATCCAAAGACCACCAGCCCACCACCATATCAACAACTTAGATCTAGCTCTGGTGAAACTAGAACGCACCACCACCAATGCGGGAAGCTAATGGAGACGATAGGCGACAACGTGTATTGTCACCGCGGTTGTCGATGCCGCCGGCGGCACCTAAAGATGGGACCTTACAATCCGGAGCTATTCTGAGACTAGCTCCGCGGAGTGCGGCGGATTTGTGAAGATGAACGGACGATTCAACATATAGTTCTCATTGTTGTTCACTGTTTGAGGTTCTAGGGGAGTGTGTGTAGGGGTTTAGATAGAGTATGGGAGAAATAAAGCACTAGTGTTGTTTTTTGGCTTTTTATGTCACACCCTCAAAATCCGCGAGCGGGGTTTTACCGCGAGGCGCGTGACATACCAGGATCTCAGTCATTAGTTACCAAGAACGACTCTATATGATTAATAAACAAAACCAGAGTTAACGTTTAAAATACTGCGGAAGCGTTTTTAAAACAGAAAACCCAAAACAAGTAGTATGTAAAGAGAATGCGCAAAACATACGCGCCCCAAACACAATTGTTTAATATGAAAATAATCCCAAATTGTAAACAAGGAAATGTAGACAACTCAACAATGCTGACGTGCGTGCTCCTAGGCAACTGGCAACCTTAACCTGAGAATAGCATACTAAACAAGTCAACACATGGTTGGTGAGTTCAAGAGTTTGCGTTAAAATATAAACCAATCAACAGTTTCCAAGCATAAGTAGTGTATTGCAATAGATAGCTAGTCTATTAACATAAAAATATTAATCATAGTGATTTCGCGATCGAAGCTGACTGTGTTACGTTTGTTGCCTCCCGTCACGACTTACCAGGTCGTGAGAATATAAGTTAGGCAAAATTGCACCCGTTGACCTCGAGCCACAGGTGGGGCTCGTCAGACCCAGTAGTACTACCCAAATTTCCCCGCTAGTCAATATTAACAATCCGAAAGTGTGAGGACTTTCCATGGTAAACAACACTATATCAATATTATACACACTCATATATAAAAGCGTTTGTGAACAGTATGCTATCTCCCCCAAAAGAGATTATGTAAAATGAGTGGGGCAAGAACTCACCTGATGCGCGCAAGAATTAACTTAGAGCTTAACTTGAAAGAAAGAGGGGAAAGACAACCTTCAAAGGTCACCTAGAACACATGAGTACATAAGTACGTGTACACAGAATCAATTGAAACCCTAAGTGCTCTACAACCCAAGGACTCAAGGTTTTAGAAAGACAAGACACATTTGACCCAGTTGACCCGTTTGACCCGTTGGTGACATTATAGGTGATAACTCGTTAATACTAACAAACAAGCATATCATACATGATCAACATACCACTTGATTACATATAGCACTTCATTAATCCACACGTATACCTAGATCATCATACAACTAGATATCATACAAGTCATGCGAATCACAACAGGCCAAAACAGGTAACAAACCAAATCAACATCCCTATAACCTAAACAACACATTTCATCACCTTAGAAACCATCCATGAACACACTAGCATGATCCTAATATCCCAAACATGCTCAAATCATCCAATTCAAAGATTTGCACAAATAAAGTTTCCCTTTTGGGAAAGTACATCCCAATTTCATCAACACCCAAGACATTCATGGATTCATCAATTACATACCAATTCAAGTCCATGACAACATCTAAACATGATCAACAACACCTAATCATCATGATTCATCAACGTTCAACACCAAACGTTACTATTTTTAGCAATGTATGAACTATAAGACATCTTCTCGATTTTAAATTGTTCATATCATCAACCTAGCATCTAATCACCATCACAAACACATCCATAACATTCATACATCATCAATCATCAATTCATGCAAAATAAAGTTACTATTATTAGTACCTATGAACAACGTATCAAAATCATAGCTTTCTTGCATAATCGACGTTAACTAGCATATATACAATCAACTAACATAATAACACCACCAACATCAATAAATCGACCTCCAATTGCAAGTTTCGAATTAGGGTTTCGGCCCTAATGTAAATCCCATAAGAATTGTAAAAATCCAACCTTTATTGCATACTTGACGTTAATTAACATGTAATCTATCTAACAAAACATTAACAACAACAAACAAGCATCAATCGACCATCAATTGCAGATTTCGCATGGAACATTCGGCCAACATGAAGAATCATCAAAAAACATATAAAAATCTAACCTTTAAACGTGTAATGGCTTGCAATTGATGTTCCAACGTGTTCTATGCCTTGTAAGACCAAAACCGAAGATGATTGCTTGTTCTTGGGCTGAATTCGAAGAGGAGAGGGAGAGAGGAGGTCGATCGCGGCCGATGGGGTGGATTAGGGTTGGTTTTGATTTTATTTTATTTAATAATCCATAATTACCCTTTTAACCCTATAATTTGTATTTTATAAAGATTAGCTTTTTGAAAGTTTTTAACTACTAAAACACAATTATTATTAATCACAAATAACAATCATGCATAATTTCCATTTATCACAAAACACACGAAATAAATATACACGTTTCACGTTACGCGATAAAATTACAGTTAACATTTAAATCACATAAGCATAACTTAATAATCACATTGTTAACTTAATTAACATCAATTTAACATTACTGATTATTGTTAAGTCACCAACGTTCAACGACAACTAGTGTGTGCACGACACGTGTATGCAAGACTTAACGGAACTAACGGAGTTTGGTAACGGAAAATTACCGGATGTCACATTATCCCCATGTTGAAAGAATTTTCGTCCCGAAAATTGCGTTACATGGTGAGTGTTCCATCACTGGTCTACTGCATTGGCACAAGGAAATCGAAATTGTGTGAGTTTTGGATGAGTTGTCACATCATCCCCATGTTGAAAGAAATTTCGTCCCGAAATTTAATTAGTATTCGCCGGCTGGCATCGTCCTTTCGAATAGCTGAGGGTACTTAAGCTTCATTTGGTCTTCACGTTCCCACGTGAATTCTGGTCCACGTCTCGAGTTCCAACGAACTTTGACAATGGGTATCTTGCTTTGCTTAAGGTTTTCACCTCACGATCCATCACTTCGACAGGTTCCTCAATGAAGCGTACTGTTCGTCTACTTGAAATTCTTCTAGTGGTACGACCATCGTTTCATCCGTTAAACATTTCTTTAGATTTGAAACATGGAATACATCATGGATTCCACTCAATGAATCAGGTAAGGCTAGTCGATAAGCCACTGGACCAATTCTTTCCACTATCTCAAATGGTCCAACGTATCTCGGATAGCTTTCCTCGCTTACCAAACCGAACTACGCCTTTCCATGGTGAGACTTTTAATAAAACCTTGTCACCAACTGAAATTCCAAAGGTTTTCGTCGTTTGTCAGCATAGCTTTTCTGTCTGTCTCGCGCGCTGCGGCCATGCGGTTTCTTATCTGAACAATCTTCTCAGTTGTCTCGTGTACTAACTCAGGACCCGTTAATTGACTATCACCAATTTCAGCCCAGCAAACTGGTGATCTACACTTTCTCCCATATAAAGCTTCAAAAGGTGCTGCCTTTATGCTAGTGTGATAACTGTTGTTGTAAGAAAATTCCACCAATGGTAGGTGAACTTCCCAGTTATTCCCGAAGTCAATCACACAAGCACGTAACATGTCCTCCAAAGTCTGTATAGTACGCTCGCTTTGACCATCAGTCTGTGGATGATAAGCAGTACTCATATCCAATCGCGTACCCAAAGACTTTCTGCAATTGCCAGAAGTGTGAAGTGAAACGAAGAATCGGATCAGAAATGATCGAGATTGGTACTCCATGCCTCGAAACGATCTCCTTTAGATAAAGTCGGGTTAACTTCTCCATCTTATCAGTTTCCTTTATCGCTAGGAAATGAGCAGATTTGTCAATCGATCCACGATAACCCATATTGTATCGCAACCCGTAGAAGTGCGAGGTAACTTAGTAATAAAATCCATTGATATACTTTGATCCCACTTCCACATAGGGATCGGGTTGTTGTAATAGTCCAGATGGTTTCTGATACTCCACTTTCACCTTCGAGCAGGTCAGACACTTGCTCACATAAGTAGCTACATCCGCTTTCATGTTAGGCCACCAATAGTGCGCCTTCAAATCGTGGTACATCTTGTCAGATCAGGATGTATAGAATACTTGGACTTGTGAGCCTCACTCATCACCAAGTCTCTCAGATCTCCGTGTAGAGGTACCCATAGTCTATCCATGAAGTAACGAATTTCATCCGCTTTTACTTCCAATTGTTTTTCCATACCCCTTAACGATTCAGACCCAATGTTTTCTGCTTCAGAGCTTCTGTTGAGCCTCTCGGATTTGTTCAGGTAATTGCGTACTAATCGTTAGTTGCAGAGCTCGCACACGTCGAGGTTTAGCAGTCTCTTTTCTACTCAACGCATCAGCAACTACATTTGCTTTCCCCGGGTGGTACTTAATAGCACAATCATAGTCGTTTAACAATTCCACCCAGCGTCTTTGCCTCATGTTCAACTCTTTTGCTCAAAGATGTGCTGAAGACTCTTGTGATCGGTGTAGATGGTGCATTTGGTACCGTACAAGTAATGTCTCCAGATCTTTAAGGCAAAAACTACCGCACCCAGTTCCAAGTCATGGGTGGTATAGTTCTTCTCATGAATCTTCAACTGTCTAGAGGCGTAAGCTATCACTTTATCCCGCTGCATCAGGACGCATCCAAGTCCTTGAATAGAAGCGTCACAATAGACTACGAAATCATCACTACCATACGGTAACGCTAATATTGGTGCGCTACACAATTTATGTTTCAGCAACTGAAAAGCAGATTCCTGACTCTCACCCATTTGTACGTCATTCCCTTGTGAGTCAAGGCTGTGAGAGGTTGTGCAATCTTAGAGAATCCTTCAATGAATCGTCGATAATATCCCGCTAATCCAAGGAATTGTCGTATCTCACTCGGTGTCTTAGGAACAGACCAATTCTTTATCGCTTCAATCTTAGCAGGATCAACATGTATTCCCTTCTCGTTGACAATATGACCCAAGATTGTACCTCACGTATCCAGAAATCACACTTAGAAAACTTTGCGTACAGTTGTTCCTTTCTAAGTAATTCTAAGATTAACGTAAGTGCTTCTCATGTTCTTCCTCGGTCCTTGAGTATATCAGTATATCATCAATAAAGACGATAACAAACTGATCAAGATAGGGTTTGCACACGCGATTCATGAGGTCCATGAATACTGCTGGTGCATTCGTCAACCCAAATGGCATGACCAAAAATTCATAGTGACCATGTCGTGTATGGAAAGCAGTCTTCGAGATGTCCTCTTCTCGAACTCTCAGCTGATGATACCCAGACCTCAGATCAATCTTAGAGTAATAGCTTGATCCTTGCAGTTGATCAAACAAATCATCGATACGTGGTAACGGATATCTATTCTTGATAGTAACCTTGTTCAGTTCCCTATAGTCAATGCACATTCGAAATGTACCATCCTTCTTCTTCACAAATAGAACTGGCGCTCCCCAGGGCGACGAACTCGGTCGGATGAACCCTTTATCCAACAACTCTTGTAGTTGGGCAGATAATTCCTGCAGTTCGTTCGAAGCTAACCGGTACGGTGCTCTCGCAATTGGAGCGGCTCCTGGAGCCAACTCAATCTGGAATTCAACTTGACGATGAGGCGGTAATCCATGCAGGTCTTTCGGAAACACCTCGGGAAACTCACGAACTACGGGGATATCCTCTATCTTCTTTTCCTCGGTCTGTTTATCTGTGATGAGTGCTAATATGGCCAGTCGACCCTTTCGTAACAACTTCTGTGCTTTCATAAACGAGATGATGCCTATCACCGCACCACTCCTATCACCTCTGACTGTAAGGACTTCTTCACCAAGGGGAATCCGTATGATCTTCTCGTGGCATATGACTTCCGCTTGCTTATCGGAAAGCCAATCCATGCCTACTACCACATCAAAGCTTCCTAACGTAACAGGCATGAGATCTATGGTGAATGTATGACCAGCAAGCTCTATCTTGCAGTCTCTAAGAATATGCGTTACGTGAATCTGTGTGCCGTTAGCTAACTCCACGGTGTATTTAGATTCTAAGGCTGAGGGCATATCACTTAAAAGACTACAGAACCTAGTGGACACGAAACTTCTATCGGCTCCGGTATCGAATAATACGGTAGCAAAACAACCATTAACCGAAAATTTACCAGTTACTGTTGTAGGATCGTTAGAGCCTCACCTGAGCCAATGACGAAGGCTCTTCCTTTGGCTCCATTGTTGTATTGCCTCCATTGTTGTTGCCATTACCATTGTTGTTGTTATTGTTGTTGCCATTGTTATTATTGCTGTTGTTCCCATTGTTGTTGTTGCCATTACCATTCCTCTTAAGCTGGGGACAGTTGCGTCTGTAATGGCCTTCTTTTCCGCACTCAAAACAACCTTTCGGAGTTTCTTGTGATTGTTGAGGCTTCTTCATCAGTTCACCCCGACAGTCTTTGGCTGCGGACCAATCTTCCCACAACGTTGGCACTTGAAGTTATCACATCGACCCACATGGTGGTAGTTACACCGGTTGCACTTCGGCAGTCTTCCACCATACCCACCGGGTCCTTGATTTGAGGGAGTCGCCTGGTTGAAGCTTCGGTTGTTATCGAACTTCCGTTGCTGTTGCTGACTTTGCTGCTGTTGTTGAGGTTGAGATTGGCTGCTGGATGACGATCCCTTGTTGCTTGAACCATCCCACTTGCGTTTCTGGTCGGGCACGCTTGCCACCGCACCCCGTTTGGGTAACCGTCCTTGCTCAACTGCCTGGTCAGTCAGCCTGTGGGCTGTTCGGATAGCTTGTTGTATGGTAGTGGGGTTAGAGGCAGTTACCATACTTTGAATTTCGGGCACCAATCCCGTATATAATGCTCCACCCTCTTGTGCATTTCATTCACCATCCCTGGGCATAAAGTGGCTAACTCATGAGTACGAGTCGTGTAGGCTTCAATTTCTGAGCCTTGCATTTTGAGTTGCCAGAACTCAATCTCCAGTTTCTGCACTTCATTCGGGGGCAGTATTCTTCAGTCATAATCCCTTGAACTCATCCCAAGGTAGTTCATTGGCCATGGCTTGACCCAGCATTTGTACCTGGGCATTCCACCAGGAAAGTGCTGCGCCTTCCAATGTCCCGGTGGCATACTTCACCTGATCAGCAGGCGGGCAGTTGCATTTCGCGAAGACAGACTCTGTCTTCTCAAACCACCTTACAAGCCCTACAGCTCCTTCCGTCCCGCTGTAGGTATGGGGTTTACAGTCCATGAAGGACTTGTAGGTACATGGTGGTGGTCCTGTTTTGACAACCCAAACATTAGTCAGATATCCTAGCAAATTAACTAGGATAATCAGTTTAACCTCTTGTTATCATTTACCTGCTGGTTGTCCCGTGGGGGCAGCAGCCACTGCGCCTGAACATGTTCGTTATTATGCCGCCAATTCCGCAGGCGTCATGTTTATGGCTCCGGCTCCACGGCCTCCGGCGCCAGTCCACGACCACGCCCACGTCTCTTCCACGTGCGTCCATATTTCACTTTAAAATTCACAATTACAATAATGAGTAACATCCAACACATTAATCTCATCAAGGTACAGTAAACAATAAGAAATAATGCATTCACCACAACCACAACATTTATAACAGAAATAATAATCAAAGATAAATAAATTGCAATTGAGTCACAAAATATTCCATCAATGTCAAAATTTAAGTTTGTCAGTTGGGTGGGAAACAACCCTTCCCACATAGGTTTCAAAGAAAAGAAACACTACATAGTCTAAGTCATTTAAAAGTAGGATCAGTCCAGTACGTCAGATCCGTCACTGTCCTCATCCATCTCTACTGGTTCTTCTTCGGGGGTTCCTCGGGTTCTCTTCTGGGTCTTCCTCATCAGGGTCCACCAAAGGTGCAGGGCTTCAACAACCTGAAGTGCTGCTAGTTGTGCCTCTAAATCAGCAAACCTATCATCGATCACAAGTTATGGTGATCCTGTGCGTCCATGCGCCCACTAAGTGCTACCACGTTGCCTGCCAGAGTATGATGTCCACCAATGGCCATCGAAAGTCGCTCCTGAAGCGTCTCTACCTGGAAACGCAGCTGACGCATCTCAGATCGTAATGCAGAGTTCTCATCAGTGAGTCCTCTAATCCGCTGTCGCTCTGTGTCCAGTGTGGCTACTAGGGCTGCAAATGCCTGCTCCAGAGGGATGCTCAAGGTAGGAAGTGTAGGCAAAGTAGAGGCGGTTGATGACCTAGTCCTAGGTCGTGTAGGTGCTACTGGTGGTACGCGCTCTCTATAAGCCATACGGTTTATGTAGTGGGGTAGAAATCCCAGTTACGCGGAGGATCGAGCTCAGGAGGTATGAAAGGCTGATCCCAGTCTATCTCGCCAGGAGGATAAGGATGTCGAGGCCAGTTAAATCCCCTATCCGGTACGGGAGAAGTAGGAGGTGACTCAGATCGTGCAGGTCTCTTGCCTAAATTCCTGGACGACGATGCCATGCTGCGAAGTACGTGTTGCGTATGCCAATGAGTATACAGTAAGGAGAGTAAGCGATAAGTAACTAACAACTGTGCGGTTATAGTCTAGTGTGTGTATGCAACCTAGTTCCCTATAACCAATGGCTCTGATACCAATCTGTCACACCCTCAAAATCCGCGTGCGGGGTTTTACCGCGAGGCGCGTGACATACCAGGATCTCAGTCATTAGTTACCAAGAACGACTCTATATGATTATAAACAAAACCAGAGTTAACGTTTAAAATACTGCGGAAGCGTTTTAAAACAGAAAACCCAAAACAAGTAGTATGTAAAGAGAATGCGCAAAATACGCGCCCCAAACACAATTGTTTAATATGAAAATAATCCCAAATTTGTAAACAAGGCAAATGTAGACAACTCAACAATGCTGACGTGCGTGCTCCTAGGCAACTGGCAACCTTAACCTGAGAATAGCATACTAAACAAGTCCACACATGGTGGTGAGTTCAAGAGTTTGCGTTAAAATATAAACCAATCAACAGTTTCCAGAGCATAAGTAGTGTATTGCAATAGATAGCTAGTCTATTAACATAAAAATATTAATCATAGTGATTTCGCGATCGAAGCTGACTGTGTTACGTTTGTTGCCTCCCGTCACGACTTACCAGGTCGTGACGAATATATGTTAGGACAAAATTGCACCCGTTTGACCTCGAGTCGCACAGGTGGGGCTCGTCAGACCCAGTAGTACTACCCAAAATTTCCCCGCTAGTCAATATTACAATCCGAAAGTGTGAGGACTTTCCATGGTAAACAACACTATATCAATATTATACACACTCATATATAAAAGCGTTTGTGAACAGTATGCTATCTCCCCCAAAAGAGATTATGTAAATGAGTGGGGCAAGAACTCACCTGATGCGCGCAAGAATTAACTTAGAGCTAACTTGAAAGAAAGAGGGGAAAGACAACCTTCAAAGGTCACCTAGAACACATGAGTACATAAGTACGTGTACACAGAATCAATATGAAACCCTAAGTGCTCTACAAACCAAGGAACTCAAGGTTTTAGAAAGACAAGACACATTTGACCCAGTTGAACCGTTTGACCCGTTGGTGACATTATAGGTGATAACTCGTTAATACTAACACAACAGCATATCATACATGATCACATACCACTTGATTACATATAGCACTTCATTACCACATGTACTACCTAGATCATCATACAACTAGATATCATACAAGTCATGCGAATCACAACAGGCCAAAACAGGTAACAAACCAAATCAACATCCTATAACCTAAACAACACATTTAATCACCTTAGAAACCATCCATGAACACACTAGCATGATCCTAATATCCCAAACATGCTCAAATCATCCAATTCAAGGATTTGCACAAATAAAGTTTCCCTTTTGGGAAAGTTATCCCAATTCATCAAAACCCAAGACATTCATGAATTCATCAATTATATACCAATTCAAGTCCATGACAACATCTAAACATGATCAACAACACCTAATCATCATGATTCATCAACGTTCACACCAAAGTTACTATTTTTAGCAATGTATGAACTATAGACATTCTTCTTGATTTAAATTGTTCATATCATCAACCTAGCATCTAATCATCATCACAAACACATCCATAACATTCATACATCATCCAATCATCAATTCATGCAAAATAAAGTTACTATTATTAGTAACCTATGAACAACGTATCAAAATCATAGCTTTCTTGCATAATCGACGTTAACTAGCATATATACAACCAACTAACATAATAACACCAACCAAACATCAATAAAATCGGCCTCCAATTGCAAGTTTCGAATTAGGGTTTCGGCCCTAATGTAATTCCCATAAGAACTTGTAAAAATCCAACCTTTATTGCATACTTGACGTTAATTAACATGTAATCTATCTAACAACACATTAACAACAACAAACAAGCATCAATCGACCATCAATTGCAGATTCGCATGGAACATTCGGCCAACATGAAGAATCATCAAAAACATATAAAAATCTAACCTTTAAACGTGTAATGGCTTGCAATTGAGGATTCTAACGTGTTGTATGCCTTGTAATCGACCAAAACGAAGATGATTGCTTGTTCTTGGGCTGAATTCGAAAGGCGAGAGGGAGGAGGTCGATCGGGCCGATGGGGTGGGATTAGGGTGGGTTTTGATTTTATTTATTTAATAATCCAATTACCCTTTTAACCCTTATAATTTGTATTTTATAAAGATTAGGCTTTTT